>JAKSZT010054394.1:3429052-3567288 GCA_026826555.1 Tolypeutes matacus | reverse complement strand
TATATATATATATATATATATATATATTTTAAGGTGTTTAGATTACCTAAATATTACACAGAAATTACAGGGATTCCCATGTTCCCCACCTCCCACACATCCCACAACATCCCACACAAACATCCTTCATCAGTGTGGCTCATCACCCTCAGTGGATATACATGTCCTGGGGCCTTGCCACCAAGCATAGACCACAGTTCACATTGTAGACCACACTTTCTCCCACAGTTCTGAATGGTGTGTGCTGATTTTAAATGGCCTACATCCGTCACCACAACGGCACTCAGGACAACCCCCAAGTCCCGAAAAAGCCCCTGTATTTCAACTGCACTTCCCCTCCCAGGGCAGGGGTTCTTAACCTTTTTTGTTCCACAGACCCCTTTGCCAGTCAAGTGAAAACCACAGACCCCTTACTATTATACTTATTTAATAAGTATATCACACCTGTACCAACATGTCCTCACAAGAACAATGTTTCTTTGAATTTAAATTCAAGCTCATTGACCCCTTGTTTTGAACCCCTGATTAAGGGGGGGAAACCCTCCTCAAAATTAATGTTTTTATTATAAATTTTAAAGAAGGGTCAATTTGAAGATTTGAAGCTGAGTAATAAATGACCTCTCGTGTGTGTTTGTGCACAGTTTTCAAACATATACCAAATATGTGTATATAAAAATCCTGGCACATAGTAGACATTCGTTAAATGCTGTTAACATGGGTTCAAATCCAAGGCTATTTGCATAGCCTGTGCAAATTCTTTAACTTCTCTGTGCCTCAGCTCCCTCATCTGTAAAATGAGACAATAATAATCTCCCTCATACATTTTTGTGATGTTTAAATGAATAAATTCATTAAAATGTTCAGAAGAGTGTCTAAAGCATAGTTTTAAAAAAAGTTTAATAGATGTTAGCTTTATTTTTCTATTCCTATTTCCTTATTTCTTTTCAGCCTTCTCTCCAGGATGGGGCTCCTGTGCTAGATCCGGTTCCAGCTCTAGCCTACCTGCCTTACCCTTTGATCTTCGATATTTGACTTTAAAAAACAAATAGACAAAAAAAAAACATTTCCTGGTTCCTTTCTAGTTAAGCTTAGCTTGCCCCTCCCATTGTTGCCTTGGCTGACTCCCTGGAGCCTGCCTGTTTCTCTGTAATTTAAGGATCAGTCTTCTACTGTTCTGATATGCTGCACATGATAATTCCTGCCTTTACCTCTGCTTTACCAGCCATAATCTGGCTGAGTTCTAACCGTAATTTAATTGCTACCTTAAATTATTCATAAACAATATAAAACTCATACCTTCTCTCCAAACTCTCCCTTTCCTTCTTGTTCCCTATAAATGATGCTTGCACACAGCCATTATTAAGACTGAAGCTAGAAATATTGGTGTCATCTTTGATTCCTTCAGGATCTCATATACAGTGATTCAGTATGCCTGGATTATTACAGTGGCTTCCTGACTAGTCTCCTTGCCCTGCTCTGTATTTCTTTCAGTCACTTCTGCCACATAAAGCAAACCTGCTTCCTAAAATCTTGCTTTCGGAGTTATTCTCTATTGCTCACTGCATCGAGTCAGAATTCCGCTAAGATCTTCTATAGAGTGGCTCCAACTACCTTTGTCTCCCACAATCTCCTGACCCAAACTGTTCCAGACTGGCTGTTTGACTTACTTTTGTCTTCCTACTTGCATTTACATGTTATGTTAATTTGTGTTTCTGTGCCTTCTTGCTGTTAGCCTCTTAGCCTAGATCACCTCTTGCTTCTTTTCAACCTATCTGTTCTACCAGTCTTTTTTCCAGCTTCTGACTCATGTCTACCATAAAGTCCCCTGGGATTACTGATCCAGAGCATGCTTTTCCTTCTTTGTACTCAATTTTCATTTATTATCTCAACCTCACTAATTAATTTTGTTCTTTTCTTTTTTTTTTTTTTTTCCACTAATTGTTTCTTAGGTATTAACCTTGTCTTCCCAACAAAATTTTAAATTCCTGAGGAAGGATCATGTTTTAAATTTTTTCATATGGGTTCTTGATAGTCCCTTTACTCAGTGCTAATAAATAGTGAATACCCAAAAGTTACTTTATTTTTTTGGTTAGATAAGTGTTCTTATATAGTATCATATACTGTATGGCTGTGTAGTTTTCTGGAAAGAGCAAGGGCTTTTAGAGTCAAACAGTTCTTAGTTTAGAAATCTGCCATTATCTAAGTTATCTTACCTCTCTTAAACCTGTTTTTTTCACCCTTAAAATGAGGAGGGTTAATGAAATAAAATATGTAAAGGCTTGACCAGTACAAATCTTGGCATTTAATAATGTTAGTTCCTTTCTTTTTTGGGTGCCTTGGTATAGTTAATCTTGAAGAAGTTTGGTCTTGTATTGTTCTTTTGAAACCCAAATAAATTAAATTGGCATCTGCTGTATTCTATATTAAAATGATCTTAGAAACATGTCTCTACTTTTTTGTGCCCTTTATATTCGTATTTCTCCATTTTCTCTTGCCTCCTTGGTAAGGGACAGAGTCATTTCAGAAGGTTCCATGGAGATCATAAAACTTGAGCTGGTTCTTGAAAACTGGTGGCAGGGGTTTAATTACCCAAAGAAAAGGTAAAAGGACATTTAAGGAGCTCCCTTCAACCCACTCCATAAAGGAAAAGTAGCAGTTCTTATAGGATGGGATGTGGTAGCTGTTCCCTGAAGTGGTAGGAAGTCCTTTTTGAAATGTGACTTCATTAAGTATGAAGAACTATTCTTCCTTCTAATTTGTAGATGAAGAGCTAAGATTCCTCGTATTAGCTTCTTCCTTAGATTGAAAGTCCATGTTTCCCTTTAGGCACAGGCTGGGTATGCAGTAATTTGTTTTTCACAGTGTTTAAGAATTTCTTTCTTAGTCCTAATTAACTTTACCTAAGAATATTGCTCCCTTTTTTTCTGACCAGGTTAATCCTCTTATATACAGTGTTGACTCACAGCTCTTGCTTAGTTGCCTTCTTTGTCTGATTCTTCCTGTTTGCCAAACTAGGTCCTAAGGTTGAATTCAAAACTTATCTTAAGGAAGTCTTTTCTATTTAACATAAAATTATTTACTTTCCTTTTACGGTTTCAATTCCACATGTAATTTAAATTCAGCTTCTGGCAAAATATTTTCTCATTTGACAAAGGCCAAATCAACTAACATTTTTCGCTCTTAAATTTAACTATATAGCATTTTGCGCTATTGATCTTTCCAGTCTCCCCTTCTTGAAAAATTTTCCCTTGACTTCGTTTGTCACCCATTTCTCTTAGTTCTTCTATCCCTGTCCCACTCAATGTTTGTATACTCTGTGCTTCTATACTTAACCCTATTTTCATTTATTTATTCATGAAATGTGTTTGAGCTTCCATTTTGGGTCAGTTTCTGTGCTAAGTACTCTGGATACAGCAGTGAACAAGATAGACATATATAGTACATGTGATTATGGACCTTACAGTTGAGCAGGGGATGTGAAGGGAGGGCCTAATCTAGCCCATGGGTTTGGGGAAAACAGTCTTGAGAAAGAGTTCTAAAAAGATTAGGTGTTAGTGAAGGAAAGAATCAGTGAGAGGTTGGGGAGGACTAAGAGGTTTGGGGGAGATAAAAAGAGGGTTCCAATTGTAAAATATTGTATGTTTCAAAGCACAGAACAGGGGAAAGCATGGAGAATTTGAGGATGTAAAAGTTCAATATGTGAATTGGAGCTGCTTAGAGGGACAGTTATGACAGTTGATACTGGAGTAGAATGCTGGAGTCAGATTGTGAAAAGATTTGTGAGCTATATTAAGGGAAATAGGATGCCATCAATTCGTTCCACTCTCCCTCTTTTTGTGTGTTTAAATTTTTGTTTTCGGGAAGCGGCTGTGGCTCAATCAGTAGGGCTCCCGTTTACCATGTGGGAGGCCCCGGGTTTGGTTCCCGGGGCCTCCTGGTGAGGGCAGGCCCGCCCGCACGGCATGGTTGGCTGACCCAGCGAGCACAGGCAGCAAGGAGGGGATAAATGAATAAATAAATAAAATCTTTAAAATAAATAAATAAATAAACAAATAAATAAATAAATAAATTTTTGTTTTGTAACTACTTCATTGAGTTACAATTTATGTATAATTTATGTACAATAAATTGCACCTATTTAGTTTTGACATATTTATATATCTTTGTAAACACCAACATAATCAAGATATAGCACGTTTTCACCACCTTCTCATAGTTTCCTTCTGTCCCTTTGTCATCCCTTCCTCCACCCCTTGTCCCAGGCAACTTTTGTGCTTTCTGCCGTTATAGATCAGTTTGTATTTTCTAGAATGTTATATAAATGGAATCATATAGTATGTATTCTTTTTTGCCAGGCCTTTTTCACTCAGCTGTTGTGTCCCTCTGAGCAAGCAGCAGGACTCTCCCTGAAAGAATAAATAGGCAGAGACCCAGCTGGGCCTGCCCCAAACCACTCCACTGTGGGGCCAGTTGATATTCCAAAGAAAAGATGCAGTAAATGCCAGGGTGATCAGTCCAAAAGCATTTATTAGGGCAACATATGTATAGACAGCTGCAGTTACATCATGATGGACAGTGAGACTGGCAAAAATTCACTCTAGTATGTCCATACCTATGGCACCTACTGTTCAGGTTATACGTAATTGAGGGACAAAAGTGGCTAAATACCAGGGATTGCGTGCAAGTTTTGGGAAGTCATCTTGGTATGTATTCTTTCCCAAAACAAGATGTGCTTGGGGCATGCAGCATTCAAGGTTACAGCAGCCAAAGCTTGATGTGTGCTTCCAAGGAGTTATGAGAAGGGATACCAGGGGTGAGGCGTCAGGGGTAGCGTCAGTGCTCAATCAAGTAGGAGATGCTCTGTGTATTATACAATCTACCCCTTTGGCCCTTATAATTTCCACTTTTTCATTGCTGGAATATAATAATACTATTGATTTTTTGTATATCATTTTCCTGAACTAGAATTTACAGTTCTAGTGGATTTTTGTAGATTCTTTAGATCCTGTCATCTGCAAATAAAGAATTTTTTTCTTGTTTGTTTTTTTTTTTTTTTTTTGTCCTGGATGCTTTCCAATCTGGGTGCCTTTTCTTTTCTTTTTTTTTTTCTTGCCTTATTTCTAGGACGTCTAGTACAATGTTGAATAGAAGTAGTGAGATTGGATATCCTTGGAGAAGAAGCATTTGACAAAATTCAGCACCCATTCATGATAAAAACTCTCAGCAAACTAGGAATAGAAGGAAACTTTCTTGAATTGATAAAGGACATCTATGGCAAATCCACAGCTAACATCATTCTTAACGGCAAAAGATGGAATGTTTTCCCCTAAGATTAGGAATATTGAAGGTTTTTAAGCAGAGGAGTTACTTGATTATTTTGAACTTAAAATATCATTCTGACTGCAGAATAGATAATTGATAGAAGGGGAGGAAAAGTGGCTGCAGGGAAAACAATTGTAAGATTTGTTTGTTTGTTTTTGCAGATGAGAGATGATGGAGGCTTCACCTAAGCACAATAATTCTTAATCTGGTTAATACCAGTCTTGGGGCATTTTTATTAG
Organism: Tolypeutes matacus; assembly: GCA_026826555.1. Taxonomy (NCBI): domain Eukaryota; kingdom Metazoa; phylum Chordata; class Mammalia; order Cingulata; family Chlamyphoridae; genus Tolypeutes; species Tolypeutes matacus. Next base: position 3,561,727 of record JAKSZT010054394.1, on the reverse strand, counting down.
TACTGATGATTAGGAAATGTTAATGGTATTTAGGCGTGGAGGCCAGGAATGCTAGATATGCTGCATTGCAGGGGAGAGTCCCTACACTGAAGAATTGTCTTGCTCCAAATGCTAGGAGCACCCTGATGGAGAAACTTGGGTCATTAAAGCAAAGAAATGGAGAGAAATAGAATTAACAAGAATTTTCAGAACATTTGATGTATGGTGGAGAGTCAAGGATGAATCCTTTATTAATTGTTTGAGCAACTCAGTTGATGGTGGTGCTATGACTTAAGATAGGAACATTAGAGAAGTTAGTTTGAGAAGAGTATGGTTTTAGGTAAGGTGAGTTTGAGGAATCTATGCAATGTCAAGAAGGCAGTTGGAAACGCACTTTTGGAACTAAGGAGAATGGACTGGCTAGGGACAGATTTGAGTCTGTTTTGGTAGTTGAAGTCATAGGAATGACCTTGGTTGTAGGGTGAGAAGAGAAGAGTATGTGAGACAGAGCCTTGCAGCTTGTAAAGCTATAATAGTAGGCTTAAATGTCGGAAAGAGGAGCTGGAGAGAGAGGAAGAGAAAAACAGGATAGAGTGATATCATTTAAGTCAAGGGAAAAGAGTTTTTGTTTGTTTGTTTGTTTTAATGTGGTTTTTGTTTGTTTGTTTGTTTTTTAGGAGGTACCAAGGATTGAACCTAGGGAAGCAGGCTTCAATCACTGAGCTACATCTGCTCCCCAGTGAGAGCTGTTTTTTTCGTTTGTTTGTTTGGTTTTTAGGAGGCAACGGAGATCGAACCTGGGACTCTGTACATAGGGAAGCATATGCTCAACCACTTGAGCTATATCCACTCCCCAGGAATAGAGTTTTGAAGAAGAGTTATTAGTGTTCATTGTGAGGTTAAGCAAATAAGTACTGAAGAGTATCCATCGAGTTTACCTATATAGAGGTCAGTGGTGACTTTTGGCAAGAGCAATTTCAGTGTAAGGGGGTATAGATGCCAGAGCAAAGGGCTTGAGTGAATGAAAAAGTGAGACATTAGAGGCTGCAATCACTACATTCATTTCAAGAATGGCAATAAAAAAGAAGAACCAGTAGATATAGCATCACACTATAAGTCCTGAAGTTAAGGCTGAGGAACTTTAATGATGTTGATGATGATGATGATAAAAGTAATAATAGCAGCTGTCATGTATTCAATGTTTAAGGCCCAGACAGAGAGACAGAGAGACAGAGACAGTGACAGAGGGGTGGGGGGAGAGAGGGGGAGAGGGGGAGGGAAAGTGATAACTGACATTTGAGAATAAGGGGATTTATTTATTTACTTACTTATTTTTAAGGATCAGGAGGGGAATGAGATGGGATCCATTAATTGTCATAGGAGGAAAGGAAGAACAGATAGGTGCAGATGTCAGTATAGATTTTATGAGATTGTTCCTGTTTGATGTCTTCTGTTTTATTTGTGTAATAGGAGACATGGTCTTCTACTAACAGTGATATGGAATGGAGTGAGGGGTGGGTTGGAGGTATGAAGGAATGGTAATATTAAAAAAAGGCATCATGGAGAATGGGTGATACAGTAAGATTGTAGACAGTATTTAAAATATATATATATATATATATTTAAAGATAATTTAGATTACACAAATGTTACACAAAAAATATAGGTTCCCATAAGGCCCACTCCCCACGCCTCCCATACCCTCCCACCTAATTAACATCCTTCATTACTGTGGCACATTCATTGCAATTGATAAACATATCCTGGGGCATTGCCACTAAGCATGGACCATCGTTCACATTGTAGTTTACACTCTCCCACACAATTCTGCAGACTATGGGAAGATATATAATGGCCTATGTCTGTCATTGTAGTGCCATTCAGGATGATTCCCAAGTCCCGAAAAAGTCCCCATATTACACCTGTCTCTCCTTCCCCTGCCCCCAGAGCCTCCAGTGGCCACTGCCTCCATATCAATGCTGTCATTTCTTCCATTGCTAGAATCACAACAGGTGTAGACAGTATTGACTCTGCCACCAAGGGTTGATGAACATGACTTAGTAGTTCTACTCATCTCTTGGTTGTGTGATTTTCTTCAGCTACTCTGAACAAAGAAAGGTAATTAGTTAGATCTCTATGATTCTATCTGCCCCGTTGCCTACAGGATATAAGGCTCAGATTCCCTAATAAAACATTCAGGGTCCTTCATGATCTAAATTCTGCTTATGTTTTCAGTCTTTTCTCTCACCATGCCTCTACTCTGCATTCCTGATATCCTTAACAGTGGAAGATCTTCACATGCACCTTGCTGTTTCCTGCTTTCATGTCTCTGCATCAGTTACTTTCTCTTCCTTCCTCTTTGCTTATTTGGCTTAAAGAAATCTAAGATTTAAATAAATGGAAGGACATTCTGTGTTCATGGATTGCAAGACTAAATATTGCTAAGATTTCAATTCTACCCAAAGCAATTTACAGATTCAATGCAATCCCAATCAAAATTCCAAAAGCCTTCTTTTGCAGAAATGGAAAAACCAGTTATCAAATTTATGTGAGAAGGTAAGGGACCCTGAGAAGTATCTTGAAAAAGAAGAAAAAAGTTGGAGGTCTCACACTTCTTGACTTTAAAACTTATTACAAAGCTACAGTAATCAGTGTCTTTGAGCAGGCACTAAGACAGGTATATAGACCAATGGAATAAAATTGAGATTACCGAAATAAACCCTCATATCTAGGGCTAACAGATTTTTTTTTTTTTTTTTTTTTTTTTACCGGGAGGTCCCGGGGATCGAACCCAGGTCCCTCCATATGGTAGACGGACGCCGAACCTCTTGAGCCACATCTGTTTCCCAAGCTAACAGATTTTTGACGAGGGTGTCAAGTCCTCTCAGTGGGGAAAGAATAGTCTCTTCAATAAATGTTGCTGGGAAAACAGGATATTTATAGACATTTATTGAGCATTTCAGTCCAAAACAGCAGGATATACATTCTTCTCAATTGCCAATGGACCCTTCTCCAGGGTAGACCATATGTTGGGTCACAAGACATGTCTCAATAAATTTAAAAAGATTGAAATTATACAAAGCACTTTCTCTAATCATAATGGAAGATCAACAAAATCGACAAACCCTTAGCTAGACTGACAAAAAAAAAAAAAAAAAAAGAAGATGTAAATAAATGAAATCCGAAGTGAGAGGGAGAATATTACCACTGACCCCGCAGAAATAAGAGAGGTTATAAAAGGGTACTATAAACAACTGTACTCCAACAAACTAGATAATGTAGAGAAGATGGACAAATTCCTAGAAACCCTTGAACAACCTACACTGACCCTAGAAGAAATAGAAGACCTCAACAAACCAATCAGGTAAAGAGATTGAAACAGTCATCAATAACCTCCCCAAAATGAAAAGCCCAGGACCAGTTGGCTTCACAGATTAATTGTACCAATAATTCAAAGGAGATCTAATATCAATCTGGCTCAAGCTCTTCCAAAAAATTGAACAGGAAGGAACACTACCAAACTCATTCTATGAAGACAGCATCATCTTAATACCAAAGTCAGACAAGTATACTATGAAAAAAGAATTACAGACCGATTTCCCTAATGGCTATAGATGGTGAAATCCTCAACAAAATACTTGCAAATCAAATTCAAAAGCGCATTTAAAAGAATTATACACCATGATCAATCAAGTGGGCTTAATCCCAGGTATGCAAGAGTGGTTCAACACAAGTCAATTAGTATAATATACCACATTAATAAATTGAAGAAGAAAAATCATATGATCATCTTGATCAATGCAGAAAGGGCATTTGACAAATTACAGCATCCTTTCTTGGTAAAAACTCTCTGAAAGATAGAAACTTTCTCAATATGGTAAAGTACATATATGAAAAACCCACAGCTAACATTGTACCCAATGGTGAAAGACTGAAAGCTTTCTTCCTGAGATTGGGAACAAGACAAGGATGCCCACTGTCACCACTGTTAGTATTGTGCTAGAAGTTGTAGCTAGGGCAATTAGGCAGGAAACAGAAGTAAGAGGCACCTAAATGGGAAAAGTGTTGCTATTCGCTGATGATATGATCCTATACCTAGAAAATCCCAAAACATCCACAACAAAGCTGCTAGAACTAAAAGACATGTTCAGCAAAGTGTTGGGATACAAGCTTAATATGCAAACATCAGTAGCATTTCTATACACTACTAATGAGCAATATGAGGAGGAAATCAGAAAAAAAGTCCATTTACAATAGCAACTAAAAGCATCAAATATGTAGGAATAAACTTAACCAAGGACATAAAGGACCCATATTCAGAAATTATGAAACATTGCTAAAAAGAAACCAAAGAAGACTTAAATAAATGGAAGGACATTCCCATGTTCATGGACTGGAAGACTAAATATCATTTAGATGTCAATTCTACCCAAACTGATAAAAAGATTCAATGCAATCCCAATTAAAATCCCAACAGCCCTTTTTACAGAAATGGAAAATGCAATTATCAAATTTATCTACCCTGTAATTTTTGTGTAACATTTATGTAATCTAAGCATCTTTTAAAATTAAAAAAAAAAATTTTTTTTTTTAATCTAGAAGGGTAAGAGGCCCCAAATAGCAAAAATGTCTTTAAAAAGAAGAGTGAAGTCGGAGGACACTCACTTCCTGATTTTAAAGCATATTACTTAGCTACTGTGGTAAAAACAGCATGGTACTAGTATAAAACTCCTTGAAGAAAATGTAGGAATCATCTTCAAGATCTTGTGGTAGGTGATAGTTTCCTAAACCTTATGTCCAAAACACAAGAAACAAAAGATAAAATAGATAAATGGGGCCTCCTCAAAAGTAAATACTTTTGTTCATCAAAAGACTTTGTCAAGAAAGTAAAAAGACAGCCTACTTAATGGGAGAAAATATTTGGAAACCATATATCTGATAAGGGTTTGATTTCCATGCTATATAAAGAGACCATGCAACTCAATGATAAAAAGACAACCCAATAAAAAATGGGCAAAAGTCTTGAATAGACATTTCTCCAAAGAGGAAATACAAATGGCCAAAATGTACATGAATAAAATGTTCAATATCACTAGCGATTAGGGAAATGCAAATCAGAACTACAATGAGATATCATTTCATACCACATAGAATGGCCATTATTACACACACACACACACCAGAAAACTAATTAGAAGTGCTGAAGAGGATGTGGAGAAATAGGAACACTCCTTCACTGTTGGTGGGAATGTAGAATGGTGCAGCTTCTGTAGAAGACAGCTTGGCAATACCTTAAGAAGTTGAATATAGAACTGCCATATGATCCAGCAATCCATTACTAGGAATATATTCAGAAGAACTAAAAGCAAGTACACAAACTGACATTTGCACACTGATGTTCATGGCAGCATTCTTCACAATTGCTAAAATATAGAAACAACCCAAGTGTCCATCAACCTGTGAATGGATAAATAAAATGTGGTATATACATAACAATGGAATACGATTCAACTGTAAAAAGAAATGAAATCGGGATGTTTATGACAACATGGGTGAACCTTGACATTATATTGAGTAAAATAAGCCAGACATAATAGAATATATATTGTATGGTCTCACTAATATAAATTAAATACAATGAGTAAACTCACGGTGTAAACTCTAGAATATAAGTAACTAGGAAATAGAATGGGTTGAGAATGGAAGCTGATATGTACTGTATATAGAATTTTTCATATGGTTTATTGTAAAAGTGTGGAAATGAATAGAGTTAATGGTAACTCATTATAATTAGTAGTACTAACACTATAATGTGTTATAAATGTGATTGTGGCTGAAAGGGTGGTAGATGAAAATTGTGGTTAATAGTATAAATATAAGAATGTTCTTTTACAAAGTGCTAAGAATATGGAAATACACAGGAAAATTACAACTAATGTAACTTATGGATGATAGTTAACAGTAATATTGTAATGTTTTTGCCTCAATGGCAAAGAAGAAATTATATTAATTCTAAGGGACAACAATAGGAGGTTATAAGGGGGTGTAGTAGTTTGGCAGTTTGATGAAGTTATGAATTCCAAAAATAGATATTGGATTACCCTTGTAAACTGGTCTGTTCATCTGGGCATGATTAAGTTATGATTAGGGGGGGGCGGATGTGGCTCAACTGGTTGGGCGTCCGTCTCCCATATGGAGGGACCTGGGTTCGATCCCCGGGTCCTCCCAGTAAAAAAAAAAAAAAAAAAAAAAAAAAAGTTATGATTAGGGCGTTGAATGGGCCATGTCAGTAGGGTGTTGAGCCCCACCCCTTGGTGGGTGGAGTCTCAAAGATAAAAAGACATGGCAAGGACAGAGTTGGAGTAGTTTTGATGTTGAAGTTCTGATGTTGGAGTCTTGAGCTGGAGCCCTGGGAAGTAAGAGAGCTTAGTTGTGAGGAAGGAGAGAAGGCCCCGGGGAAAGAGATGAGCTGTTTGCCTGAGAGTCTACAGCTGGCCTTGTGGAAGAAACAGAGGAGCTGAGCCCAGAGAGAAACAGAGCCCTGGGAAGAGAGGAACCCAAGAAGCTTGAGCCCTGGCAAACGTCGGCACCTGTCTTGCTTCTACATGTGGCAATGGACTTTGGTGAGGGAAGAAACTTATGCTTTATGGCCTGGTAACTGTGGACTTCTACCCCAAATAAATACCCTTTATAAAAAACAACTGATGTCTGGTATTTTGCATCAGCACCCCTTTGGCTGACTAATACAGGGGGTATTGGATTTTTCCTTTTGGAGTAATGAAAATGTTCTAAAATTGACTGAGGTGATAACAGCACAACTTTGTAATGAAAATGAGAAACACTGTACACTTTGAATGGATTATACAAGACATGGAACTGTATAACATAGTGAATCCTGTGGTGGAAGATAGACTATGGTTAAAAGAAAAAATATGAGAATGTTTGCTCATGAACTATAACAAGTATATAATACTAATACAGGGTGTTAATAATCAGGTGGCTGGGGGAAAATACATGAAATGTATGGACTATAGTTAGTAGTAATATTTTGATTGCTCTTTCTTAGTTTTAACAAATATATCACAATAATGCAAGGTATTGGTGGGGGGTTGCTAGATGGGGGCCCACTATGATAATATGCATGTTTATTTTGTAAATTCACAATTTCATAATGCACTTATTGTTTATGTATTTTCATGTATGAATGATATACTTCAATCATTTTTTAAGTGAAAAAAAAAAGACAAAACCAAAACCTAAGGGACTTCTGGGGAAGATAGCAGAGTAGGGAGCTCTAGGACTCAATCTTTCCACCAAAAGCACTATTAACAGGAAAGAATTGTCTGAAACAACTATTTTGAAACTCTGAAGACCAGAAGAACACTGTACAGCATCCTGGGAAGAGCAGGAGGTAGAGGCTGATAAACCATGGTAAAGAACAGTAAATTGCTTTCTCTACGTGGCAGCTATCAGCACCCGTTCCCCACTCCCACATCAGGGCACTGCAGAGTCCTTCTCTGGCTAGCTGCTGGTGACATAAAGGGACATAAAATTCCTCTTCCACAAGAACAAGAGTGGGCACAGCTGATCACTGATCACGGATTTGATTAGCAAATTCGGAACATTGGGTACGTGGCTCTGAGGGCAGCTATTGTTTCATCCTGCCCCAGTCAAAGGTGGTGGCAGCCATTGTTTCAACCCTGCCTAAGACAAAGGTGGTAGCAGCTATTGTTTCCATCCTCCCCAGACAGAGTCGCAAGCAGTGGAGATTTAAAGATGCAGTGCTTCCTTAGAGCTGCAGGAGACAGTTAACTGAAGGGCTGCATTTGCTGGGCATGCCAGGAAAGCTCAGCTTTGGGGAGCCAACAGAGAAGTTTTTGGCACCCTTCCTGATCCCTTCCCCCGGGTACCTTGGAGCTGATCTATGCCCCTTTCATGGGTACCTGGCCCTGTCTTGGCTGGAAATACTAACTTGAGAATATCCTCTCTGGGATAAACCCTCTAGAATTTGCCCATCATGCAAAAGCTGCTAGATACAATGAAAGAAATGTGAAAACTGTAGAGGTAGACAGTTTGGGACAAAGTTCTGCCAGTTGCAAACACCTGGGAGAGGGAGGTCTGTCTCCTAAGAAACAGAGGGGACAACTAAACTCCTGTAGATGGGAATTCCAAAACAACTAAGTGCAAGGACAAGACAGAGGCCAGGAAGAATGGGAAAACCCTGCACAGAGCATTTGCCTTGGGCAGACCTTCTTAATTGGAGGTCTGAAGCTCAAGAAAACCAGCTGTTTGCAAAACCAAGAAACAGACATCCCAGGGAATACATTCCAGAGTTAACATTTGAAAATATTGAAATGTACAGTGTGTATCAAAAGAGTACAAGACAAACAGGCAATGATGGCACATCCAAAGGAAGAGGATAAAAATACAGAAAATACCAATGAACAAGACGATACAGAAAATACAGAAAACACCAATGAACAAAACACCAATGAACAAGACGACAATTTTTTTAAAGGAAAGCCTTTAAAAAAATGATCTTGAAAATTCTTGAGATGAAGGAAGGTAAAGAGAAAGAATTAAAGGATATCAGGAAAAAAAAAGAGTGAGCAGTATGAGAGTGTAAGTAAAGAGATAGAAATTTTAAACAGGAAGCAAATGGAACAACTGAAGTTGAAGAACACAATAACTGAAATAAAAAAAATGCCCAGGAGGGTTTGAAGAGTAAATTGGTCCTGGCTGAAGAAAGAATCAGTGAGCTTGAAAACAGGAAATTTGAACTGAATCAGGCTGATGAGCAGAAAGAAGTATTAAAAGTGAAAATAGTCTAAGACAGCTATGGGACACCATCAACCACAGCAGTATATGTGTTATGGGAGCCCTAGAAGGAGAAGAAAGGGAGAAATGGGCAGAAGGATCAGTCAAAGAAACAATGACAGAGAACTTCCCAAACTTAGTAAAAAAGTGAATATGCACATCTAAGAAGCTCAGAGAACACCAAATAGGAAAAACACGAAAATAGATGCACCCCATCATATAATGTTTGTGCTATTGAATGCAAAGGACAAGGAGAGAGTTCTGAAAACTGCAAGAGAAAAGTAATGTGTTACGGGCAAGGGAGTCCCAGTTAGGTTGAGTGTTTCTCACCAGAAACCTATGAGGCAAGAAGACAATGGGTTGAAATACTTAAAGTGCTGAAAGAAGAGAACTGCCAACCAAAAACTTATTTGGCAAGACTCTCTTTCAAAAATGAGGAAGAGATTAACACATTTTCAGATGAACAAAAGTTGAGAGATTTCATCACCACTAGACCTGCCCTATAAGCAATGCTAAAGGGAGTTCTTCAGACTGAAAGAAAAGGACACTAGGCAATGGTTCAAAGCAGCACAACAAAACAAAGACCTGTGGTAAAGGTAATCATTTGGGTAATCATAAATGCTGATATTATTGTATTGTATTGTTTGATATGTAACTCTATTTCTTCCTATAGGTGCTAGCATGCAAATGCATAAAAAGTAATGATAAATCTAGGTTTTTGGATGTGTAGTATACAAAGATATAAGTAATAAGTATAAAAAATGGTAGAGGGAGAAAGAGGTATAGAAATAGTATATGTAAAAAAAAAAAGAAATAGTATATGTGCATGCTATTGAAATTAAGTTTGTTTCAAATCAAATATGTTTGCTATATATTTAGGATGTTAAATTTTTAATCTCATGGTAGCCCAAGAAAAATAGATGAAAAATATATCCAGGTAGAAATGAGAAGGCACTCAATATGGTACAACAATGCAAAGAAATATCAAAGTAGGCATCAATGTAATTGAGGGACAAAATAAGTAAGGCTAAATACCAAAATGACAAAAGTTGTCCTGTATTATCAGTAGTGACTGTAAATGTAAATGGATTAAACTCTCTAGTTAAAAGACAGAGATTGGCAGAATGTATAAAAAAGTGTGGACCACCATATGCTGTCTGCAAGACAGAGATACAAGTAGATAGACAGTGAAAAGTCAGAGATACAAGTAGGTAGACAGCGAAAGGATGGAAAAAAATAAATACCATGCAATTAGCACCCAAAAGGGAGCTGGGTGGCTATACTAATATTGGATAAATTAGACTTTTTTTTTTTTTAAAAGATTTTATTTATTTATTCATTTACCCCCCCCCCTTGCTGCTTGTGCTCGCTGGCTCAGCTAACCACGCCATGCGGGCGGGCTTGCCTTCACCAGAAGGCCCCGGGAACCGAACCCGGGGCCTCCCATATGGTAAACGGGAGCCCTACTGATTGAGCCACAGCCGCTTCCCGGATAAATTAGACTTTAAGTCAAACACTTATGAGGGACAAAGATTGTGATTATATACTGATAAAGGGGACAGTTCAATAGGAAGATGTAAGAATTATATGTGCACTTAACAGCAGACACAAATACAGATGTGAAGGGAGAAACTGACGGCTCTACATTAATAGAAGGAGCCTTTTACACACTACTCTCAATAACAGGTAGAACATCTATTCAAAAGATCAATAAGGAAGTATAAGAATTGAATGATACATTAAACCAACTAGACCTAACAGATGTATATAGAACTAGAGCACTGCACCCAACAAAAAACAGACTACACATTCTTCTCAAGTGCACATGGATCATTCTCCAGGATAGATCGTATGTTGGGACACAAAACAAGTATCAATGAATTCAAAAATATTGAAATCATACAATGTATATTCTCCAGCCACAACAGAATGAAGCTAGAAATCAGTAACAGAGGGCTAAAAGGAAAGTTTGCAAATATGTGGAAATTTAACAACATACTCATTAAACAACCAGTGAGCTAAAGAAGAAATCAGAAGCAAAATTAGGAAATACCTTGAAGAAAATGAAAATGAAAATAGAACATACCAAAACTTATGGGATGCAGGGAAGGCAATGTTGAGAAGGAAATTTATAGCTCTAAATACTTACATTTTAAAAGATGAAGACTTCAAATCAGAGACCTTACCTCAAATCTAGCAGAACTAGAAAAAGAAGAGTGAACTAAGCCCAAAGTGAGCAGAAGGTAGGAAAAAAAAATTAGAGTGGAAATTAATGATATGGGAAAAAAAAAATAGAGAAAATCAACAAAACAAAAAGTTGGTTCTAGGGAAGCGGCTGTGGCTCAATCAGTAGGGCTCCAGTTTACCATATGGGAGGCCCCGGGTTTGGTTCCCGGGGCCTCCTGGTGAAGGCAAGCCCGCCCGCACGGCGTGGTTAGCTGACCCAGTGAGCACAAGCAGCAAGGGGGGGATAAATGAATGAATAAATAAAATCTTAAAAAAAAAAAAAAAAAAAAAAAGTTGGTTCTTTGAAAAGATCAATAATACTGATAAAGTTTTAGCTAAACTGACAAAAAAAAAAAAAAAAAAGGATACAAATAATGAAAATTATAAATGACCCTGCTGAAATAAATAGGACTATAATGAATATTATTAACATCTGTATGCCAATAAATTAGATAACCTTGAAACTGACAAATTCTTAGAAACCCACAAACTACCCATATTGACTCAAGAAGAAAGAGGAGATCTCAACAAACCAATTACGAATAAAGAGATTGAGTCAGTGTTCAAAAACCTCCTAAGAAAGAAAAGCCCTGGACCAAATGGCTTCACAGGGGAATTCTATGAAAGATTCCAAGAAGAATTAATACCAGTCCTGCTCAAACACTTCCCAAAAATTGGAGAGGAAGGAACACTACTTAACTCGTTCTGTGAGGCCAACCTCACTCTAATACCAAAGCCAGCTATAAAGATACAAGAAAAGAAAATTACAGACTGATATCTGTTATGGCTGTAGATACAAGAATCCTCAAAATAGCAAACTGAATTCAACAGCATATTAAAAGAATTATACACCATAATCAAGTGGGATTTAACCCTGGTATGCAGAGGTGTTTCAACATGAGAAAAGCAATTAATGTAATACACCACATATTAAAATGAAGGAAAAAAGCCACATGATCATCTCAATTGATGCAAAAAAAGTATTTGACAAAATACAGCACTGTTTCATGATGAAAAAAACTTAGAGCACTAGGAATAAAAGGAAACTTCCTCAATATGATAAAGGGCATATATGAAAAGCCCATAGCTAACATCCTACTTACTGGTGAAAGACTGAAGGCTTTCCCTCTAAGATCAGGAAGAAGACAGTGATGTCCACTGTCACCACTGTTATTGTACTGGAAGTTCTAGCCAGGGTAGTTAGGCAAGAAAAATAAATAAAAGGCATCCACACTGGAAAGGAAGTAAAACTTTTTCACTGTTTGCTGATGACAGGATCCTGTCTTCTATCCATATCGGACAGAGAGTCCCCTGATCCCAGAAAAATCTGTAACAAAGCGATTAGAGCTTATAGACTAATTCAGCAGAATGGTGGGGTACTAGATCAACATGCACAAATCAATAATCTTTCTATGGACTAGTAATGAGCAATCTGAGGAGGACATCAAGAAAAAAATTCCATTTACAATGGCAACTAAAATAGTCAGATATCTAGGAGTAAATCTAACCACAGAGGTAAAAGACTTGTACACAGAAAACTACAAAACATTGCCAAAAGAAATCAAAGAAGATCTAAATAAATGGAAGGGGAAGTGGATGTGGCTCAAGTGATTGAGGTCCCGCCTACCACATGGGAGGTCCTGGGTTCAGTTCCTGGTGCCTCCTGGAGAAGACAAGCAAGACAGTGAGCTGGTGCGATGGGCAGTTGCAGCAAGCTGATGCAACAAGATGACGCAACAAAGAGACACAAAGAAGAAAGACAATGAGAGATACAACAAACCAGGGAGCTGAGGTGGCTCAAGCGATAGGGAGGTCCCGGGTTCGGTTCCCGGTGCCTCCTAAAGAGAAGATGAGCAGACACAGAGAGCACACAATGAATGGACACAGAGAGCAGATGGTGAGCGTGGACAACAAGAGGGAGATAAATTAAAAAATTAAATAATTAAATAAATAAATAAATAAATAAATAAATGGAAGGACATGATGTGTTACTGAATTGGAAGACTAAATTTCATTAAGAGGGGGGTGGATGTGGCTCAAATGGTTGGGCGTCTGTCTCCCATGTGGAGGGACCTGGGTTCAATCCCCGGGACCTCCTGGTAAAATAAAGAAAAATGTAGAAGGTGCACGGGTGTGCTGCCAGGCCCCACGTGCCAGGCCCCACCGAGCCACGCAGCCAGATGATGATGTAATAGGAGAGTGACACAAGGGAGAGCCAAGACAAGACATGCTGAGAAACCAGGAACTGAGGTGGTGCAGGTGGCAGAATGCCTCTCTCCCACATCGAAGGTTCCCAGGATTGAATCCTGGTGAAGACAGGAGGAGGAGGATGGGAAGAGAAGGGCAGGAAAGAGACACAGAGAATTGCCCAGTGAATGGACACAAATCAGCAAAATGGGGGGGGGGGGTTAAATTGGATAAAAGTAAATAAATAAATCTTTAAACAAACAAACAAAAAATTTCATTAAGATATCAATTCTACCCCCAAATGATTTATAGATTAATGTAATACCAATAAAAATTCTGACAGTGTTCTTTGCAGAAATGGAAAGGCCAATTATTAAATTTTGTGGAAGAGTGAGGGGGCCTGAATAGCCAAAAACATCTTGAAAATGAAGAACAAAGTTGAAGGAGTCACACTTCCTGACTTTAAAGCTTATTACAAAGATACAGTGGTCAAAACAGCATGGTACAGGCACAAGAATAGATATATTGACCAATGGAATAGACTTGAGAGTTCAGAAATAGACCCTCACATCTATGGCCAATTGATGTTTGACAAGGCTGCCAAGTCCACTCAATTGGGTAAGAAAAATGTCTTCAACAAATGGTGCTGTTAGAACTGGATATCCATAAGCAAAAGAATGAAAGAGGGCTCTTGTCTCATACCATATACAAATATTAACTCAAAATGATCAAAGACCTAAATATAAGAGCCAGGACTATAAAACTCCTAGAAGAAAATGTAGGGAAGCATCTTGAAGATCTTGTAGGCAGTGGTTTCCTAGACTTTACACCCAAAGCACAAACAACAGCAACAAAAATAAATGGGGTTTCCTCAAAATTTATAACTTTTGTTTCCCAAAGAGCTTTGTCACGATAGTGAAAAAACAAAATACTCAATTGGAGAAAATATTTGGAGACCACGTAAATGATAAAGCTTTAATATCTGGCATATATAACAAAATGCTACAACTCAAAAATAGAAAGACTAACAACCCAATTGAAAAATGGGCAAAAGACTTGAATAGACATTTCTCCAAAGAGGATAAACAAATGGCTAAAAAAAAAAAAAAGCACATGAAATGATATTCAGCATCACTAACTATTAGGGAAATGCATATCAAAACCACAATGAGATATTTTTTCACATCCATTAGAATGGCTACTATTAACAAAACAGAAAATTACAAGTATTGGAGAGCATGCAGAGAAACAGGAACAGTCATTCATTGCTGGTGGCAATGTAAAATGGTCCAGCCACTGTGGAAGACAGTTTGATGGTTCCTCAGAAAACTAAGTATAGGCTTACTGTATGACCAGCAAACCTGCCTCTAGGTATATACCCGAAATCACTGAAAGCAGGGATTTGAGCAGATATGTGCACACCGATGTTCACCGTGGCATTATTCACAATTGCCAAAAGACGGAAGAAACCCAAATGTCTATCAACCAATGAATGGAGAAATAATATGTGGTATATACATACAAAGGAATATTATTCAACTGTAAACAGGAATGATGTTTAATATGGATGACATTATGCTGAGTGAAATAAACCTAAGGACAAATATTTTAATATCTAACTGATATGAACTAATTAGAATGAGGAAACTCATGGAATTATAATCTAGAATATAGGCTACCAGGGTTTACATTGGGCTTAGAGAATGTGGAGTTAATGCTTAATTTGTACAGAATTTCTATCTAGGTTGATTGTAAAGTTTTGGAAATGGATGTTGGTGATGGTAGCATTTTATTGTGAGTATATTAACAGCCCTGAATTATATATGTGAATGTGGTTTAAACTAGGAAGTTTGAGATCATATATATGTTACTAGAATAAAAATTAAAAGATAAAACATAGGACTATGTAACACAGTGAACCCTAGTGTAAAGGATGGACTATAGTTAAGAGTACAAGTATAAAAATGTTCAGTCATGAATTATAACAAACATACCACATTTACACATACAAGGTGTTAATAATAATGTGGTACAATTCTGTGGTGAAAAGGAGAGCCACTGAGTATATACTTTGAATGGATTGTATAAAGCATGGGACTGTATATAACACAGGGAATCCAGTGGTGGAAGATGTCGTTAACATAACAAATATGAGAACATTATCTCATGAACTATAACATATATAATACTAATATAGGGTGTTAATAATCAGGTGGGTTGGGGGAAGACTACACCAAATGTAAAATATGAGCTATAGTTAGTAATAATATTTTGACATTGCTTTTTCATAGTTTGTAACAAGTGTTTCACAACAATACAAGGGGTTAGTGGTGGGATGACATATGATAGCCCTGTATGAAGAGATGCATGTTTGTTTTGTAAGTTCACAACTTTTACTATACATTTATTATTTATGTATGTTCATGTATGAATGGTGTTCTTCAATAACATTTTATTTAAAAATAGTAGAGTGGTATATGGGAAAAATACACCTAATATAAACTATGGAATATGGTTAATGATACAATTTTAATATTCTTTCATCAGTTGTAACAAAGGTACCACACTAATGAAAAGTGTCAATTTTAGGGGGGGCATATGAGAACACTGTATTTTTTACATGATTTTTCTGTAAACCTATAACTTCTCTAATTTAAAAAAAATTAGAAAGTCATGCAGCAAACATTTATTGCCTGTGGGTACCAGATGGTATGCCAAGTGCTGGGCACACAGAGATGAATGAGAGACAGTTTTTGTTCTCATGGAATTCTCATTTCTGATTTTCCTTGGTGGTAGAAAAGAAATAAGGTGACATTCTTGTTGGAAATAGGACTGCATATTAATGTTCTGTTTTTGAAAGGATTAAATATGGATCTCTTCCCACCAGACTCCAGGGCCAGACAAGGCATTTTGAGCATTGTAGATTTTTGAAGGAAATACTGAAATCGGGGTTGGAGTCTATTTGGTGTAAATTAAACAAGGGATGGGAATGTGTTTGTGCTTTGTTTGTATATGTCTCATTGCCAAAGAAATTTTATGTCTTTTATATTGTAATAAAGATATTAGGAGAGGATTTTAGTTATTTTGGGAAAAGTCTAAAAGTTAAAAAAAAATAAAAATAAAAAATAACCTATGAAGCCAGACCTTGAGGATCCTTTGATATAATGAAGGTTAAATAACACTTCTTAGAATTTGTGTGTTGTTACCTGTCTGGAACATACTTAGAAAAAAAGGAAAATATTCCCATGGCATTGCCAGTTCAACAAGATTATATGTGACAAAGTGAAGATACCTCTTTTCCCGTTAAGAAGTAATAATAACTCAAATGAATTTCTCAACAGCTGGGAAGTTTTTCAGAGTTGTTTGAAAGATAAGCAAATTCCTGTTAAAACATGAGGAAATAAAAGAATATGAGGAGGAATAATCAGAAATGCGGAAGTCAGTCTTCTTTTTGAAGGTGATAGGGGATGGACAAGGTATTAAAAGATGTGAAAAAGGCTCTCAGAGGAAGGGTGAAAACCAAGGGAGTTAAAGAGACCATGTTATATGCAGAAGTCATTAATGGAAAGCATAAAACAAAAGAAAACAAAGCTGAAGAAACTGGAGCAGATATTAAAAATAAAAAACTGAACTCAAGATGGTAGAAAACCTAAAATTAAAACCAAAATGAAACCATTGCTCCGCTATCTTAGATTTTTCAAGAAGAATACAACAGTGACATTGTAGGTTTAAACACATTCAGATTTTCATAAAAGGGCAGTGTTGGATGTTGGAGGAATTCTTTATCAAATCATTTTAAAAGCTAGGCAATTTTGGGGGTGGAGTATTTGTGTAGAAAGGGAATCAGATGGCTGTAATATTGTAGTGTCAGAAAGAAATAATTTAGCAGCAGACATCTATGTTCTAAAAGTGAGCAGAATTGGGAAGTGGATGTGGCTCTAGCAGTTGGGCACCCGCCTACCACATGGGAGGTCCCGGGTTTGGTTCCCCGTGCCTTCTAAAGAAGATGATCAAGACAGCAAGCTGACGTGATGGGCTGGCTCAGCAAGCTGACACAACAAGATGACACAATGAGGAAACATAGTGAAAGACACAACAAGCAGGGAGCGGAGGTGGCTCAAGCAATTGGGTTCCTCCCTCCCACATGGGAGGTCCCGAGTTTGTTTCCTGGTGCCTCCTAAAACAGAAGGCAAGCAGACATAGAGAGCACACAACAGACAGAGAGAGCAGACAGCGAGCGCAAACAAGGGGGGGATGGAATAAATGAATTTTAAAAAATAAATCATTAAAAATAAATAAAAGCAAATTTATAAAATTACTGAACAGGGAAAGAAATTTCTGAGTTTAACAGCCTGCCAGCTGGGTTCTTTAAGATCATTGAGCAAATCTTTGGCACTTCTGTTCAAAGGCATATGGAAGATGAGATGACTAGCACAATGAAGTGTTAGTAGGAATTGAGAGAAATTGGAAACTGGTACCTGCTGATAATAACTAAACACTGAGTATAATATGTTTGTGAGAATACTATTGGGAAGATTGACAGAGAATGTGAGATGCCAAAGGCAACAATAATGCCCTAAAAAGGTGTGAGAAGCTAACTGAAAAAATCACTGTACATGGCAAAAGAATGGGGTGTGAGTATTAGGTTCTCTAGAGAAACAGAACCGACAGGAGATAACTGTAAATATTATGAGATTTTGTAAAATTGTCTCACGCAATTGTGGGGATGCATGAGTCCAAATTCTGTAGGGCAGGTTGAAGTGGGAACTCTGATGAAGGTTTCAGTCAATTCTCCAGGAAAAGCTGACTTAAGTAGAGATGGACATTTTCCCTTCTGACTGCTGAAATCATCACTTCTCTTTTTTTTTTTTCAATTTTTTAAATTTTCATGTTTTTAAATTTTTTTGAAGTATATCATTCATACATGAACATACATAAACAATAAGTGCATAGTGAAAGTTGTGAACTTATAAAACAAACATTCATAACTTCATACAGGGCTCCCATACATCACCCCACCACCAATACCTTGCATTGTTGTGAAACGTTTGTTAGAAATTATGATAATATGAAATTATGAAAATATTACTGTAGTATTAACTATAGTCCATACCTTACATTTGCTGTATTTTCCTCCAACCCACCCTATTATTATTATTATTTATTTATTTATTTACTTACTTACTTTTATCCATTTTTACACACACACACAACCCGTTTTTGCACCCATTCGCTGGGCAATTCTCTGTGTCTGTTTCTTGCCCTCTCTTCTCATCCTTCTCCTGTCTTCACCAGGATTCGATCCTCAGAACCTCTGATATGGGAGAGAGGTGTCTTACTGCCTGTGCCATCTTTTTTTTTTTATATATTTATTTATTCATTTATCCCCCCCTTGCTGCTTGTGCTCGCTGGGTCAGCTAACCACGCCATGCGGGCGGGCTTGCCTTCACCAGGAGGCCCCGGGAACCGAACCCAGGGCCTCCCATATGGTAAACGGGAGCCCTACTGATTGAGCCACAGCCGCTTCCCTGCCTGTGCCATCTTAGTTCCTGGTTTTTCGGTGCATCTCATCTTGGCTCTCCCTTGTGTCACTCTCCTGTTACGTCATCATCTTGCTGTGTGGCTCAGCGGGGCCTAATGGCGCACCCGCGCACAGGGACTGGGACCATACCCAAGCGCGGGGCCTGGTGGCACACCCATGCAATCACTTCTTTTAAGGTCTTCAACTGATTGAATGAGGCATCGCTCATTGCTAAAGGCAATCTTCTCAGTTGGTTGTAGACGATGTAATCAGCCATAGTTGCAACCAACTTACTGATGATTTAAGTCCACGAAATGTCCTCACATTAACAATTATGCCAGTGCTTTCTTGACCAAACAACCATGTATCATTACCTGGCCAAGTTGACACATGAGCCTAGCCATCACAGTTAGAAATAGATTTATTATGGGGGGTCGGATGTGGCTCAACTGGTTGGGCGTCCGTCTCCCATATGGAGGGACCTGGTTCGTTCGATCCCCGGGACCTCCCGGTAAAAATAAATAAATAAATAAGTAAATAAGATTTATTATGCTTGGAGTAAGAAAAGACTTGCATTTAGACAAGCTATAATTTTTTCTTTACTATCATGTAAAACATATTGTTCCAGAACATCTTTTGAAGTGTGAGGACTTTATATATAAGCCATTGGGATCAACATATCCATTCTCTATAAGGAGGGTTGAAAGGAAAATTAAAATAAGAATAAAGCAATACTGTTCACATAACACTTTACTATTTTTTGTTTTGTTTTGTTTTGTTTTTTTGTTTTTTTACCGGGAGGTACCGGGGATCGAACCCTGGTCTCTCCATATGGTAGATGGACACCGAACCTCTTGAGCCACATCCGTTTCCCCACTTTACTATTTTTGTACTCTGTAGATTGAATTTCTCCTCTTCCATTAAAAAAAAAAAAATTAAGTGTGTAAGGATATAAAAGGGATTGTCCAGGGAAGCTGAGATCATGGATAGTTTAGTACTCAAGAAAGCATCTCTCTGGCAATTTCAGAAGCTGTTTTAAAATAGTATAATAGAGCTGGAATAGATAAATAAAAATGGATAAAAGACAAAATAATACAAACTCTTTAAAAACAAGAATGGGGGAGCGGATATGGCTTAAGCAGTTTAGTGTCTGCCTCCCACATGGGAGGTCTCAGGTTTGGTTCCTGCTGCCTCCTAAAGAAAAAAACAGACCAAAAAAACCCCACTACACATCAACGAGCGAAAACAACAAGCAGACAGCGCAAACAATGAGCAGACAGTGAGCGGAAACAACGAGCAAAAATGAGCAAACAGACGAAAGAGCCATCTCAGGAGGGAAAAAAACAAGAATGAAGGATGGTTATGTTCTTTGGAGGGGAAAAATTTAAAAATTGGATCATGAAAATATGGGAAATGGAAATAAAGAAAATAAACATGGACTAATTAAAGTTATTAGAGAGTAGGTCTTAGTGGTCAATAGTTGTTGGTATCAGGTTTTTCTGCTGCCATTGCAGCTTTTCCTCAGGGATCTCATTCTCATGACTTTAATTACTATTTGTATGATAATGACTTCCAAATCATCATTGCCCAAGCTCCAGACCCATATATCCAACTGCCCACAAGCACCTTAAATTCGACAGGTCCAGGTTTCCCGGCCAAGAAATTTCCACGTTGGCTGCATGTGCATGGGCTGCCCAGTCCAGTCCCTACCCCCAGACACACCAGGCTCCCAGGGCACCACAACCAGGTGCTAAGTAGTGTCGGGTGCTACCGACGGCTGGGGCGCTGTAGCGGATGAGGACCTGCCAGAACTTTTGGACAGTGGTGACGAGGCCACCTGGGAGGATGAGGAAGATGCTGATCTCCCATACAAGCAGCAGACCCCCTGCCTGTTCTGTGACAGGTTATTCACGTCTGCTGAAGAAACATTTCCCATTGTAAGTCTGAGCTTCAATTTAATATTGATAGCAAGGTCCATAAACATGGACTTGAATATTATGGATACATTAATTTTTTTAAAGCTAATAAGTTTTATTAGACTTAAGTATCCTATAGTTGAATATATGAATTCCATACACATCCTAGTGCTTTGGGAGAAAGAAGAATATTTGAAGCCAGTGTTAGAAGATGATCTTTTACTTCAATTTGATGTAGATCATCTTTATGAACCAGGGTCAGTCCCATTTTCATACCCTAATGGACTCAGTGAAAATACATCTGTTGTTGAAAAATTGAAGCACATGGAAGCCAGGGCACTGTCTGTTGAAGCTTCATTAGCTAGAGCATGAGAAGATCTGCAAGGAATGAAACAGTTTTCTCAGGATTTTGTGATGAATGCAGATGTCAGAACCTGCTCATTATCTACTGCTGCCATTGCGGACCTCCAGTAGGATGAGGATGGTGTTTATTTCAGCTTATATGGACTTATGAGATACATGATGAAATGCTAAAGGACAAAGTACAAACAGAAAGTTACCGAGATTTTATATACTAAAATCCATATATTTTCAAAGGTTGTTTTGGATGTTGGTTGTGGAACTGGAATTCTCTGTTGCTAATGCTGGTACAAAGAACGTTCTTGGAGTTGATCATTCTGAAATACTTTACCAGGCAATGGATATCATAAGACTAAGTAAACTTGAAGATGTTATTTTACTAATAATTAAAGGGAAGATTGAAAACTTTCATCTGCCTGTAGAAAAAGTGGGTGTTATTATATCTGAGTGGATGGGCCATTTTCGCCTTTTTGACTCTATGTTAGATTCTGTTCTTTGTGCAAAGAACAAATACTTGGCAAAAGGAGGTTTGGCATTTGCACCATCAGCCTTGTGGCAGTGAGTGATCTGACTACACATCCTGACAGAAATGCCTTTTGGGATGACGTCTGTGGCCTCATGTATTGCATGAAGAAAGCAGTTATTCCAGAAGCTATTGTGAAAGTTTTAGATTCGAAAACTCTTATTTCAGACCTTTTTGGTATTAAGCACATAGATTGGCATACAACATCTAGCTCAGATTTGGTGTTTCCTTCAAATTTTACCCTGAAAAATCAGAGACATCTATATGCACGACAACTGCTGGTTACTTTAATATATATTTTGAGAGGAATTGCTGCAACAGGATCATGTTCTCTACAGGTCCCCAGAGTACCAAAACACACTGGAAACAAACGATATTTTTACTGGATAAGCCATTTTCAGTTAAAGTAGGTGAAGCCTTGAAAGGAAAGGTTACAGTTCATAAGAATAAGAAGGACCCACATTACCTAATTGTGAACCTCACATTGAATAATTCTACTCAAACTTATGGTCTCCAGTGAAAAAGCCAACAAAGCACAGCTGACTTGCAGTTTTTACTGTGGGGGTGGAGGTGCATAGACTGTGGGAGAAGAGGATTCTAGAGAGGGTGATTTTATAAGTGCATTAACAATGGATCCTTTGCTAAAGAGCCTCCTCAGTAAGTGGGAAACATGGCAGGAATCTGCTAGAATTCCACTGAAGAAGAGTATTAACAGAACCCAGTAGGCTGCTTATGTAATCAAATAGGAAGTCTGGTTAGCCAAATTTAAATAAGCACACCCCCTACATTGAGGTTAGCTGTATTGTAAATCATTTGAATTGGCCTAAATTTGGAACAAAGATACTCTTGTTGTTTTTAATAAGTTTTTTACTTTAAATTTTAAACAGTAATAATTGATTATCTATTTGGACAATGTTTTATTAAACTAGTAATAAATACACAGTACATTGTACATTTACTGTAGATTTCCTCACTGAAGAAGAATAGTTTTTAATTTATATTATTTGCCAGAATATCATTATATGGTAGATTAAACCACAATGTAAGGGACTAAAATATGGAAAAGACAGCATCAGCTTTCTCATGCAAATCATATTTGAAGACAGCTTAGTTGATTCTATTCAGCATCCCTGTAGTTCTCATTTTGTAGCTTCTTTCATCTGTGAATATGCCTTTAGCGATGTAGTTTTCTTGTACTGACCAGGAAATTTAATTTCAATATATATATCCTATGTTTCATAAAAGTTTTTAAATATCTAGATAAATATGTACTTATATGATATCTTTTGAAACTAAATTTATGTAGAGGTTAAAGATGCAACTGTTAGTATACTTATATCACTATAAAATTGTATCGCTTACTGAATTTAAAATACAGAATGAAAAACATTCAATAAAATGCAAAAAAAAAAAAAAAAGTCAGGGAGTGGATGTGGCTCAAGCAGTTGAGTGCCTGCTTCCCACCTTGGAGGGCCTGGGTTCGATCTCCGGTGCCTCCTTAAAAAAACAAAACAAAACAAAAAACAACAGGCAAAGAAATGAAAAACCAACTCAGGGGATCTGATGTGGTTTAGTGGTTGAGTGCTGGCTCCCCATATACAAGGTCCCAGGTTCAATCCCCGGCCCCAGTACCTCAAAAAAAAAAAAAAAAAAAAAATTTCAACTGTCCAAATCTGGAAAAGTCATCTTCCTGCTTCTCTCTCCCACCCCAAGTCTGTTTCTCTTCCTTTGTTTCCCTGTTAGGAAGAACTGCATCCTTTTTCATTTAGTTGCCTAATTTAGAAACCTAAACATCATCCTTGATGCTTCTTTTTATTTTTCTAAATCAATCTACAAGACTATTCATTCTTCTCCTTTAATATTTCTCAAATATATTTATTTCTCTGTTCTCATTAGTTTAGACCAGGGGTTGGCAAACTTTTTCTATAAGGGGCCAGATAGTAAATATTTTAAGCTTTGGAGACCATAACCTCCGTCATAACCCCTGTAGCGCCAAAGCAGCCCTAGACAAAATGTAAACATATGGGTGTGGCTGAAAAACTTTATTTATGGATACTGAAATTCAAGCTTCACATAATTCGTGTGCCACAAAATATTATTATTTTGCTTTTTCCCAATCATTTAAAAATGTATGCGAATATTCTCACTGTCCTGATTCTGTGATAATCAGGGTGGGCTAAACATTCGCTATATTAGAAACCATGCATGTGTCCCCAGACCTCGTTTTCCTCCCTAGGTCTGGTTTTTAGAATGCTGGTGATAAACTAAGCCTGATTTATTATATGACCATTCTGTATGGGAAAAGACTGTAACTCTAGGTATCTCTGGTCAACCTTAAGAGATATAGCAGGGGGCTATATCTGGTTGGCGTCCATCTCCCATATGGAGGGACCTGGGTTCGATCCCCGGGACCTCCTGGTAAAAATTTAAAAAATATATAGAAGGTGCATGGGCCGCCAGGCCCTGTGCGCGGGCGCACCACCAGTTCCCGCGAGCCACACAGCAAGATGATGACATAATAGGAGAGTGACACAAGGGAGAGGCAAGATGAGACGCACCGAAAAACCAGCAACTAAGGTTGCGCGGGCAGGATGCCTCTCTCCTACATCAGAGATTCCAAGGATTGAATCCCAGTGAAGACAGGAGGAGAAGGATGAGAAGAGAGGGCAGAAAATGGACACAGAGTTGCCCAGCGAATGGACACAGAAACAGCAAAAACGGGGGGGGAGGGGGAAGGGGTGTAAAAATGGATAAAAGTAAATAAATAAATAAATCCTTAAAAAAAAAAAAAAAAAAAATGTAAAATCCTTTCTTAGCTTGTCATCCCTATAAAAACAGGCAGCAGGCTGGATTTGGCTCACAGACTGTGGTTTGTTCAACATTGGCTTAGACCAACATTCTCTCTCACCTGAAATATAGCAGTCTCCTACTTTCCTGCCTGGTGTCCTCCATCTGGTCTTGGCCCTTCTTGTCTACTCTTTACTCTGTAGTCAGATTGACTCTTTTAATTTGCAAATTGGATATTACTACCCTGCCTAAAGTCATTTAAAGGTTGACCTTAGCCTACAGGATGAATCCAGATTTCTTGGCAAGACTCTTCATAATATGGCCCTTGCTTATCTTTCTAGCCAAATACCATACTGCTTCCCCTTGGCTCTCTGTTCCAGCTACTTAGAACTACTTGCAGTTCCTAGAATTTACAGTGTTTTTCACCCCTAAGTCTTAACAATTGCCTCAAATGCCTTTCTTCCTTACTCTCTCCTACTTCCACCTGGCTAAATCCTACTTATCCTGCAGGACTCATTTCACCCATTATCATTTCCAGAAAGCCTCCCTTGACTCCCCAAGGCTAGATTAAGTGCTTCTATTGAATTATCTTATTGTATCTGAGGATTCCAATGATAGCAGTTATTTTACTGTAATTGCTTATTTATTTGACTGCCACTCCTAAATAATAAGCTCCTTGAGTTTCAGGTGTCTATTGTCTTATCCCCTTTTCTGAATGGTACCCAATAGTACCCTCAATATTATTGTTATTATTTTGCATTTTCAAATTGAGGTAAAATTCACATAACATAAAACTCACCATTTTAACCATTTTAAAGTATAAAATTCAATGGTTTTTAGTATGTTCACAATACTGTACAACTGTCACCACTATCTAATTTTAGAACATTTTCATCAGCCCATAAAGAAACCCCATTCCACTAAGCAGTCATTCCTTGTTTTCCCTTCCTCCAGCCCCTAGCAACTACTAATATATTTCTGTCTATATGGATTTTCTCATTCTAGACATTTCATATAAATGAATTATAACATTGTGGCTTTTTGTTTCTGGCTTATTTCACTTGGCATAATGTTTTCAAGATTCATCCATGTTATAGCATGTATCAGTACTTCATTCCTTTTTGTGGTTGAATGTCAGCATTATTTTCTTTTTTTTATTAGAGAAGTTGAGGGTTTACAGAACAATTATGCATAAAATACAAGATTCTCATATACCACCACACCACTAATACTTTGTATTGGTGTAGAACTTTTGTTGCAAATGATGATAGCCCATTTTTTAAATTGTACTATTAATTATTAAAGTCCATGGTTAAACTTAGGGTTTGCTGTTTGTGTAGTGTAGTTCCATGGATATTTTTTAAAAATTTTATTCTGTTACCATATATAATCTAACATTTCCCCTTTTAATTATATTCAGATATGTATTTCAGTGCTGCTAATTTTGTTCACAATGTGGTGCTACCGTTGCCACCATTCATTACTAAAACTTCTGTCATTCCAAATAGGAACCCTGTATATTTTAAGCCTTAACTTCCCATTCCCTATCCCTGCCCCATCCCCTGGTAACCTCTATTCTAGATTCTGGACTCTGTGAGTTTGCTTATTTTAATTATGTCAAATTAGTGAGATCATACAATATTTGTCCTTTTGTGTTTGGCTTATTTCACTTAGCGTGATGTCTTCAAGGTTCATCCATATTGTCACATGTATCAGGCCGGACTTCATTCCTGTTTACAGCTGAATAATATTCTGTTGTATGTATATACCACATTTTGTTTATCCATTCATCAGTTGATAGACATTTGAATTACTTCCATCTTTTGGCAATGATGAATAGTGCCGCTATGAACATTGGTATGCAAATGTCTGTTTGAGACCCTTCATTCAATTCTTTTGGTTATTTACCTAGTAGTGGCATTGCCGGGTCATATGGTAGTTCTGTACTTAGCTTTCTATGGAACTGACAAACTGTCTTCTACAGAGGGTGGACATTTTACATTGCTGCCAGCAATAATGTGTTCCTGTTTTTCGGCATGCTCTCCAACACTTGTAATTTTCCATTTTTTAATTATCAGCCATTCTAATGGGTGTGAAATGATATCTCATTGTGGTTTTTATTTGCATTTCCTTGATGGCTAATGATGTTGAGCATCTTTTCCTGTGCTTTTCATTTGTATATCATCTTCAGGGAAATGTCAAGTCTTTTGCCCATTTTTCAATTGGGTTGTTTTGTCTTTCTGTTGTTGAGTTGTAAGATTTCTTTATATAGTCTGGGTATTAACCCTTTATGGGATATGTGGTTTCCAAATATTTTCTCCATTGTGTATGTTGTCATTTAATTTTCATGATGAAGTCCTTTGAGGCATACAAGTTTTTAATTTTGATGAGGCCAGCATTATATTTTAAACTTAATTTTTCAAAGCCTCCAGGATGCTAGGGTAGAATAAAGAGGGTCCCTTACACTCCCACCCTTGCTTCAACTAGAGCAGTTCTGCTTTTATCTGATATTAGTTTATGGATAAACTTTCATTTAAAATTTGAAAGTCAGTGTCTCTCAGACTGAAGAATAGATACCACCTGGGGCTGAAGGGCACTCCATGGTCTTTTTTTCCAGTGTCTTCTCCACTATTCTTTCCCCAATAACACGGGCTTCAGCCAAACTGTACTTTGGTAGGGTCTTCATATAAACCTTGCCTCTTGCTTCTTTTCTTATATCATCTTCTCTTTCTGATATTTTCTTTCCCACCTGTTTAAATTATTACCTAGTCTTCAATGCCAGATATAATCCCTTCTATGAAGCTTTCTCTGATCTTCCCAGCTAGGAATCATCTCTGAATTCCTACAGTGTTTATACTGCTTTAGATGCCACTTTGCCAACTGATTCCTTGAGACTGCTCCTGAGATTTCTTAAATACTTTATACTCTTCCATCCAGCACTTTGGCACAATAGGTTCTTAAAACATAATTGAAAATGGAAAATAGTGTGGCATTTTCTTAAAACTAAACTTACACTTAACAATACAACCCAGCAATATCACTCCTGGGCATTTATCCCAGAGAAATGAAAACTTATGTCTACATAAAAACTTGTACACAATTGTTCATAGTTTTATTTGTAGTATCCCCAAACTGGAAACCATCAAAATACCCTACAATAGGTGATAGCTTAAAAAAACTAGTACATTTACACCTTGAAATACCATTCAGCCATAAAAAGGAACAAACTCTTGATATATGCAACTACTGGGCAGAGTGAAAAAAAGTCTCTAGGGTTCACATACTGTATGATTCCATTTACATAACATTCTTGAAATGACAAAATTGCAGAAATGGAGAACAGGAGAGGGTGTGACTCTAAAGGAGTATTAGTATGAGGGGAATTTTGGGATGATGAAATAGTTCTGTATCTTCATTATGGTGCTGGTTACACGAATGATTAAATGACATAGAACGATACATATACCTTGTATAAATGTCAATATCCTAGTTTTGATATTGTCCTATAGTTAAAAGATATATCACCATTGAGGGAAACGGGGTCAAGAATTGATGGGACCTTTTTGTGCTATCTTTGTAACTTCCTGTCAATTTATAACTATTTCAAAATAAAAAGTTTAAAAAAATATTCTTTAGAGATTGCGGTGGTATTTATCATAATCATTTTGTCACTCATAGTGCTGCTTCTGATCAACATGAATTTACCCATGCTTCTCAAAGTAAAGTGTCTTTGAAAATAGAAAAGAAAACCCATTTGTAGTGATATTTTAGTTGCATTTTACAATTAGGTGAATCCTGTTCAAAACAAGAACTGAGATACAGTGGTTCTTTGTGTATGAGGTCCTGGCTTATCCAAGGCCTTACTTTAATTTTTTAATCGAGTGGTAACCTTAATTTGAGTCCTATTTTGGTACACTTTTAAGTTTTTAATGTGTTCTTATATACTGGTTCCTTTTTTTTTTTTTTTTTTACCGGGAGGTCCCCAGAAACGAACCCCGGTCCCTCTATGTGGGAGACGGACGCCCAACCAGTTGAGCCACATCCGACCCCTATATACTGGTTCCTAAAGGACATGGACCACAGCTCTAATCCTGCTGTAGTATCTGTCATCCTACGAGAGCTTTATAAGCATTAATTACTCTTTTTTTAAAATTTTTACTGTGGTAACATATATAACATAAAATTTCCCATTTTATGTATACAATTCAGTGGTATTAATTACATTCACATTATCATCACCATCCATTACCAAAATTTTTTCATTACCCCAACATTACTTTTGACATTCCTAAGCAATGAATTCTTTCCTTAATATGGAGTTAATGAGAGGTCTTTTCTGTTAAGATTTTGAAAAAGCATATCATTAGGCAATAGTCAATTCAAAATTAAAAACTTTTGAAAGTTGTTACCCTGTATATCAAGTAAAATGTTAAAATGTGCAAATTTAAAATGAATATTACAAAATCAGAATATACCTCTAGTTCTTTTGGAAAGAGGTAGGGTAAAATTACCAAAATTAGACTTTTTATTTTGCCTATATGATCATGCTCAAAGTGAATATGAGCAAAAAAATAAATATGAGCAAAAATTACATATTCTTTAGTAAAATGAAAACTTAATTTTTTTTCAGGTTAAACTACAGAACAACATATCATATCAAATGGCAGACATACATCATTTAAAGGGTAAGCACCTTAATTACAGATTAAAGATAAACGAAAATTCACTTTAATGTCTAAAATTCTCAAGAATTAAGAAATAGTAGGTTAGACAACTGAATGAAATAAGATTTTCTGAGCAAAGCTCCTCTGATGGCAAAACATTCATCCTTTTGTGTTAAGATCTAATAAAAAATTATTTAATGTTACTTTGTATATAGTAAATGCAAGTTAAAATTCAAAGTCTGCATCTTAATCTTGTGCTATAGATAGGGTTCATGCAATGAAGTCTTATTAATAAAATCCTCAAAGAAAATTAAACTGTGACTCAGGAACCATAAAATTCCTAGGGAAAAGGTGAGGGATGATCTCTCTGTACTGTATCCAATCTGTGAAACAATCCATTCAGGACTAAGGATGCTTTGGACAGGTCATCCAAGCTTAGTGCTTTAGATATCCTGGAAACAGAAAGAAATCTGGAGATATATAAATATTGCAACTTACTGATCCACTTAGATGAAGTGAGCAGCTTTAAAGAAAAAAGTAGGTAAGGAGAACAAGCTCTATGCTCTGCTTACACTACTTCACACCACTGCTGGCCTTTGGAATCTGGGATCTGAGTATCACCCCTCTTCTCTCTCATGCCTTTTCATTACAGCACAGTGTAGTTGAAAAATTGTGCATGCATTGGCTCCAAGTTTATATATGTGGGTAATAATGAATGCTCTCTAATTTCATAAATAACCATTTACTCCATACCATTTTGAGCCTCTTTAGATAGAATTAGATACTATCAACTTTTATAATCCTCTTGAAGAAACCAACTTGAGCTGGCTTTGTAATTTAGCAAAGTTTTGCTCCTCACCTAGCAAAACTAATAGGAAATATTATTGGTAGATTATAACCTAAAATAGAAATTAATAATATTTTACTAGAATAGTTTTGACTTCCTCTTAGAAATGCTGCCTGGGTGGCCACATTTGCATTTGTGTCCATGTTCTACTCTTTTTTGACTTACAGGAATCCATTAGATAACACAAATATGCCACACTGCCAGTGCTGCTTCCAGTCTGCAGTTTTTACAAATGATTCCATTTGTCATAAGAGTATATTTCTTATTATATAGTAATAGATCATTTGGATAAGAAGTCCTTTGGCTTCTGCTAGTTTATGTCATAGAAAATGACAACCTATGATATTAAGTAAAAATCTTTATTGTATCCTTTGTGTTGAGGTATATCTTAAGACGTTTTGAAAATTTTTATGATACTCTTCAGTAGAGAAAAGACTTTGATTTGAACTCATAACTGTACAACTTTCGGTTTTAATGCACTCACTGAAGTTTGGACTCTTTAAGATTGAATTTCTTTAATGTGACTTTTGTGCCTTGTGGAACCATTTCTACTGAAACAAACTTATTGACAAATCGATTATAAAATCCAGGTTTGAGTGTTTTCATTGAAAGTAATACCTGTTGTAATGGAATTGAAAGATACTAAATATTATATATAAATAATTATAGTACCTTAATATTTTAAGTATTACTAATATTTAAGTATTACTAATATTTAAGTAACTATATAAGTATAGTATATTTATATTTATATAAATAAATATAGTACCGTAATATTTTCTTAGAAATAAAGGCACTGAGAGTTTGTTTTTAATCTCTGAGATTATAAAGTAACATTCTACTATACAGCTGTTTTATTTTGAATGGCTCACCTTATTTTTATGCCTATTACTGAAAGAAAAATTGAGGTCAGAATTTTCTAGAAGTAGATATTTTTTGCTTTAAAAGCTGGTTCTAGATAGCCCATTTCTTAACTATATCCTTAATCTTTTGAAGTTAAATCAAGAGAGAACAGCCATGCTATTCCATAACATACCCTGGTGCTATTATCAAAGACTATCCTGCTCAATAAACCGGATCTGATCTCTTGTTCTTATGTTACTCTGTGGATCCTGTTATGGTGACCTGGAGCAGCCACACTAGACAGAGTATCTCTAGGTTCAAATAAAGAGAATATATGGCAATCAGTCACAGTAAAATTGTGAAATAGGAAAACTTTATCTTTAGTTTGCTTTCTGGTTTGATTACTTTTCCCCTTTCAAATCTTTGTTTTGACTACATAAGGTACCAGTTACCTCCCTGCTTTATCCAAACAGGAAAGAATCTGATATTTCACATGGGCTAAAATTTATTTATACTGATGTTTTATTTTTCAGTTGTATTTTAAGTCTTTTATCTTCAATTAGAAATGAAAGCTTTATTTCCTGATAAAAGAATTTCAAGTATTGTCAGTGGGAAGTTTTGTGGGGAGGCAGAGAAGCCATCCCAAATTTTGAAATTGTACTCAGATTCATTTGGAAGGTAAATTTATCTACTTCAGTTATTTTACTGTGTAGGAAATAGAGGCCTGAATTAGAAGGGACTATAATCTTTCTCTTCCCTTTTTAACTGAGAAGAATGAGTCCTAAAGATCACCATTTGAGGCCCA
This sequence comes from Tolypeutes matacus, assembly GCA_026826555.1. Taxonomy (NCBI): domain Eukaryota; kingdom Metazoa; phylum Chordata; class Mammalia; order Cingulata; family Chlamyphoridae; genus Tolypeutes; species Tolypeutes matacus. Next base: position 3,530,252 of record JAKSZT010054394.1, on the reverse strand, counting down.
TTCCCTGCTAGGCTTTTTGTCACTGCATCCTGCTGGGATTTCTTGTCCCATATAGAATCATCATAGTTTCTGCTGCCCAGCCATCTTTATCTTAGGGCTTGGGAACAGGGATCAAGCAGCAAGTAGAATGTGCTGTTCAGGGCTACTTGGCCTCAAATCCATTACTTTTGGAAAATCTGGAAAACTTACAATGATTGGCTATGTTTACATACTGAAGAATAAATAGAATAAAAAAGGTAAAGATAATATAAACTATAGGCATTTTTTATGTGAGTCACTTTTCAAACCTGATTATTATATTATATCCTAGCTATTATTATGCATATTGCTGAAGTTTTAATTTATACACATAAGCAAATGTTCATTGTGACTTTTAAGTTTATTTGTTCTTGCCACAGTTATAATTCCACAATAAAACTTAGAAAATAGAGAAAAAGAAAATGCTTAGAATCTTACCACCAAACATAACCATGTGTAGCACTTTGATATATTTTTATTCTAGTTTTTGCTTACACAGGTATGATTATATAATGAATATATGTTTACAACCTGCTTTTTAAAAACTTATATCCAAAGTACTTTGCCTTTAAAGTAATAACACTGATAAAAATAATAAAGTAATAAGACTAATTCTATAAGTCTTCTGGGAAAAGTAGATGTTGTAGTTAGACTATTGGTACATTATGGTTAGATATTATATTTTAATCTTAATAGCTGTTGCTTATACAGTATAGGTCTGTTTCCACTTATAAAAATTAGGGGGAGTGGATATGGCTCAAGTGGTTGAGTGCCTGCTTCCCACACAGCAGGTCCCAGGTTTGGTTCCCAGTGCCTCCTGAACAACAAAAGCAAACAACAATCAAAACAAATGAAAAAACCAATTCAGGGGAGCTGATGTGGCTCAGTGGTTGAGTGCTGGCTTCCTACCTATGAGGTCCTGGGTTCAATCCCCGGCCCCCAGTACCTCAAAAAAAAAAAAAAAAAAAAAAAAAAAAAAAAATATATATATATATATATATATATATATAGAGAGAGAGAGAGAGAGAGAGAGAGAGAGAACTTTCATAACTACTTTTATTTAGCTGCTAAGGCTGTTAGCTAATTTTAAAATCATCTATCCAAGAAACTTACATTTGCTCTTCTCTGCCTGCATTTCTTCTAGCTGTAGGCTCTGGTGATGAGGAAGCAAAATCTGGAAAATATGGGGCCAGTGATTATGGATTAAATCTTACAAAAAGCATCTGGCCCACATTTTAATTTACTATCCAGCTTGGAATTTGATGTTACTGATTATAACTAAAAACTTTCAGCCCTAGTCCAGAAATTATAATATTTGAAAATGGAATTTTGGCATACATGGACCCAATAACAAAACTAGAAATGAGGTCTAAAGTGATAGGTATATAAGTTGGGAGTCAAATGTGATTTAAAATGAAAAAGAAAATGAAAAAGAAACCTTGAATTTTGTATCCATAGCCAGCGTATCTAAAAGGTATGAATTTTCCTGCTTCCATAAAGCAGATAGATTTTAAAAGATAGGTATTTTTTTTTGTACTTTATCCACAGCTTATTGTATATCTACAAAATATGAAAAGATTTCTCATTTTTTAATATTTCAGATTGATATAAACACCACTGAGGCTATATTATTTTAAAAATAATTTTTTTTGCCCATTAATGTGTTATAAAATGCAACTAAATGTGGTACTAATTATATAATTTAACTCCCTAAGAGTTTGAGTGAAAAAAATTTGAGAAATGTGTGTATTTCCATAATTTCTCAATAGGAAGCATTAGAGTGAGTAAACTATTCCTTTGCTTCTTACCTTGTGTTGATAGAGCAACTTGCTGAGCTTCGTCAGGAGTTTCTTCGTCAAGAAGACCAGCTTCAGGACTACAGGAAGAACAACACTTACCTTGTGAAGAGGTTAGAATATGAGAGGTAAGACACTATATGCATCAAATATTTATAAATCTGGAACATTTGTTTGACTTTTGGATGTAGTTCATTTCTTCTTTTCTGGTTTCTGTTTTGCTTTTCTTTTTTTATTGTTTTCTTAGATGTTTAAAATTCCTTTTCTTGGTTTTTTTTTTTTTTGGATGCCTCTTTGAAATCCATACTTTTTTGTGTGTGATATGTTAAACACCATGAATATATCTTACAAGGCATGTTGTGGCTACCTTTGTTGTTGGGTTTGTTGTGAGACAGAAAATCTTGCAAGCCTTGAGGTTTTTTTGTTGTTGTTTGTTTTTTTGAGGTACCAGGGGCCAGGGATTGAACTCGGGACTGTGTTTCTGGGAAGCCGGCGCTCAACCACTGAGCCACGTCAGCTTCCCTGAGCTGGTTTTTTCATTTGTATTGCTTGTTGTTTGTTTTTTTCAGGAGGCTCCTGGAACCCGAACCCGGGACCTCCCATGCGGGAGATGGATGCTCAACTGCTTGAGCCACATCCACTCCCAGCCTTGAGTTTTATTTAATTAAATGTGCCAAAAATTGAAAGAAGATTCTATGGTTCTCTTGGATGGGTGTCTAGGAGATGAAGCTAGCACTGGAATTTGTCCCTGGAATAGTTGAGGGACTGACTGCTGCTGCTTCTCCTGCTCTGCACTTTAGCGCCCTTGCTCATGCCTCTGCCCTCACTTGGTGATGAGGTCAGGGAACCTCTTAGGGGCTTTTGTTTTGTTTTAATGATCGCTCTTTAAAAACCCTTATTATATCTTTAATCACTTTTATGGTGAAAGGTAGTTTTTAGATCTGCACCCCCAAAATTAGAAAGAATCACAATATTTTAAAGCACCATTTATTTCTTACTCATATCAATGGGCTGTACTTATGTATGTATGCATTTTAATCTAACAATATGTCTACAGAACGAAAGATTTAGCATATTTAGAGGTAATAACATTATTCCAGCGTATTAATGTAGCAATGCTTGTTTGATCCCTCTCAATTGCTGGATCACTATAGCAGTTTTCCTTTTTTCACAGTTATGAATATCACAGCCATAAAACTCTTTATACAAAAAGGGACCCTCCCACTCTTTTGTTATTTCACTGGTGTATATTCTTAAACGTAGAATTCCTGAGACAATGATTTATCAGTGTCATTGCTCTTAGAGCATAGATGAAATATTACTTTCTAAACTGATTGTACTAATTTGTAATGTAGGTGTTTCTGATAGCCTCAACATTGGCTTTTATAATTCTTTATGCTCACCCAGTGCCTTCTTAATATCCTTTATCTCTTTAGTCATATTTTCCTTCAATTCTTTGAATTGATAGAGATTTATGTGATTATCATTGATTAGTTGTCTTAACATCCTGTGTCTCCTCAGGATATTTGGTTTGTTCCTTCAGCTGGGCCATCTCTGTTTCCTAGTATGGCTTGTAATTTTTTGCTGATGTTTAGGCATCTGAATATGTTGGTGAATTTACTTTGATGGTCAATTTCTCTGTCTTGCCTAGTTTTTTTTTTTTTTTCCCCACAGCTCTTCTTTGATTTTTGTTCATATTATTCTAAGTCTTTAAAATTGCCCAGCTTAAGTTATCAAAATCGGGCCATGGACTCACAATGGTGTGTAGATTTTCTCCCAGGGGTGGGGCGGAAGAGAGACCTAAAAGCAATTTTTCTTGTTGCAGTTTCCTGGCTAGCCAGCAGATGGCAGTCATTGACAAACCTTTGCTGGAGGTGTTTCTTTCAACCTCTGCTTTTCTGTGTTTCTGGTCTGGCCAGAGCAGAGATTCAAAGCAGGCTCTGCTGGCCAAATTCACTGAAGAGAAGCCCTCTGATGCACTTTACCTCTTCCCTTGTTGCAGCTGACAGAGAGGAAGATGTCTGTTCCCTTGTTAGTCAGCTGCAGTGACTCAGGGGTTTTATCCAGGCTTAATGTTTTGAGGGTGCCCTTCCGGCTGCTATGGGGGTTTAGTAACTCATGTTTGTTGTTTTGGGTTCTTTGTCTCTCTGTCCCTCACCCTCCTGGGAGTTGCATAGCACTGTCCTGTTCTGCTGACCCACCAAGCAGGTTGCTTGGACAGCTTTTGGCCCTTTCTCCATTGTTTTTGTAAAAGAGTTGAGTCCTGCCTGCCTATACTGATACCGTCTTCCCGGAACTGGCTTTTTTAATTCTAATTTTATTTTGCAAATATAGGTATAAGGTATAACCATATATACATATAGTAAGTTTAATTTACATTTTTAATGCTGAAACTTAACATTTTTCTGTGTAGAGTTAATCCTCATTATAGGTGGATTCTGTGTTTGTAAATTTGCCTACTCACTATAATTTATTTGTAGCCCCGAAATCAATATAGGTTAGTGTTTTATTTTGCTAAAGGCTGCCAAGACAATATACCAGAAATGGGTTGGCTTTTATAATGGGGATATATTAACTTATAAACTTACAGTATCTGAGGCCATAAAAATATCAAATCAAGGCTTTATCAGGCAATGTTTTTCTCCCTGAAGACCCAGCTGCAGTGATCCTGGATTCCTGCCACATTGCAAGGCCCAATGGTGGCATCTGCTGTCTCCTGTTTCCTCCAAGTTTCGTTGCTTTCAGCTTCTGGCTTTCTTTGGCTCTCTCTGCTCCTGTGGCTTTCTCTTTCCTGGGTTCCATTGATCTCAGCTTCTGGCTTCTGGGAAAGTTTTTCTCCAGCTTCTGGGAGTTTTTCTTTCATCTCCTGTGTCTTTCTCTGTCCTGAGTTCTGTTGATTTCAGCTTCTTGCTCTCCTTGCTTTCTCTTTCAGCTTCTTGAGGTTGTTCTCTGTGCATCTCTCCTCATTCATATTGCTTATAAGGGACTCCAGTAAGAGGATTAAGATTCACCCTGGTCACAGCTTACTAAAGTAATCTAATCAGAGGCTCTTAATTGAAGTAATTTAACCAAAAGTTTCTATCTGCAATACGTTCATACAGGAATGGATTGCACTAAGGACATGATCTTTTTTGGGGTACACACAGTCTCAAACTACTGTAGTGGGCTTTTGTGGTCATCTGTGAACATCTTCAGAGTGGTGAAAATTTTGAGTTGCCCAAAGCCACTCAACTTTTTTGAACAAGGCAAAGTTCTGCCTTGTTTCAGCTCTTATGCTATAAACAAGTATCCTTTTAGCAATATGTATAGTGCCACAATTTTTGTATTTTTGTGCTTTTTTGTTGATGAGTTTGCTGTTTAAAATAACCAAGAACAGTGCTAGGATGATGTCTAGTGTTCCTAAGCTCAAGAAGGCCGTAATGACGGATCTGAGGTGGCTCAAGTGATTGAGCGCCTCTCTCCCATATGGGAGGTCCTAAGTTCGGTTCCCAGTACCTCCTAAAGAGAAGATGAGCAAGACACAGAAAGCACACAGCAAATGGACACAGAGAGCATCCAGTGAGCACATATAACAAGGGGGAGAATAAATTTAAAAAATAAATCTTAAGAAAAAAAGGTGTTAAAAAAAAAAACTTTGATAAGGATGGCTGGTCTCTCTGGTTTTCTGAGTATCACTTCCCTGAAAAACTCACCCAGACTTTTATGAGCTGCAGTCTCCTCACTGGAATGTTCCAGTGATTGGATAAGCTGAGGAAGAATGTTTTCGCCAGTGTCATCCTCTTTGGAACTGACAATAGCAGCTCCATTTCTGGAGTGTGGGTCTTCCAAGGCCAGGAGCTTGCCTTTCCACTGAGTCCAGATTGGCAGGTGGATTATGAGTCCTACACAAGGTGGAAGCTGGATCCTGGCAGTGATGAGGCCCAGACACTGGTTCGAGCGTACTTTTCCTGGGAGGGAGCCTTCCAGCATGTGGGCAAAGCCTTCAATTAGGGCAAGTTCTTCAGGTGAACGTCTCTTGCCATCGCCTAGCTGCCTGCACCTGCCCTTGAGGGAGATGGGGGTCATTAAAGGAAACTGAACACTGAAAAAGAAAACACTCAAGCATGCTTAAAATTATTTAAGTGCCTTTCAAAACCTAAAAGAAATCCCAAGAGGTCAGTCCCATCTTTAAAAAGATGACATGATCCTTTTGACCTCTAAGGAATCTTCATCTCTCCCATTGTCTGAAGGCAGATGTGGGCCCTGCTGAGTAGTCTGATCATTGCCTCCCACAGAGCTGAGATCCTATTTCTGAAAGAGCTTTAAGATGACTCTGTGTTCCCTATCTCATGGGATACGCTTTAAAATGTGTGCTGCTTCATGGAACATGTTTAAAACATCTTGTTTACTGAACTTAAGATTTGCCAGGAATCCTAGGAGTGATGTAGCAAAATCCCTCAATTGTAACAGTGGCTCTTGGTCCAATTATTCCAGGGGAACAAACTAATAATAAAAATGCCTTGTTCTGAATCTTTGGAAAAAAAAAAAAAAAAAGAAGGCTGTGGTGTGCCCTATGGAGAAAATACATGTAGTGGATAAGTTTCATTCAAGCATTAGTTATAGTGCTGTTGTCCATGAGTTCAGTGTTAATGAATTAACTATATATTAAATAAGATGTCTTTAAATAAAAACACACATAAAACAAGGTCACATATTGATCAGTTGACCAAAATGTTGTGACCAGAAGCTCACAGAAACTTAATCCTGTATTGCCTGAGGAGCAATGATTCAGTATTTGTTAATTCAGAGTTTGCAGTGACTTTATAGACTGTAACTACCACAAATAATGAGCATCACCTGGATTTATTAACTATTTGTTTCTTTGTGTGTGAATGCTTTATTTGTAGCCTGTGACTACTTGTCCCATGGAAAGTCTTTATCTGTTTTCTCTTTTACATTTTGTCTTGAGAGTACCATTCTTTATTGGTTTCTTCCATTCCAGTTGTCATTCTCATGGTTTAGACTTTTATTATTGTGTTTAAAGTGCTAACTACTGGTGAGGCATCTGCTGCCACTTCTTGTCAACTCTCATGATTCTAGCTTTTCTCATCTATTACTATATATTGGTACTCATGGTTTTCTCTTCTACATTATTTTCTCTTTTGTGCTTGAAGTTGGCTCTTGCAGTTGTTTCTTTATAAATGCAATTTAAAAAAACAATAGAAAATAAATCGTTTTCATCTTTCTAATTTCTTTTTTCTCAAGTATTAGCTTTTTCAGTGTTCTTTATCCCCTACTAAAAGTTCAAATGTTTTGAAACTTTTGACTTTGAGCTAGTTTTATGTTTGCTCTTTGTCCTTCCTTGTCCACTCTACTCTGTTAACTGAATGTTATCTTTATAAATGTATTTCAGCTTCTAGACAACTTTGATAATCTAATATAATCTAAAATAATGACTTTGTAATTTAGTTTTCAGTGTGGACAACAGATAAAGGAATTAAGAACCCAGCATGAAGAAAATATTAAGAAGTTAGCAGACCAATTTTTGCAGGAACAAAAGGTAAATTTTAAAAAATACACTTAAATCAAAATATATTCTTGTTATAAATAATGTAATTTGGAAGTTACTTTATCATAAAACATTTTTTAAGTATTATAACCTGCCTACTTCCAAAATGTTTTGCAGTGGCTTTATTCCTGAGTAAATTAGATATTTTCAAAAATATAATCTGAGCTCTTAAAACTAATTTCGAGCTAAAATATCTTTTATCTGTCTTTTAAAAATAATTTTTGCTGTTTATATATTTTTCAGATTGTAAAATGGTTAACTTTTCATTAAAATCAGTTACCCTCTATTTTATACATTTGAGAAACAAAAAAATTGAGAAATTTTTTCTTTATCAATCTCTGTTATTCCAACATCTTTTCTTTCTTTTTTTTTTAATACACTTTTTTATTTTTTAAAAAATACTTAAATTACATAAATGTTACATAAAAAATATAGGGGATTTCCATATGCCCCACTCCCTATCCCTCCCACATTTTCCCACATTAACTTCATTAGTGTGGTACAGTTGTTACAATTGATGAACACATACTGGAGCATTACCACTAAGTGTGGATTATAGTTTACATTTTAGTTTACACTCTCTCCTGCACATTTTTGTAAGTTATGCTAAGATATATAATGACCTGTATCTGACATTGCAATGTCATTCATGATAATTCCCAAGTCCCAAAAATGCCCCTAAATTACACCTATTTTTCCCTCTCCTTGCCCTCAGAACCTCCAGTGGCCACTGCCTCCACATCAGTGATAAAAGTTCTTTCATTGCTAGAATCACAATAAATCTATAGTAGAATAACAGTAAGTCTAATCTAGTCCATCGTTCATTCCCCAATCCTGAGGATTCTGGGATGGTGATGCCTACTCTACCTCTAATTGAGAGGGGGCTTAGATACCATGGGGAAGGTGGATGGGACTATCTTGCTTGCAGTTGCAGACTCTGTCTGTTCCTTGAGATAGTCATTGTCCATCATCATCGCCTTCTTAGTTGTCCTGGGTGAGACCATTGAACTAGAGAGTAGGTGTTGCAACTCTGTTGAGATTCAGAGCCCAGTTGGTATGTGGACAGCCCAAAGATTTAAGTCTCTTGAACATACACCTTTCAACTCTAGTACTAACTTTAGGTTCAAATATAAAGAACAGAAGAGCCATGTGTAGGGAAACCACAACTGAAATTCCAAAGCAGGGCCCACTGGCATGGCACCAAACTCCTGAGCTGTCTGCCCTGCCTATAATGTCTGGATGTCTCCAGAGCTATCAGGAGCGCCGCTATTTGAGGCAATATTTACTTTGGCAATCAATGAGATACTGCTGAGACATGCATAAGCGTAATCTCTGGAATGACCTCCCTACTCACTTTGAAGTCTCTTAGCCATATAAACTCATTTGTCTTTACCCTTTACCCCTTTTGGTCAAGGTCTTTTTCCAGTTGCATTGCTAGCTGGTGCTTGGCAGTAATCCCTTGGTGCCAGGGAGGCTCATCCCTGGGAGTCATGTCCCACGCGGGGGAAGGTAATGCATTTATATGCTGATTTTGGCTTAAAGAGAGGCCACATTTGAGCAACAAGGAGGCTCTCGGGAGGTAACTCTTAGGCACCCTATAATACTATGCTAAGTTTCCACCAACATCTTTTCTTAAAACACAGAAATGAAACACTAGCCACTATAACCAAATTTGATTTATATTGTGGGGGGTGGAAAATTTTTGTATTAATTTATCCATTTAAACTTGATATGTATTTTGAAGGTTCTGCTAGAAAGAGGGAATTTGAAGATTACTAGTAGTCATTAAGGACATGATTCTTTTCTTATATCCTATAATTTCATCTGACTAGATACATTTTACATAAGTCTTGTGATTTAAAGTAAAGAGAGATTTAATAGTGAAAGGTATTTGTCTTGCTTTTTGGTGACCTCTCATCTAGAAGACTAGAAATTAAGGAAACAGATTTTCTATCCTTAACTATTTCACTATTTTACAGCATGATGGTAAGGGCACAGTTATCTCTCTTCTCATTTTTCTGAGTCTACAAAGCGGAATAACTGTTACCTATCTGCAGTTTACCTTGAAGAAATGTGAGGATGAATTTGGTGAAAGAAGGCAGGTCTGAGAGAGCTACCATAGTATTGGGCATTGAAGGTAGTCAGAAGGTATTAGGGAGACACTGGGGGGAGGATAAAGAAGCAAGGTAGGACACAAAAAGGAGGGGCAGAGAGATTTGCTATAGCGATTATAAGGCCAGTTTATAAATAATGGGGTCACTTTGCTCTTTTTTTTACTCCCCAAGGAGAACAGATGTGAACTTTCCCTTTTCCCAGGCAAGTGTAGTTCATTCTCTCTGCTCTTCTATGCTAGGCTATTTTTATCTTATTATTTAATGTCCTCTCCAATCCCTCTTTGCCATTATTCAGCCCTAAATGGAACTGGGCAGGGATGGAGGTGCCTAGAGAACCAGCCCTTATCCTCCTCACTTACCCTGCTGACCCTCCCTGATTCTACTCCCTATCCTCCATTTTCTATTCTTCATCTGCAATACTAAGTTGGGTCTGTGAAATCTGAGTTGTTTTTTCATAGGAACAAACCCAGTGTTAGCTATGTGAATTAAGCTTAAGTTGTATTCAGGGTTTTTTTTTTTTAGACCAAGCACATGCCTATGTTGGAAATTACTCTGGAGAAGGTATCAGCAAACTAGAGCTCACAGGGCAAATCCAGCCTATTGTCCATTTTTGTACTGCCCACGAGCTCAGAATGGTTTTTACATTTTTAAATGGTTAAAAAAAAAATCAAAAGAACAAAAATATTTTGTGAAATGTGAAAATTATAAGAAATTCACATTTCAGTGACTATAAATAAAATTTTATTGGAACTCATCCATACTCATTTGTGTAGTGCTTTCATGTTGTAAAGGCAGAGAAATTGTCACAGACCAGAGGAGACTAAGCGGACCTGAGGATTAAATGTAATGTAGTATCCTAAAGTGGATCCTGGAACATAAAAGGACTTAGTAGCAAAACTGGTTAAAGCTGAATAAAGTCTAGAGTTTAGTTAATAATAAGGTACTAATGTTGATTTCTTGGTTTTGACAAATGTACTTTAAGAAGTTAGTATTAGGGAAACTGGGCGAGGGATGTAAGGAAACTCTGTATTATCTTTGCAACTTTTCTGTAAATCTAAAATTATTTCAGAATAAAAAGTTTATTAAAAAAAATAGCAGTTGCCCTTACGAAATCACCAATATTACATATAGAAAACCATCTTATTTTAAGAATTTTTAATATTGTCCATTTCATATAAAGGTACTGTTATTAATAATGCATCAAAGGGTTTACATCTTTGTTTGCTATTTTAAATGGAAAAATATTTTTAAACAATAGCTTCTGACTTTTTAAATATTTTTATTTTATCCACATTTGCAAAATAGTGGAGTACTGTAGAAATAGCCTTATGATATAGCATTACATTGAAAATGCACAGAGAAACTGGGTGGTTTCTCAGGTTGTGCCTCATAGATTTTCTCACCCTTGGCCTTCATATTTACATGTTCAAAAATTTCAGTTTATTATTTCACTCATCAGTGATTAAGTTCTCAGAACTGATTCTAGCTTACCAAGTTCACAGAGAATGTATAGTTAGTGAGGCAGTATAACATGATGATTAAAAGAACGGGATTTGAAGTCATAAAGACCATGATTTGAATCCCTTCTCCACAATTCTCTAGCTTTGTGACTTTGGACAAGCTACTTAACTTTTTTAAGCCTCAGTTTTATTATATTTTTTGTTTTGTTTTGTTTTTCCACAAGCTATTCATTTATTTCTCCTAGAAGATAGATGTGAAAGTAGTTTATAATCTATGAAGCATGGTGCAAATGTTTTTGTTGATTTTATCTGTCAGGTTCACTGGAATACTTACACCTACTTGTCAAAACATCCTTTCTTCTCCTTTATTGTGACAAATTCTTAAGATTTGATTCTTGTTTTTTCTAGATTTCCTGTAGGTTTTTAAGTACTATTGTTTCTTATACTATTACTAATAATTATATTGCACAGGGCTTTAGAGTTTACAAAGCATTTATTTTATTTATTTTATTTTTTTTATTTTTAAAGATTTTATTTATTTATTCATTTATCCCCCCCTTGCTGCTTGTGCTCGCTGGGTCAGCTAACCACGCCATGCGGGCGGGCTTGCCTTCACCAGGAGGCCCCGGGAACCTAACCCGGGGCCTCCCATATGGTAAACGGGAGCCCTACTGATTGAGCCACAGCCGCTTCCCTTTACAAAGCATTTATATGTGTGTTAAATATTAACTGAGGGGGCTTATATGGCCACCAAGTTTGTGTACTTGATTCCTTGCCTCTCCCAATTTTCCACTGAGGTGACAATCAATATAAGAGAGAAAACCGGGCCACAAATAGAAATGAGTCGTGCTTAACCATATACCCAAAAATTCAAGTTTCCAGGAGATGACATGGTTAGGAGCAGGTTGGAGGGAGCACTGACCTGTTTATTGTCCTGTCATTACTTACTGTACTTGGGTGGCCTGTGCATGTAGGAAGTTTGCCTGTTTTCCACCCTTGTCTTCTCTACTTGGGGAAGTCTTTTGACAGTGTCAGTAGCCATCTATCATATTTGAGAGGGCACCCATGTGCCAACCTCCTTCTGTCTGCCATCCTGCTTGATTCCAACATATGCCTACAGAGAACTCACCTTATCAATAGCATTCAGGATGATACTTAATCGTAGGACTTCACAGCAACCCACAGTGATCAGCAGGCTATCTTTCTTATAGAATCACTCCCTCAACATTTTAGGTCATTTACTGTAATTAGAGGTTTTAAAAAGTGTTATTATTTGACTTCAGTATCAGGTATAAAGACTGAGCAGAAATTAATATGGTATTCCCCATCTCCAAGTGTTCAGAATTTGGACCCGTTGTATATGTTTTAAATGATAAACTGTTTCAGAACATTTAATTAATAGTTAAATCAATGGTTTTGAACTGAAAAATATTTACTGTTTTCAGTTCAGTATTTTGAACTGAAAAATATTTACTGTTACTAAATCTCTATCTATCAGCAAGAGGCGCACAAGATTCAATCAAATGATGGCAATGATTTGAGTATAAATGATCATGCAATTCCAAAAGTAGCTGAGAATGCTGCAGATAAGAATGAAGAACCTTCAAGCAATCATATTCTACATGGGAAAGGTATTATTATTATTATTGTTGTTTTGTTTTTTGTGTTAGTAGGATATTAACTTTTCCTTCCCATTTTGATGTGAGCACTTTCAATTATAAAGAATTTTGGTTTGATTTTATTTCACGTATGATGAGGTGACTGTTTAAATTTGAATCCGTTGATAGAGGAGAAAAAAGAGTAAGTAGTTTTAGAGTTACATATATGTCCAAAGCAATATAAAAAGATGCTCAGTCAATGTATCCTATTGCTTTAGGAACTGCTTATTATATTCCATGAACATATTTTCAGTTTACATAAGGAAAAATATAGAATTATATCTTTTCATTACTTGGGCAGAACAAATCAAACGAGTTGGTGATGCAGGGATGCCTGGGATAGAAGAGAATGACCTTGCAAAAGCTGAAGATCTTCCCACTTGTAAGTAAAAATTATTAGAAAATTCAACTAAAGGGATCATGTTATTTTTCATGTGATTCCCTTCTCTCTTTTTGATAACACTTGGAAAAAGTCACAGAAATTTGGATAGTTGATATTTCTAGTTAATTAACTAACATTGATTGCCAGGACTTTTTTTGGATACAATTTTTATGAAATTTTTTGCTGTAATTGTGACAGTTTGAGATTATTTTTGTGAATCCCAAAAAGAGAAAGATTATATTTTCAAACTAATCTGTTCCTCTGGGTATGATACCTTTTGAGTGTATTAAATTCAGTAAGGGGCCTCTGATTAAGTTTGCTTGATAAAATCAATTTAGGGCTTCTGATTGGGTTATGTCAGTAAGGCATAACTCCTTGGTCGGCTGATATAAATGGAACTCACTCAAGAAGGCATGCTGGAAGAGAGAGAGCTCTGTTATTTTTTATCCTGGGGTCCCGGGAAGAAAGATAAGCCATTTGCCTGATAGTTTGTAGCTGACCTTGGGAAGAAAGTTGAGACTGATTTAGGAAGCCCCGAGAGACAAGCCCTTTGCCAACCTACAGCTGAGATTAGGAAGAAGCTTGGCCATTGGAGCCTTAAGAGAAAGAGGAAGCCCAGGAAGGGAGACCAGGTAGAGATCAGTGACCATCTTGCTTCAACACATGGCAACTGACTTTGGTGAGAAAGCAACCTTGAGTTGGACTCTTTAGGGCCTTGTAACTGTAAACTTTTACCCCAAATAAATACCTTTTATGAAAGCTAACAGATTTCTGGTACTTTGCATCAGCACCCGTTTGGTAGAGTAATACAGAAATTATAAAATACTTCTTGCCTTGATAAATAGTAAGTCAACCATATTTGAACCTTTCCTTAATGACTCAGCATTATTGCTTATGACAGTTTTGCTACATTACAGTCATTTATGTTTAGTAGAAGTAGAAATGGCTCATTTCTTTCATCTTATATGTTCACAGATTGCTGTGGTGTTGGTGTGCTATAATGTGGCATAGTAATATTTCTTACAGAAGGGCTTAACTTGTCCTTTTTGTGAATTACCTCATAATTTCTAACAGTTTTTCACTATTTTTTCTTTTCTTCTTTTATGGATACTTCTGTGCATATCTTTTTCTTTATTAGTGGATCTGTTTATTTCTATCCATTTTCACTTCAAGACTCTATCACTGCTGCTATCCTAATCCCATTCAGTTTTTTTTTTTTTTCTTCTTCATGTTTCTTTGTTTTGCTTGCCATTTCTATGTTTCTTGGCTTTTGTAGGTCCTCTCTCCCCCAAACTCCAATTTATTATGGTGGAAAAAGTAGAATTGTCTCTTCTTTTTTTTTTCCTTTCTGAATCTCAGTGGTTACTTCTGCAGTTACAGCTCGTATGTATGGCTGAAGTTGCTGAGTGTCTGACGTTAAAGTAAAACAAGTATTAGTCCTTTCATTTTTATAGTATTACTATCTTTTCAAAATTTTTCATGTCTGTATTCTTGGGGGTTGCCAATTCATGGTATATTCCCCTAGAATAAAGGTAAAGATAAGAGCAATAACAGGTAAAAAATATTGAGTTAGAATGAATATGATTGGTTTGTAAGGCACTGATGTAATGCAGTGATTCTTGAAGTGTGGTCCCTGGACCAACAGTATCAGCATTACCCAGGAACTTGTCTTAGGTCCTACTACCGACCTACTGAATCAGAAATTCCGAGGATAGGTCCTGGCAAGCTTTTGTTTTTGTTTTGTGTTTTCATTTTAAAAACAATTTATTGAAGTGTATCGTTCTTACCTGAACATACATAAACAAAAAGTATATAGTAACAGTTGTGAACTTATAAAACAAACATGCATAACATCATACAGGTCTCCCATACATCACCCCACCACAAATACCTTGCATTGTTGTGAAACATTTGTAACAAATTATGAAAGAGCATCTTCAAAGTTTTACTAACTACAGGCGGTATCTTGCACTTGGTGTATTTTTTCCCCAACCTACCATGTGGTTTTTTTGTTCATAAACCATACAATTTATCAAAAGTATACAATCGATGACATTTGGTATAATCACAAAGTTGTGCATTCATCACTTCAATCAATATTAGGGGATTTTCATTACTCAAAAAAAAAAAAAAAAAAAAAAAGAAACCCACTGTCATACCTATATTTTAGCACTACTAATTACGAATTCTATGATGTTCTTTCACCATTTATACTCATTTACAAACAACTTTTTACCAATTCTTCACAGTTTAAACCTCAGCTTTCCATTATCTAACCACATTATTTTCTCTGGTGACTTATATTCTAGTTATTAACTCCATAAGTTTGCTCATTATATTTAGTTTGTAATAGTGAAGTGATATAATATTTGTCCTTATGTGGCTGGCTTGCTTCACTCAACATAATGTCCTCCAGGTTTATCCACGTTTTCATATGCTTCATGGCTTCATTTCTTCTTACAGTTGAATAATATTCCATCCTATGTATATACCACAGTTTATCCATTTGTCAGTTGATGGACACCTAGGTTGTTTCCATCTTTTAGCAATTGTGAACAATGTCGCTGTGAACATTGGTGTGCAGAAGTCTGTTCGTTCCACTGCTCTCAATTCTTCTGAGTATATACCTAGTAGCGGTATTGCCAGGTCTCATGGTAGGTCTATATCTAACTTCCTTAGGAACTGCCAAACAGACTTCTGCAATGACTGTACCATTCTACATTCCCACTAGCAGTGAATAAGCGTTCCTATCTCCACATCCTCTCCAACACTTGTAGTTTTATGTTTTCTTCATAGTGATCATTCTAGTAGGTGTGAAATGATAACTAATTGTAGCTTTGATTTGCATTTCCCTAATAGCCAGTGATGCTGAGCATTTTTTCATATGTTTTTTCATCATTTGTATTTCTTCTTTAGAAAAATGTTTATTCGGGTCTTTTGCCCGTTCTTAAATTGGGTCATTTATCTTTTGTTGAGTTAACAATATCTCTTTATATATAATGGGTATTAGACCCTTGTGTCAGGTGTGATTTCCAAATATTTTCTCCCATTGAGTATGCTGCATTTTTACCCTCTTTACAAAGTCCTTTGAGTTGCAGAAGTGTTTAATTTTAAGGAGGTCACATTTATCTATTTTTTCTTTTGTTGCTTGTGTTTTGGGTGTAAGGTTTATGAGACCCCCACCTACTATAAGGTCTTGTAGATGTTTCCCTTTGTTATATTCTAGGAGTTTTATGGTTCTGGCTTTATTTATTTATTTATTTATTTATTATTTTTATTTATTTATCCCCGCCTTGCTGCTTGTGCTCGCTGTGTACATTTGCTGTGCGTTTTTCTGTGTCTGCTTGTCTCCTTCTGTTGCATCACCTTGCTGCATCAACTCACTGCGCCTCACGGGCAGGCTTGCCTTCACCAGCAGGCCCCGAGAATCGAACCTGGGGCCTCCCATATGATAAACGGGAGCCCAACCACTTGAGCCACGTCCGCTTCTCTGGTCCTGGCTTTTATGTTTATGTCTTTGATCCATTTTTAATTGATTCTTGTATCAGGAGCATGGCAGAGGTCCTCTTTCATTCTTATGGTTATGGATATCCAGTTCTAGAACCATTTACCGAAGAGCCTGTTGTGTCCCAGAAAAGTGGACTTGTTAGGGTTATCAAAAATCAATTGACCATAGAGGTGAGGTTCTGTTTCTGAACTCTCAATTTGATTTCATTGATTGATGTGTCTATCTTTATGTCAGTACCATGCTGTTTTGACCACCGTAGCTTTATAATACACTTCAAGCTCAGGGAGTGTGAGTCCTCGGACTTCATTCTTTTTTTGGCTATTTGGGATCCGTTTCCTTTCCAAATAAATTTGGTAATTGACTTTTCTATTTCTGTGAAGTAGGCTGTTGGAATTTTAATTTGTATTACATTGAATGTATAGATCGGTTTGGGTAGAATTGGCATTTTCATGGTAGTTTCATGGTAGTCTTCTAATTCATGAACACAGAATGTCCTTCCATTTGTTTAAGTCGTCTTTGATTTCTTTTAGCAATGTTTTGTAGTTTTATAAATACAGATCCTTTACATTCCTTGTTAAATTAATTCCTAAATAATTAAGTCTTTTTGTTGCTATTGTAAATGAAATTTTTTTCTTGATTTCCTCCTTAGCTTGCTCATTACTAGTATATAGAAATGCTACTGATCTTTGAGTGTTGATCTTGTACCCTGCCACTTTGCTGAATTCATTTATTAGCTCAAGTAGCTTTGTTGTAGCTGTCTCGGGAATTTCTAAATATAGGGTCATGTCATCTGCAGATAGTGAGAATTTTACTTCTTCTTTTCCAATTAGGATGCCTTTTATTTTTCTTCCCTAATTGCTGTGGCTAGAACTTCTAGCATGATGTTGAATAACAGTGGTGACAGTGGACATCCTTGTCTTGTTACTTATCTTAAGATGGAAAGCTTTCAGCCTCTCCCCATTGAGTATGATGTTGGCTGTGGGGTTTCATATAGGCCCTTTATTATGTTGAGGAACTTTCCTTCAGTACTTACCTTTTGAAGTGTTTTTAATCAAGAAAGGATGCTGGATTTTGTCAAATGCCTTTTCTACATCGAGATGATCATGTGTTTTTTTTTTTCCCTTCAATCTGTTAATGTGTTAACGTAATGTATTACGTTAATGGATTTTCTTATATTGAACCACCCTTGCATACCTGGAATAAAGCCCATTTGATCATGATGTATAATTGTTTTTCTGTGTTGTTAGATTCGATTGGCAAGTATTTTGTTGAGAATTTTTGCATCTGTGTTCATTATAGAGATTGGTCTGTAATTTACTTTTCTTATTTTATCTTCATCTGGCTTTGGTATTAGGGTGATGTTGGCTTCATAAAATGTGCTGGGTAATTTTCCCTCGTTTTCAATTTTTTTGAAAGAGTTTCAACAAGAGTGGTATTAATTATTTTTTCTTTTTGAGGTACTGGGGGCTGGGGATTGGACCAGGTACTCATATGTGAGAAGCTGGCGCTCAACCCCTGAGCCATATTTGCTTCCTTGAGTTGGTTTTTTTGTTTGTTTTGCTTGTTTGTTTTTGTTATTGTTTAGGAGGCATGGAGAAACAAACACAGGACCTCTCTCTCATGTGGGAAGCAGGCACTCAACTGCTTGAGCCATATCTGCTTCCCAATTCGTTTTTAAATGTTTGGTAGAATTCACCTGTGAAGCCATCTGTTCCTGGACTTTTCCTTTCTTTTTTTTTTTTTTTTTTACCGGGAGGTACCGGGGATCGAACTCCGGTCTCTCCATATGGTAGACGGACGCCGAACCTCTTGAGCCACATCCGTTTCCCTAGACTTTTCCTTTCTTGGAAGATTTTTGATGATTGATTGAATCTCTTTGCTTGTGATTGGTTTGTTGAGTTCCTGTATTTCTTGTAAAGTCAGTGTAGGTTGTTTGTGCATTTCAAAAAATTTGTCCATTTAATCTAGGTTGTCTAGTTTGTTGGCATACAGTTTCTCATAATATCCTTTTATGATCCTTTTTATTTTTTGTGGGGTCAGTGTAATGTCCCCTCTTTCATTCCTGATTTTATTTATTTGCATCTTCTTTTTTTTCTTTGTTAGTCTTGCTAAGGGTTTGTCGATTTTATTGATTTTCTCAAAGAATCAGGTTTTCATTTTGTTGATTTTCTCTATTTTTTTTTTTTCTTTGTTGTTGTTGTTCTCAATTTCATTTATTTCTGCTCTAATCTTAGTTATTTCTTTCTTTCTACTTGCTTTGGATTTGTTTGAAGTTCTTTTTCTAGTTTCTACAGTTGTTAAGTTAGTTTTTTTATTTTAGCTCTTTTTTAATATAGGCACCTAAGGCTATAAATTTCCCTCTCAGTCCTGCCTTCACTATATTGCATACATTTTGATATCTTGTGTCTCATTTTCATCTGTCTCGAGATATCTACCAATTGCTCTTGCAATTTCTTCTTTGACCCACTGATTGCTTAACAGTGTGTTGTTTAGCTTCTATATATTTGCAAATGTTCCCCTTTCCCATCTATTTTTTATTTCCAGCTTCATTCCATTATGCTCACAGAAGGTGCTTTGTGTAATTTCAGTCTTCTTTAATTTAATGTGAGCTGTGTTGTGACCCAACGTGTGGTCTATCCTGGAGAAAGATCCATGAGCACTTGAGAAGAATGTATAACCTGCTGATTTGGGGTACAATTTTCTGTATATGCTTGTCAGGTCCAGTTCATTTATCATATTGTTCAAGCTCTCTGTTTCCTTGTTGATCTTTTATCTAGTTGTTCTGTCTATTGATGTGAGTGGCGTGTTGAAGTCTCCAACTATTATTTTAGAGATGTCTGTTTCTTCTTTCAGTTTTGCTAGAATTTGCCTAATGTATTTTGGGGCACCCTAGTTAGGTGCATAGATATTTATGGCTGTTATTTCTTCCTGGTGTATTGTTCCTTTTATTAATATGTAATGGCTTTTTGCATCTCATCACTCTTTTGCATTTAAAGTCTTTTATATGACACCAGTATATCTATTCCTGCTCTTTTTTTGGTTACTATTTGCGTGAAATATATTTTTCCAACCTTTCACTTTCAGTCTATTTGCATCCTTGGGTCAAAGGTGAGTTTCCTGCAGACAGCATATGGATGGCTCATGTTTTCTTTTCTATTCTGTCAGCCTATGTCTTTTGATTGGGGAGTTTAATCCATTAACACTCAGTGTTATTACTGTAAAGGCATCCATCCATTTTATCCTTTGGCTTTCATATGTTATATCTTATTTTTATTCATCTTTTTTACGTTTCTGATAGTCTTCATTTCCACACTCTCCTCCAAACCTCTCTCTCTTGGGTTTTCGTTTCTGGCTGCAGAACTCCCTTTAATGTTTCCTGCAGAGCCGGATTCTTTGTTATGAACGCTCTTAGTTTCTGTTTATCTGTGAATATTTTAAGCTCTCTGTCGTATTTGAAGGACAGTTTTGCTGGATAAAGAATTCTTGGCTGGCAGTTTTTCTCTTTCAGTACCGTAATTATATCATACCACTTCCTTCCTGCCACCATGGTTTCTGAAGAGAAATCCACACAAAATCTTATTGGACATCCCTTGTATGTGATGTTTCGCTTTTCCCTTGATGCTTTCAGAATTTTCTCTTTCTCTTTGGCATTTGGCATTCTGCATATTAAGTGTTTTAGATTTATTATAACTGGAGTATGCTGTACTTCCTAGATGCGTATATTCATGTCTTTCATGAGAGTTGGGAAATTTTCAGCCATTATTTCCTCAAATATGCTTTCTGCTCCTTTTCACTTCTCATCTCCTTCTGGAACTCCCATAACATGTATGTTGTTGCACTTCGTGTTATCATTCAACTCTCTGAGCCCCTGCTCAATTTTTTCCATTCTTTTCTCTCTCTGTTCTTTCTTTTCAATTTCAGTTGTTCTTTCCTCTACCTTACTGATTCTTTTTCCATGATTTCAAATCTGGTGTTGTGTGCCACTATTGTGTTTTTGTTTCTTGAATACCTATAAGCTCTGTTATTTTTCTATCCAAGATTTCAAATTTTTCTTTGTGCTTACTCAGTGTCTTCTAGTCTTTTATTTCTTTAGCCATGTTGTCCTTCAACTTCATGATTTGATTTAGGAGATTTGCATGAACCTCATTGATTAGCTGTTTCAGGTCCTGTATCTCATCTGGAGCTTTGATTTGTTTATTTGCCTGAGTCATATCTTCCTTTTTCTTCGTATAGTTTTTAGTTTTTTGATGATGTCTAAGCATCTGATTCTGATGCTGAGTTTACTCTGATATTCAGTTTCTCTCTTTTGCCTAGGGATTTACTGTTAAGTAGCTGTGTACTACCACTGTTCTTTGACTCTTGGTTCAACTTGTTATAGACATTTAGGATTGCCCTTGTTTACCTTCTCAAACCTGGGCTAAAGACCCTTTAATGGGGTACAGGCCAGTTTCCAAGGGCCTTGGAGAGGGTAGCAGTAAAGGCAACTGTTTGCCTCTTTTATTTATTTATTATTATTTTTCCTTTTTTGTGCACTTTTTCTGGTCTGGTCAGGCCAGTAGATGGCGCTCTTTGGCAGAGCTCTCAGCTCAGACCCTAGGTGCTGGGGGAAATGCATTCAGTGTAAGTCCTCAGGTTGGTGGGCTTACCGAAGCAATGTCCTCAGGGCTAGCCAAGCCTCACAAACAAACTTTCTCCGAGCTGTTTCCACCCTTGAGGGGCCACACCCTCCTTCCCTCTGGTTGCCTCTTCAGCAACCAGCCTGGTTTTGAGTGGGTGTTTGAGAAGGCAATTTGTCTTTAGCTCCCAGTAAACAGTGTTACAGCCCCACCCAAACTGGAAGTCTGTGATCCCTCCATTGCAGCAGGCCAAGTTCACTGGCCAAAATCTGAATTTGCTGTAGGCTGTGTCCCTCCCTCTCCCCTTACTTGGGCAAGAGGACTCCTGCAACCCCCTCATCCCATAGCCATTGCAGTCCACAGGCACTGCAGTCCATAGACTGCTATGTGCTTCGTAGGTGGGGGGAGGAGCTCCTGTTGCTGCTTTTACAGTTCTGCTCATGGGATTTTTCAGCCAGCTGAGGCTCCTTTCCTTTGCCCCTCTGTCTTCTGTGTGGTGACTTGCCTTCCTGTGGTGTCCTGAGCCCCAGAGCAGCCTCCAGACTATTTTTTCTGGGAGAGAAGTGATCCCTCCACCTCTGTAATCCTCCATTTTCCTGGAAGTCCTCAAGATGTGTTTTACCTTGCCTTCCAGTTGATTTTGATCAATGCTAAAGTTTAAGAACTACCCAAGTATAGTGAATATTCAGGTACCCAATGGCTTAGACATTTAAAGAGATGTTGAGGGCAGGGACCATGTCTTCTTCTTTTGAGATTTTGCAGCACTTACTCTAGCTCTAGACTTACTGGGTTTTAGGGTGATTAATTTCTTCCACTGCCCTTATTTATTCTTTAAGATACACACATAGTTTTGCCGCAGATAAACTGCAGGTTTCTGGTATATAGAAGCACACTTTTCGGTTATATATGAGCAAGGGTTACCTGCTTGCATGCATTTATTTTTTATGTCATATATATATACATATATCTTACATTTACATATAACTTTTAACCTCTATTGTCCATTTCCACATGGTAGTGATAAAAATGTATAATTTCTCCAATTTATTTTCTCTTTGTTCCACTAACATAGTTTATTATCTTGTCACTAGGGAATTCCAGAGTTAGGGTAAAAGTGAAAGAGGAGTACAAGAGGTCTTAGAATTCTTGTCTTGAGCATTTTCTGACATAAATGTCCTTATGAAACAGTCTTCCATACATTTCTTTCATACGGGAACCACTTTAGCAACACAAAAAATCCTATGTTGCCTCTTCTGTTTGCTTTAATAAAAAAAAAAGGCACACAACTCTTCCATTAGAATTCGTAGGGATGAATAATTCTTCTTTTGATGGGTTGCCAACAAATTCATATCTGAGTTTTAAAATATTAACTTGCCATATTAACTTGCATAATGGTTGAAGCACTATAGTTTGGTATTGGAGAAAACACTGAAAATGTGTCCATTTTGTGTAATTTTCGTGTTAATGCCTAAAACATCTGTATACGTAGATGCTGTCTATAGTAATGGCATATTAGAGGCTTTTCCTCTGGATTACTTTTTTAACCTCTTTAAACTGTTGGTGCTTCTCTTTTAAAATCATTGCTCATAACAGTTATCCTTAATTATTTAGACAAGTATTTTGAGTACAAAGATTACTTTGAGTAGTAACTGGTATAAAGAAACTTTGAACTGTGTGGTCAGACAGGTGCAAACACAAAGGAAAGTTATGTCATATCTCTGTGACTTGAGCTCCTAGCATGGTGCTTTGCACAAGGCAGGGTCCCAATAAATGTTTATGATTGAATTACCAGACTATCCTTAGTATGACCATGGTCTTTGGAGTCAAATTACCTAGATTCAAACCCTGCCTCTATTTTTAATGGTTATGTTACCATTTATTTAATCTTATTTATCCTCATCTATAAGATAGGAAAATAATGTTCCAACCTCATAAGGTGCTTGTGAAGTTTAAATGTAAAGCTCTTTGACCAGTGTGGGGCGTATAACAAGTGCTATATAAATCTTGGTGATTGTTATTGTTATTATTATATCATTACAACCTCATTTACTATCTCCTTGTCATTCCCTTTCCTAAGTGTTGTCTTTTTTCCCGGAAGTAGTCTATGCCAAAATTCTTAACATCAGTGCAAGTTCTGATGTATACGTAGAGTCCTAATGACTATAGAGGGAGTAACCCACCCCCTGAGGAAGCAGAAAAAAGAAGACATCCTTGTAATTTTATTTTTTTTTTTTTTTTTTTTTTTTTTTTTAAGATTTTATTTATTTATTCATCTATCCCCCCCCTGCTGCTTGTGCTCGCTGGGTCAGCCAACCACGCCATGCGGGCGGGCCTGCCCTCACCAGGAGGTCCCGGGAACCGAACCCGGGGCCTCCCATATGGTAAACGGGAGCCCCACTGATTGAGCCACAGCCGCCTCCCTTTTTTTTTTTTTTTTTTTTTTTTTTTTACCGGGAGGTCCCAGGGATCGAACCCGGGTCCCTCCATATGGGAGACGGACGCCCAACCAGTTGAGCTACATCCGACCCCCATCCTTGTAATTTTAAAGCAGACTCATGTGTTAAAGAAAATTTTGTTTAAGATAGCCAGGACTTTACTAGAAACCACAGCAGAACAGTGCTGGACTATCTTGAGATACAGCCCAGAAATGGTCAAGGTATGAATATAGCATGTATATACGTATGTAACTGCCTAGAGTTAGCAGTATGTTTCAGTTTTTCAGCTTCCAAAGCCATAGAGCTAAACCTCAAAGTGGGTTTTTTCTTGTTTGGTTGGTTTTTTTTTTTTTTTCAAAGCTTTTTGGTTTGGAGCTCGTCAGCCAGATTTTACAGGAACCTTATGACTTAACCCACTACCTTCCTGACCTGTTTTAGGCACTTGTGATGTGAGGCAGATATATATTTTTAATCTTTTTAAAATTGAGAAACATTTCAAACAAACAGAAAAACAAAATAATGTAATGTTATATAATATAATGAATACTGAAGTACCCACTGCCCTAAAACTAAAACCATAACATTTTGCCATATTTATTCTAGATATTTCTGTTATTGGTGTTATTGTTAAAGAAATAAAACATTACAATAAGTTGAATCCTCCAGATCCCATTCCCCTTTTTCCCAGAATAGTTACATACACTGAAGTTGGTGTGTATCAATTTCCAGACATATTTTTAGACTTTTACTGCATTTGTAAGTATCCATAAACACTATAAAGTATCATTTTGTGTGCTACATTAAGCTTTAAATATATGATGTCATAGTGTGTGTATTATTCTTCAACTTGTTGTGCTTTTAAGACTTCCATGTTTTACCTGAACTTTTTAACTGCTATTTATGATTTCATTATATAAATATACCATAATTTATCACATATGATATTTATGCTGCTTTCAATTTTTTGTTATTTCAGACAATACTGCATTGTTTGTATATGTGTTCTTGTACACAGGAGAGTCTCTAGATGCTTCTTAACCTTTTTACACATCACAACACATAAAGAAAATATTAATACTTGATTAACACATTGGGATAAAGAGGTGAAGCTGCTAGAGATAGCTAGAGGACAAGCCTAAGGATCTAGCTATCCCAGACCTTACCCAATCACCAAAGAATTGAGGGTATAAATAATTCAGCACACTAGAAACCTATAAACTATACTCAGCAGAATGGTTGGGAAGCTGTGCACAAGGGTATGAACTTAAAAAGTAGAATTCCTGCATCATAGACTATTTTCAGTTTCATCAGTTTCATTGTACTTATAACATTGTACTAATAACATGTTATAAAATATATGGTAGTTTCTGTTTTTCCACATCCTCACTAACACTTGGGTTTGCTAGATTTTCATGTTTTGCAATCTGATGATTAGGAAATGGTATCTCGTTTTAACTTAAATTTTCCTCATTATTAGAGATAAACATATCTCTTCATATGTTTATGGGCCATCTTGGTTGCCTTCTATGAATTTCTTGGTAATAATTCTTGCCCATTTTCTATTGGATTATTGGTATTTTTCTTATTAACTTTTAAGCATTCTTTAATAATGTATAGAGCAAATATCTGCTCTCTGTCATGCATATACACAAAGATGAAAATCTTATTTCTTACTTGGAAACTCCTTTCTAGTTTTAAGATCTAGTCAATCTCATAGTAAAAATTCCCCCTATATAGGTATAAAGATTTTTATGTAACTGAACAATTGAAAGTGCTGTTTTCATTAATAGAAAGAGAAAATTATTCCTTTTGTTTTTTAAATACTAGGTAGAGCTACTCTGTTTATAAGATAATTACATTTTCTAGGACAAAGGCTTTTGACTTCGGCTGCATATTGAAATCACCTGGGAGCTTTGAAATATACTCATGCCTGGTTTCCGCTCCAGAGATTTTGATATATTTGGTTGTCGTACAGCTAGGGCATTGCATTTTTAAATGGTCTTTGGGTGATTCTGTTATGCAACCAAGACAGAAAGTCACTGCTCTAGAAGGATTCTCTGGTTCTTCACTGTCTAATATGGTAGCAACTGGCTACATGTGGCTCCTTAAATTTAAATTCATTAGAATTAAATAAAACAAAAAATCTAGTTTCTCAGTCAAACTGCACACACTTAAAGTACTTAATAACCCCTCCTGACTAGTAGCCACCATATTGGACAGCACAGATATAGAACATTTCCATCATTGCAGAAAGTTCTATTGGATAGTGCAACTCTAGATTGAAACTGGTAATAGTGGTCAAGACTGAGGACAGGATGAAAAGGTGACTTACTTTTCATTATACAACCTTTTGAATCTTTTTAAATTTATATAATCATGAATTATCTATTCAAAGACTAAATCATTTAAAAACATTAAAGAAAGGTAATTAAAATGTTTGAGAGGAGAAAAAAAATAGTAAGCTTATGCTTTAAGCTATATAGTTAATTATATTTATATATATTCTCTCTCTCTCTCTCTCTCTCTCTCTCTCTCTCTCTCTATATATATATATATATATATATATATATATATATATATATTTGAGGTAGTTTTATTCATTTGTTTGTTTTTAGGAGGTCCCAGGGATCGAACCCAGGACCTCGTACATGGGTAGCAGGTGCTCAACCACCTGAGCTACATCTGCTCCCTATTTTTTTTGTAAAGAGTCTTTCTCTAAAGGTTAGAACTCTTAGGGGGAAATTATCTATATTTATAACAATACAATAATTTTTTCAAAACAAATTGAATCACTGTAGATATAACTAAATTTTTCTCTTAGGCATCTTTTAAAACAAGGGTTGGCAAATTCAATGTTGGCTGGATCTCAATTAAAGTTTTATTGGAACACAGCCATACACATTCATTTATATATTGTCTATGGCTGCTTTTGTGCTACAACAGCAGAGTTGAGTAGTTGTGACAGAGACCATATGGCCCACAAGCCTAAAATACTTACTGTCTGGCACTTTTAGGAAAAAATATTGCAAATTCCTGTTACAGAAGAAGCAAATTATGTAAAATTGGGCATTTTTTATGTTTTTTTCCTGCTGGGAAAAAATATTTGTATTAGCATTATGTCAAATTGTAAATATTCCTGAAAATTGTCACTGAAGATATATAAACATCTAATGATATATTTGGTTAGTAGCTAAAAGATATTTCTTTCATTGTCATATTTTATGGAGGTACTAGCCACATGTAAGGAAAAAGAAATCAAAATAGGGTCTTGAACCAGTAAGTATTATTCAAGGAGAGTAGGATAATTAAGACTTGGGGTGTGAAGGTTTCATTGGTGTCTCTTTCTCACATTCTTAGCTATGCCTTTATGTACTGTTTTTTAGTGGTTATTCTAGGGATTACATTATGCATCCTTTACTTTCGTGGTCTACTTAGAAATAATATTGTACCACTTCATGTAAAATGTTAGAAACTTAAAAAGATAATTCCATTTACTGTACGTCATCCTTTGTGCTGTTGTTCTCATATACTTCACTTCTTTATATGTTATTAAAAAAAAAAACCTAGTATTTTCGGTATTATTTTTGCTTGAATAGTCTTTTAAGAAAATAAGAGAAGAAAAACACTTAGTCTCTTATATTTACTACATATTTACCCATTCCCATGCTTTTCATTCCTTTCTGTAAATTTGAGTTTCTGTCTTATCATTTCCCTTCAGCCTAAAGAATTTCCTTTAGCATTTCTTGAAGTACAGATCTTTTAGCAGTGAAGTTTTTCAACTTTTGTTTATCTGAAAACATCTTTATTTCAGATGTTTTGAAGGATATTTTTGTTAGATATAAAATTTGGATTGATGTTTTTTTCTTTCAGCCCTTTAAAGATGTTATTTCACAATCTTTTGGCCTCTGTTGTTTATGATAAGAAGTCAGCCATCATTCATTCATTCCATTGTTCCCTTGTATATTTTTTCTCTAACCCCTTTTAATTTTTTTCTATTTATCTTTTATTTTCATCAGTTTAACTGAGATGTGCCTTGGTATGATTTTCTTTGTATTTATCCTGCTTGAGGTTTAGTGAATTGCTTCAGACTGTGGGTTGATTTTTTTTTTTTAATCAAGTATGGTAGTGTTTAGTCTGCTGTCAAGCTTATCCATTGCATTTTTCAGATATTGTCCTTTTCAGTTCTAGAATTTCCATTTGGTTCTTTTTTTAGTTTCTATATCTCTATTATATATCTCCATTTGTATATTCTTTTTATACAATTTTATTGAAGTATATCATTCATTCATGAGCAATAAGTCTATATTAAAAATTGTGAACTTACAAAACAGACATGCATATCATCATACCAGGCTCCCGTACTTCACCCCACCACCAACACCTTGCATTGTGTGAATCATATGTTACAAACTATGAAAGAGCATTGTCAAAATATTACTGTAACTAATAGCCCCTATCTAACATTTGCTGTATTTTTCCCCAGCCACCCAATTATTAACACCCTGTATTATTATTATATATTTGTTATAGTTCATGAGTGAATATTCTCATATCTGTTCTGTCAACCATAGTCTGTCTTCCACCACTGGATTCCCTGTGTTTTACAGTCCCATGCTTTGTACAGTCCATTCAAAGTAAACACTCAGTGGCTCTCATTTTCATCACAGAGTTGTGCTGTCATCACCTGAGTCAACTTTAGAATGTTTTCTTTTTTTTTTTTTTTTTTTTTTTTTTTTTTTACAGGGAGGTCCCAGGAATCGAACCCAGGTCTTCCATATGGGAGACGGATGCCCAACCATTTGAGCCACATCCACCCCCCCCCCAGAACGTTTTCTTTATTCAAAAAGGAAAAAATCCCCTAACCCCTATACTCCCCTATTGTCCCTAAGACTTGATAAAATAACTTTTTTGCAATTGCTGCAAAAATATAACATTATTACTGTTAACTATTGTCCATAAGTTACATTAATTATAATTTTCTCATTTATCACTATATTCTTAACACTTTATAAAAGAGGAGCATTCTTACATTTATACTATTAATCACAGTCTTCATCCACCACTGAAATCACTGTTATACAGTCCCTAAATTATTCTCTAGCTTCCTTTCAATTGGCTTGTATGTCCACAGACTATCCTTCAGCCATAATCACATTTATAAATCAGCAGTGTTAGTTATACTCACTATAATGTGTTACCATCAACTCTATTTCCACACTTTTCCTATTTTTTACTCTTTATTTTCATCTTTTCCTTTACACCCTTGAACATACAAGTTTTGTATGCTGATTTTCAACAAATGTGTCATCTCTGAGTCTTTATCTGTTGACTGCTTTTTATTATTATTATGGATCATATACTTCTTTGAATATTTGAATTTTATTGTATGCTGTGTCAGTGATGCACTAAGAG
The DNA here is from genome assembly GCA_026826555.1 of Tolypeutes matacus. Lineage (NCBI taxonomy): Eukaryota > Metazoa > Chordata > Mammalia > Cingulata > Chlamyphoridae > Tolypeutes > Tolypeutes matacus. The sequence goes on along the minus strand of JAKSZT010054394.1, from coordinate 3,501,305 downwards.
AGTCTGGACTTTGTTGTTTTCTTTTAAAGAACATTGAATTTTTTTCTAGCAGGTTGTTAAATTACTGCCTCTTGAATCCATCAGTCTTGATTTTATGCTTTGTTAGGGCAGATCAATTTTGGTTTTGTTCTTGGTCATGTCCCTTAACTCTAGGGTGTGGTCCTAGTCTTAAAGTGTGGACTTTGTAGCATCTCATATGAATCCTGAGATGCTTTAGTGAAAATTCTCTGGTATGGCTGGGTCAGAGACCATTGTCTCCAAGTACTGCATGACCTCTTTTATTTCTATTGAGCTCGCAGTCCTGTAGCAGGTACTCTCTGTTAGGCCCTGTAGAGTCTTACCCTGTGGGTGCACAGCCTGGGCCTTGCCAAAGACCCAACGGGAATCCTCATGCATATTTCTGCCTCCCATTTTAGCCCACATAGCTCCTTCCTCTCTAGTATTCTGTCCTACAATTCCAGTCACCTCAGCAGCTCAAACTCTGATAATCTCTGCCTCCTTTGCCCAGCAACACCCCCACTCTTCACTTGGGCTCCACCACCCTGCCTCATTATCTGCAAAGTATCCCAAAGCAAAAAGCTGGGGAGAATGTGGGGTCCACCTTTTATTTCCCTTCTTTCAGTGTTCATAGTCTTGTTCTACTGGTTGTCGAATACCTGAAAACAGCTGCCTCATATATTTTGTCCATGTTTATAATTGTTTAGGGTGGGAAGGTAAGTCCAATGTTAGTTACTATGCCCTGGTAAACAGTGGAAGACCATGTTGTTCTGTTAAAATTTATGTATCTTTAAGTTTTGAAAGAACCTCATTTCACAGACCAGGTCTTAGGATCCATATAAGAATATCACTTTAATAGTCTCTGTAGAAATATATTTCTCTAGGGCTGGGTTGAGATGGTCCAACTGACTAATATTTAAGCAATTACAAACTTTTTATATCTGTTAATATATGTAGAACAAGGTATAATGTAAGAATGTTATATGATTATTTTGTATTTAAAGTTCACACTTCAGAAAGATTAATATAGTTCCATCTTTTCCTGGAAGTTTTTTTATGTGCAATTGCTAATCAAAATTTCATGAACTTCACAAAACATTACTGTAAGTAAACAGTCATCAGGACTCTTAAGTGTGAGCAAACTATGTAATCAGAAGGCTCAATAAATTGATTAGGGTCAGTGGTTTTACCTCCAAATGCTTTGTTTCTTCAACCTGAATCTTGGATTCTTTCTTCATTCTAGGATAAATACTTAACTTTGACATCTCTAAATATTGTGGTATATATACTGAACATCTGTTGTTTGCTAGACTTGTTTCTTTATCCATTGGCAAATACTCTCACTTAATCCCCATTTCGATCCTGCAGGGTAAATGGCATTAACCCTATTTTTCAGATGAGGACTGAGGCTGAGAGAAGTTGGGAACTAGCCAATAGTCATACACTTTAATAGATTGCAGAGCCATGATTTGAGCCCTAATCTGTCCAAAATCTATGGTTTTTATTCTCTTGGCAATATAACAGAACCACCTTTGGGACTTTTAATAGGTACAGATACCTAGGCTGCATTACTATATTCAGAATGTCTAGGGTGGATCCCAGGTATCTGGATGCAGCCAGAGTTGAGGACCACTGCTTAGTAGTGCCATACTCTTTCTCTACAGTTGTAGGCACTGAATTGTGAGGCCTTCTAGGAAACTAGAGCTGTGAGCTTTTTTTTTTTAAGATTGTGGCCTTGCTGTTGGATTAAAAAAATGAGAGTTAAAAAGGTAAAGAGTTATTTTTTTCACTGTCTGAGTAAAGGCTGCAACTGAGGGCTAAGAGAGAAGTAGAGGAGGATTAACCCTAAAACTCTGTTACCTTTTGTAAGCATCTGAGCTCATTTTTCCAGAAATGATTACTTTGAATTTTCAATCAGGTGAGAGGAGCATCTCATCTCTACTGCCATGAGCTTCAGTTTCCTCATCTGTGAAATAAGGATATCTATCTTAGCTATCTCTGATAGTTGTGAGAATGACGTGAAATTAGTACTCAGGAATTGGGAGCTACTACTACTATTTTAATAGGTATTATTATTGCCTCCTTAAGAGCTACCAGATATATTCCTGGGCCCCAGCTACTCAGGCTCCTAAACACCTCTTCCTAACTTTGTTTTTACTGTAGGGTTTCTAACAGGACCCCTTATTTCCCCTCTGACCACATTTTCTAATACTTTCCCCTCACCCCTTTCTTTCCAGTTCCTCATATATACTATGCATGCTCCTGACTCAAGGCCTTTGTTTGCACTTGCTGGTCTCTACCTGAATAATCTTCCCCTAGATTTCATTTATATCTCTGTTCAGATTTCACCTCCTTAAAAATGCCTCCCTTGACCAAACTATCTAAAATAGACCCTCCACCACCTTTTATCACATCTCCCTGTTTAATTTATACATAGCATTTTTCACCCATTTATATCCTATTCAATATCTTTTATGTTTACTTATGGTTATCTAGCCAACAAGAATGTAAGTTTTTATAGGATAATAACTTTTTTTTTTTTTTTTTTTTGAAAGATTTTATTTATTTATTCATTTATCCCCCCCTTGCTGCCTGTGCTCGCTGGGTCAGCCAACCACGCCGTGCGGGCGGGCCTGCCCTCACCAGGAGGCCCCGGGAACCGAACCCGGGGCCTCCCATATGGTAAACGGGAGCCCCACTGATTGAGCCACAGCCGCCTCCCTATAGGATAATAACTTGATCTATTTTGTTCACTGCTGAATTTCTAACTTCTTAGAACAGGGCATAGCTCATAATAGACACTAAAAATAATGAATGGTTGGATTCCTACACTGATAACTCTCCTTTATAAGAAATACAGGGGGCGGATGTGGCTCAAATGGTTGGGCGTCATACTGCCATATGGAGGGACCTGGGTTCGATCCCCGGGACCTCCCGGTAAAATAAAATATATATATATAGAAGGCGCATGGGCTGCCAGGCTCTGTGTGCCGGTGAGCCGCCAGGCCCCGGGAGCCATGCAGCAAGATGATGTTACGTACAGGAGAGAGACAAGAGGAGATGCTCCAAAAATCAGGAACCAAGGTGGCGCAGGTGGCAGAACACCTCTCTCCTACATCAGAGGTCTCCAGGATCGAATCCTGGTGAAGACAGGAGGAGGAGGATGAGAAGAGATGGCAGGAAACAGATGCAGAGAATTGCCAGGCAAATGGACACAAAACAGCAAATGAGGAAGGAGGGGGTTTAAAATGGATAAAGTAAATAAATAAATCTTTAAAAAAAAAAAAAAATAAATACAAAAACCAGGACCATAGTAGGATAAAAGATATGTGTTCCTATGGTTTGGTATCCTGTATTTTGTATTTATGCTAAATAGATTTTATCATTTTAACTTTCGTACTTTTACCTAACAATGGATTTCTCAAAGGAATATATTTTAGCAGCCTAGATATTAATGATATTATCTGGTAGCAGCATGCTATTCCTTGTTGACATGTGTATTTTTTTCCCTTGCTCTCATTGAAGAGGACCAGTGTAAAATATAGAGTTAAGATTCCTTTAATATCATAAATCATTGTTATGATATGATTTTCAGTGTTCTCATCCTTTTATTGTTTTTTTTTTTACACTTATTTTTTGGGGGTTCATATTTATTCTTGGGTTTCTCTTAATTTGTTTGAAAACTGTATATTGGCATTAACCTAATACTTCCTTATCTGAGAATTTATTCTATCATGTAGAAACAACAATGATCATCATAAAAGCATTTATAGTGACAAACTGAAAACCACATAAGAGTTACAGGGAGGTTTAGTTAATTAAATTTGTTTTATTGGGGAGCAGATGTGGCTCAGGCTGTTGGGCATTTGTCTCCCATGTAGGAGGCCCCAGTTTGGTTCCTGGTGCCTCCTGAAGAAGGCGAGCAAACAATGAGCAGACAGACAAAAAGAACTATTGGCAGGGTGGAGGTGGGGGCTTAAAAATAAATAAGTAAAAGTAAAATAAATAAATCTTAAAAAAAAATTGTTATATCCCTATGTAGTCATTAAAAATGATAGATTTTTTTTTTAAGTGAAAAAGGGTTACAAGAAAGCCAGTATAATATCATCTCATGTTTGTGGAGGAAAAATTAAATACATGTCTGCATATAGAAAAACGTCTAAGGAACCACAGGCAATTTTGGAGGTTAGCATTCTTAGTTGCCCTTCATGTCCACTAGCTCTTTCCTTGATCTTCATTTGTTTTGGTACCATTAACTTTAACTACTACTTCTGATGCCTGGAAAAGCCTCTGTCTTATCCTAGGAATGAATAAATCACTTTTTCTGTTAGGTCAGCAAAAATGAGTCTGGAATGGGAAATTTTTTCCAAGGAAAGTAAATAAAAAGTCAAAGTAAAAAGTGTAGAAACCAAAGTGCTTACAGAACACACATTAGTTTTTCCTAAGTAGTAAATGTCTCTCAGCCAGTTTAGGTTAGCAGTTTATGGGGCTGTAAAGTTCTTGTTGAAAATCTTTGCCCAGATCTATTTGTTTAACCAAAACCTATAAAATTGGGGATTTTGATCCACATTTGAGAATGTTGTAAAAGAAAATTGAATGACATGGAAAAATTTGTATAAAATATTAAATAAAAAGTTGGATTATAAAATAGTATATATGATATGATCCTAATTTTGCTTAAGGTATATTATATATATATTTTTGGGGGGGTGGGGGGGGGAAGGTATTGGGGATTAAGCCTGGGACCTCGTACATGTGAAGCAGGTGCTCAACCACTGAGCTACACCTTTTCCTAAAGTATATTATTTATTTATTTATTAAAAAAAAAAAAAACAGATTGGCTTTTTGTTGTTGTTGTTGTTTTTTAAAGATTTATTTATTTACTTTATCCATTTTAAACCCCCCCTTCCCCATTTTGCTGTTTTTTGTGTCCATTCGCTGGGCAATTCTCTGTGTCTGTTTCCTGCCATCTCTTCTCATCCTTCTCCTCCAGTCTTCACCAGGATTCGATCCTGGAGACCTCTGATGTAGGAGAGAGGTGTTCTGCCACCTGTGCCACCTTGGTTCCTGGTTTTCAGAGCTTTCAGAGCATCTCATCTTGTCTCTCCCCTGCATCTCTCTCCTGTTACATCATCATCTTGCTGCATGGCTCCCGGGGAGCCTGGTGGCTCACCAGCACACAGAGCCTGGCAGCCCATGCGCCTTCTATATATATATATTTTTTTTATTTTACTGGGAGGTCCCGGGGATCGAACCCGGGTCCCTCCATATGGCAGATGGATGCCCAACCATTTGAACCACATCTGCCCCCAAAGTATATAATTTAATGAGCAGAAATAAACAAACATTAGAGGGATTTTCTTCAAACAGTAACAATGGTTATCTCTAGGTGGTGAAATTATACTTAATTTTTAATTCTATATTTCTAAGTATTCTGTAGGAACATGTATTAATTATGTCATTAAAAACACATTTTTAAACTTATAAGGGCTCCATATTGCTTGTCTGTCACTACTGTTTCAGTTCTAAGCTCCTCTGGGTATTTTATAAATACCCTTTTTAATCTAACTTTGTTCTACCTATCTAATCATTTCTCTGCCTCCAAATAATCACCATGTTTTTGAGCAGAAGGTATTATATGAAGCTAAAGACATGGATGATCATTTCTTGTTTAGTAATGGAAGCACCTCTCTTTGTTTTCTAGTCTGTGTAGTACTGGCATCAGCTAGGGTCCCACAGTGATTAGCAAATTTGTAGACTGTGACTGACTTCTCTTTCAGGATACATCTACAACATGGTTAGTATCCTCAGAGTCTGTTAGCAAATCAAAGTTGTATTGTTGAGTAAGCCCATCCTGTGGTTGGTGAAACACTTCAGGGCCCTGTCCTCTCCACAGGAGCTTTGAACAACCAGGAAGTACTGGTTTCTCAAAGCTCCAGAAAACAGTAGTAACAGGGCAAGCACTGGATCAGGAAAAAGGGTACTTAAAAGTTGCAGGATCTTGTGGCACCCTGGCTGGCCCCCTCACACATTTCACCAATTCAGCACAGAGCTGGCCCAGGCTCCCAGTGTATTTACGTGGTCCTGAAAGGGGCAAAATAACCCTCAGGCACATAGAGGGAGCTTGTATGCTGGCACAGTCTGCCTGGTGGTGGCTTGAGGGACTCACTGTCCTTGAACTTGCCCTGTGTATAAAAGGCAGCTCACATAGTGCTTCTAAAGAGCACTGTGCAAGAAGAGTCAAGTCATGTTGCCTAGGGCAAGAGATTGCTGGCTGTAGAACATATAGTGCAGTGCCTGGGACCACAAGAAAACTGATTCACAGGGAAGAGAGGATATTTGTATCTTTGTAAATGGGAGAATTCCCAAGACCACATATATATGCCCAAGACAAAACACATGCATAGAAAGGATCAGGGAGTCCCCTACAAGCTATATTCTCTAAACTCATTGTATGGATAATCCCCGAAGAAGAGCATTTACAGAGGTCAATCTGGGAAAGGTTTTTTTTTTTTTTTTCCTTTTTTTTTTTTTTTCTTCTTTTCTTTTGGTTAGCTCCTGGCAATCAAGGAAATCTCTGTTATTACACTAGCTGGATACAAGCTTAAGGAACAGAAGCCCCAGAGTCTAACACACATCATTAAAATATCAAGGTTTCAACAAAAAAATTACAAACATACAAAGAAACAGGAAGTGACAGCCCAGGCAAAGGAGAAAATTAAAGCATTAGAAACCACCAATGAGGAGAGCCAGACTTGGGATTTAACAGACAAAGACTTTTTAAAAAATGGTCTTAAATATGCTCAAAGAGCTAAAGGAAAATATGGACAAAGAATTAAAGGACATCAAGAAAACAATAAACACAAACAATATCAATAAAGGGATGGAATTGTGAAAAAGAAACTGAACAGAGTTGAAGACCACTGTAACAGAAATTAAAAATTCCCTAGAGGGGTTCAGCAGCAGAATGGAGGTGGCAGAAGAAAGAATCAGTGAACTTAAAGATAGGACAATAACAGCAGAAAGAAGAATAACTGAAGAAAAGCAAATAGAGCCTGAGGAACCTGTGGGATACCATCAAGTGTACCAATATATGCATTATGGGTGTGTCAGAGGAGAAGAAGAAAGGGGTGGAGAGAATATTCAAAGAAACAATGGCTAAAATTTGGAAAAAAAAAAAAAAAGAAACAATGACTGAAAACTTCCCACATTTAACAAAAGACGTGAATATACCCATCTAAGATGCTTAACGAACTCCAAACCAGAGAAACCTAAATAAACCTACACCATGGCATATTATAATTAAAGATAAAAGAGAGAATTTTAAAAGCCACAAAAAAGAAATAACATCGTGCAGAAGGGAGCCTCAATAAGATTAAATGGTGATTTCTTTTTAGAAACCATGGAGGTAAGAAGGCAGTGGGATGACATATTTAGAGTGCTGAAAGTAAAACATTGCCAACCAAGAATTCTATATTCAGCAAAACTCTCTTTCAAACATAATACATTCGTAGATAAACAAAAACTAAGGGAATTTGTCACCACTAAACTGGCCCTAAGAGATGCTAAAGAGAACCCTGCAAGTTCAAAGGAAAGGGCAATAAGCAACAGATCAAAGCCACATGAAAAAATAAAGATCTCCAGTAAGGAAAGCATCAGGGGTAAATATAAATGTCAGTACTATTATATTTTTGGTTTGTAACTCCACTTTTTACTTTGTTTGATCTGAAGGGAAAATACATAAAATGTAATGATAAATCAGTGGTTTTGGACTCATGGTGTATAAGCATGTAATTTGCAATAAGAACTACATAAAGATGGGGGGATGAAGGGGTATAGGAACATAGTTTGAGTGTACTATAGAAGTTAAATTGTATCAAAGCAAATGCTATTGCTGCAGATTCATAATGTTAAATTTAAGCCCCATGTTAACTACAAAGAAAATATTGGAGAGTATGCAAGCTCACAGAGACAGAAATTAGAGTGCTAGTTGCCAGTGGCAAGTGCCAGGAGGAATGGGGAATTAATGCAAAATGAGTGTAGGATTTATATTTGGACAGCTGGGAAAGTTTTAGTAATGGAAGATGGTGAGGGTACCACAACTTAGTGAATGTGATTAATCCCACTGAATGGTATGCTCAGGAATGATTGAGATGGAGAAGTTTATGTTGTATATGTTTCCACAATAAAAAAAGAAAAGAAAGAGCAACTAAAGAGACAATAACAGCTAAAGGCAGTACATGATTCTGGATAGGATCTAACAAGGGAAGGGAGAAGGCTCAAAAGGACATTATTGGGACATATGAAAAAATTGGAATACAGACTATAAACAATCAATGTTAAATTACTTGAACTTGACTACTGTACTTAAGGTGGATACATAAGTGAATATCCTTCTTAGAAAATGTACATGGCAGTATTAAGTGTTCAAGGAACATGATGTATAAACCTACACTCAAGTGTTCATAAAATGGATTAATAAATAGACAAATGGATGGATTGACAGATGGAGATAGATAGGTAGATAGATAGATAGGAGTGGAGGGAGGGAAAAAGCAAATGTGGCAAAATGTGTAAAATACATGGATCTGGGTTCCTGGGGAGATAAGGGTATGTTGAAGTTCTCTGTATGGGTTGTATATTATTTTTGTAACTGTCCTGTATATTTGAAAATATTTCAAAATGAAAAGTTTAAAATAAAAAAAAAATGTATTGTTAAATCTGAAAAGGTATTCCTTTGTTAAGACGTTAGCTTATTATTGTTATTTAGCTGTTTTATGTGTAGAAATAGGTGTTTGGCATGGGCAGTTAAAAATAGGAAAAGTGGAAACAGCAAGATACAGAAAACCTGTAAATTTGAGTGTCCTTTCTTAGAATGATCTTTAAACTTCTTGGGTCCTTGAGTTTAGAAATCTATATAATAAAAAAAGAAATGCAAGTCTTGAGCTAAACTTTGAGTATTATAAGAATAACCCAAGTTCAGTGATGATTGACTAGGCTGTAATGTATCACCAAAAAAAAAAAAAAAAAGAAGAAAGAAAGAAAGAGCTCTCCAATTGATTGCAGTGGCTTAAAACAATAAAGATTTATTTATTGTTTATATCACAATCTGATGAAGGTTTAGTATCTCTCTTCTAAACTCTTCTTCAAGCAGTGACTCCTTCCATTATAGGATGCCACCATCTTCACATATATCCTCCCAAGTTGCTTCAGAAAGGTAAGAGAGATTGGGGGTGATTTGCACAGGAAATTTTATGGCAGACTTGGAAGTGGCCTGATTAGTTTCATCTACATCCTATTGGCCAGTATCCAGTCCATGGCCCCTAACTGTAAGGAAAGCTGATTTTCCTTCGTGTCCAGGAAATATATAATAAAATGGGATCATACAGTATAGTTTCAACCACACTAAAGTCTTAGAGGAATAAAATGTACCATTAACTATATCGTACAAATGTGGCTCTATTTTTTTTTTCTATATGTTTCTCTTCTCTCTAGTTTCCTTATTTGCTCTCTGTCTTTCTCTCATGTTAAACTGGCCCAGGATGTGATGGAGTCAATGGTAATGTGTAAAAGAATAATCTCTTTCCCTGTTGCATTCATTTCTTAAGGGAAAGCAGAGTTCCAGTTATAAGTAACACATTCTTATTGGTAAAGCCTTTGCAAAAACTTAAATTTTTTCTCTTCAAAAATAAAATCTCAATGGGAAGCGGCTGTGGCTCAATCAGTAGGGCTCCCGTTTGCCATATGGGAGGCCCTGGGTTTGGTTCCCGGGGCCTCCTGGTGAAGGCAAGCCCGCCCGCACGACGTGGTTAGCTGACCCAGCGAGCACAAGCAGCAAGGGGGGGGATAAATAAATAAATAAATAAAATCTTTAAAAAATAAAATAAAATAAAATAAAATAAAATCTCAAGTTGTTGGTTCAGTCATATTTAGATTTTATTTAAAATCTGAGCAATTTAGTGTAGGATATTCTTATTGCTTCACCCAATCTGTAAATGTCAATTTTCATATATACCATGTATATAAAAAAAGACTCACTGTTGAATAGCACTGTATCTGAAGAGACTCATTTTTTTAATCATTCGCCAAATCTTTGTTGAGTTCCTGTTGTATACCAGCCACTAGTCTAGATGTCGGGTATATATGGGATAACAAGACAGAATTCCTACCATTATGTAGCTTATATTCTGGTCAGATTTATTTGTATTCAAAATCTGTGGTAATAGCAAATATATCAGTCAACATAAGTGAATTAGTTAATATACCATCTACAAGGACTACAAAAGTAGAATAAACATCATAGGGTTAGTTACAATGTAAATAGATTCATGGCTGTTGGTTTTTAGGAACCATAATATCAATGGGAATAATATAGATCTTTTTTTTTTCTCTTAGCTTTAAAGAAGCCCCCTATTTTGGTTTCTCAACATGAAGGTCATCAAGCATCCCATCTTCCAACTGGACACCCTCTCTCTCCAGATATGGCTCCAGGTTTGAAATCTTATTCTCGGAATTCCATTTGAAAGTCAATTTATTGGTTACGTATTGTTATGTAGTGAATAAAACATGTCATTTATCAGCATAGTGAAATAGCATTCATTTTTCTAGTTAGTGTTCCATATTTTTTAATCACTGGTAAAAACTCAGGGAGAAATAATCATTTAAAAATGCTCTTTGTCTAATGTATTGTTAGTCTTTTTCTGAAGAGTAGAAGAATTATTTGCTTTGCCACTCTGGACTACACTCCCTCTCATCTCAGCCAGTCTATATAGTCTTCTTCAAAATATGTTCAAATTTATCTCACAGAGGCCTTCTATAAATTACTATACCCATTTAAAATAAATTCCCTATTCAGTACTAATGAATATATCTGTTTGTTTTCCACTGAATACCTATTCGATTTTGTAGAAATGTTCTCCTGAATTAGGAATTGATATAATTGAAGGGAGCTACTTAAAGGAAGTGATGGAAAGAAAAGATAGAGGAGTCACAGTGTCATAGGAGTGGAATAAGAATCCAAAGTTAATTATAATAAGAATCTGAACCAAAGCTTTGATGAGGAAAAATGAGAGGTGTGGGAGTAAGGGAGGTTTTATCCTGGAGATACTGATAAGAAAGAATAAAGTGTTAACAGTTGCCTCTGTGTTGATGAAGATGATTTAGAGATTAGAAATTTCAAAATTACTGAATTTTAGAGATTTCTGATGGCAATATGGAGTAAGGAGGAAAAGTTTCAAGTATCATTTTAATCTTTGGGTTTCTACCATATATCTCTTTGGAAAATAGGTTTTTAATTAGTAGAGATGCTTACTTGAGAATGATTATTGAATTTTCCATAGCTAAAATCACATTTGTCATAAAATTTTGATTAAAGAAATTGAAATAAAGCTTTAAAAAAGTGTCTTAGTTTTTCTAAATCAAGTCTTGTGAAGTTCTTCTATAAAATATGACCTTAATTTGATGTTTTTATGCCATAGATTCACAAATGAACCACAATCGAAACCCTGGTACTTCAAAACAGATACTTTCCAATTCTCTTCAGCGTTTAGTTCCAGGCCCAAACTTGGAAAATGAACCCAGAATTCAAACAGATATGCTAAAGCAGGATACCAAGGATATAGTTGGTGATTTCCATAAGTTGAAGCAAAGTAAGAATCAGTTGATGACTATTATGTTAAAAAATTTTCTTTAAATATAATTGTTTACAAGTATGAGTTAAAGTATTCATTGTTAAAATCTCTAACTAGTAAATGTGTAATGAAGTTATATGCACATAAAGAGAAAATATGAGGGTGGTAAATTTTAAAAGAAATGATAATAAATGAATAGAAACTATTTTAAAGAAGACTTTAAAAAGTTCTTGTTCTCCAGTGTTTAATAATAAATTTCAGGTGAGTTGATTTTTTTTTTTAAATGCTCTTAGTTCTTATGACTGTAGATTTCTTTAGAGAAGTAAAGAAAAGATATATTTTGTTAGACTAATGAATGAGTCTAATGATTTTATAGGAGGGAAGGAAGATAGTTTTGAAAAATGCAGCATTCTGAGAGAAATATAGAAATATAGATGCTGTCTTAGCAGAAGGCTCAATATAGCTTCCTTCCCACTCCCTCCTACTACAGTTTGCTTTATCTATGTGGTAGAAACAAAACAAACGAATTGCACAAATTCATATTGCTGTGTAATGAAGTATGGCTGCTTAATCGTTTCAAAGTTATTGACTTTGATAAATGGATGATGCCTATTAATCTATATAATTCTCTAATTGGTGGACTCTCAGGAAGTATAAAAAATTTTTCTGGTAGTTAAGAGAAGAATTTGGGCAGGAGCATGCCCCTGAAGATCAATTCCCTTAAATTGCTTTTCACTGCTTGTGCTTGTTATGGCTTCTTCCCTTCTTCGCTTCTGAACAGACAGAATTTCTAATAGCTCCAGTTTGTGTTTCTTTGCTTTTTATGATGGCTTCTGTGGCAGCAACTGTTCAGACCAGTGTTTAGGCAGTTATTTGTACACGGGTTGCTTGTAGTGTGAGAACTACATATTATTAACATTTGTCAATTTATTCAAGGTATTTTTGGTGGTCTTGTAGCAGTTATTTATATTTCTGCTTGTATATATTTAATTGATTTGCCTACCTTTATATTTTAAAGCATATCTAATATATCTTGACTAAAATATTATATGAAAAATGGTTTTATTTATGAGAATATCACTAGGTTTTAAATACAGTATAAAAATATTTCCTCAAAAAAATCCTGTTAGGAGATTGTCCTGAAAGCTTAAAGGGCATAATGAAATGTAATATCTTAATTTGACACTTGAGATTTGCTTCCAAGATTATAGTTTATCTCATAAACTTTTTTTTGTTACCTACCTGTATTTTTTTTTAATTTATTTTTTTAACCAATCCTTAGGTAAAGAATGTGATTAGAAAATAATTTACATGGGGGTGGATGTGGCTCAAATGGTTGGGCGTCCGTCTGCCATATGGAGGGACCTGGGTTCGATCCCCAGGACCTCCCGGTAAAATAAAAAAAAAATATATATATATGTATAGAAGATGCATGGGCTGCCAGGCTCTGTGTGCCGGTGAGCCGCCAGGCCCGGGGAGCCATGCAGCAAGATGATGACGTAACAGGAGAGAGACGCAGGGGAGAGACAAAATGAGATGCTCCGAAAGCTCCAAAAACCAGGAACCGAGGTGGCCCAGGTGACAGAACACCTCTCTCCTACACTGGAGGTCTCCAGGATAGAATCCTGGTGAAGACTGGAGGAGGAGGATGAGAAGAGATGGCAGGAAATAGACACAGAATTGCCCAGCGAATGGACACAAAACAGCAAATGGGGAAGGGGGGTTTAAAATGGATAAAGTAAATAAAGTAAGTCTTTAAAAAAAAAAAAAAGAAAAGAAAAAAGAAAATAATTTCCAGAGAAGTATTACTTTCTGTGACTTATTTTCAAAAGAACCTATTGAGTTTTAAACCCTCACTCCAAATTCTTTTTCATTTATTATTAATGTATATATAGAGTTGAAAGCAATGCATGCACTATTTTGTGGCTTACTTTTTGGACATTATTTCTTTAATATATATTTTTAACAAGAATTAAGTTGATGGTCCTGTGTGTTACATTCCTTAAATACATTTTTTACTATCAAATAGTTGCCTGCTTCCATGTGTGAGGTCCTGGGTTCAATTCCCAGTACTCCTGAAAAAGAAAAAGTTGTGTACTTGTCATTTAAAATATATATATGCAGATATACACACATGTATGTGTGTGTGTATATATATATATATTCTGTATGCTTAGGCAATAAGAGTTCACTTAGCTGTTCTCTTATTGAATATTTAGATTATTTCCCATTTTTCTTATTTTAGTTGTCATGCTATGAATATCTTTCTTTTGAATTATTTCTGGTTCCTCCTACTTTGGGTGTTCCTTTAAAAGTATAGTCCCAAAACTGAAATTACTAGGTTAAAACACTTGACTAGTTTTATATCTTCTGGTACCTATTGCCAGATTGTTCTCTAGAAGTTTTATAGTGTCACTGGAGATGTTTAAATATATGTTTCCCTATGGCCTAGCCAAATCAATTTTTATTTCCTTTATCAGGTATTTAGAATATTAAAAGATATTTTAATAAACACTTTCTGGTGGCCTATTTTTATGTGAGGGATTTTACGGTAGTTATTTCTTTTTTTTTTTTTTTTAAAGATTTTATTTTTATTTATTCATTTATCCCCCCCTTGCTGCTTGTGCTCGCTGGGTCAGCCAACCACACCGCGCGGGCGGGCCTGCCTTCACCAGGAGGCCCTGGGAACCGAACCCGGGGCCTCCCATATGGTAAACGGGAGCCCTACTGATTGAGCCACAGCCGCTTCCCAGTAGTTATTTCTTGGTTTGTAATATGTATATCAGTTTTGACCACATAGGGTGACAATTTTGGAGATTGTTCCTATATTCTTATATCAAGTGTTTATATAATTCAGATAGCAAACTTTCATAAATTAGTTTTATCACAGTTTTCCTCTTCTTGTTGCCTTTCCCAATATGAGATTTTATCATGTTTCATCATGTAAAAGCTTTTAAAAAATTATTTTCTCTATTATGGCAAAATATACATAAAATTCACCAATTGTACAATTCAGTGGCATTTATTATTACATTCACATTGTTGTGCAACCATTCCCAGCATCTAGTTCCAGAACATTTTTATCACCTCAAAAGAAACCTTTTATTCATTAAGAAGTCACTCCTAATCTCCCCACTACCTGCACTAATCTGCTTTCTGTCCCCACGGATTTGCTTATTCTGGATATTTGATATACATGAAATCATACAGTATGTTGCCTTTTCTGTTTGGCTTCTTTTACTTAGAAAATATTTTCAAGATTCATCCTTGTAGCATGTGTCAGTACTTCAACCCTTTTAATGGCTGATAATAAATATTCTGTTGTATAGATAAACCACATTTTATATATCCATTCATGTTGATGGACATTTGCGGTGTTTCAGCTTTTGGGCTTTTGTGAATAGTTCTGCTGTGAACATTCATGTACATGCTTTTGTTTGAATACCTGTTTTCATTTCTTTTTGGTATGTACCTAGGAGTGGAATTGCTGGTCATATGTAATTCTATGTTTAACTTTTTGAGGAACTACCAAACTGTTTCCATAGTGGCTGTACCATTTTACATTCCCACCAACAATGAACAAATGTTCCTGTTTTTCCACATCCTAACACTTGCTATTTTCAGTGTTTTGGGTTTTTTTTTAATAATAGCTATATTAATGGGAATGAAGTGCTATTTCATTGTGGTTTTTTGTTTTGTTATTTTTTTGTTTTTGTTTTTGTTGGAAGTGCCAGGGCTGGGGATTGAACCCGGGACCTCGAATGTGGAAAGTCAGTACTCAACCACTGAGCTACACCGGCTCCTCACTGTGCTTTTGATTTGCATTTCTCTAGTGACTAATGATGTTGAACATTTTTTCATGTGCTTCTTGGCCATTTGTGTGTTTTCTTTGGAAAAATATCTATTCCTTTGCCCATTTTTTATGTATTTATTTGTTTTTTAAAGATTTGTTTATTTTTATTTATTCTCCCCCTCCTCGTTGTTTACACTCATGTCTGCTTATCTTTTTTTTTAGGAGGTACCAGGAACTGAACCCAGGGCCTCCATGTGGGAGGGAGGCGCCTAATCGCTTGAGCCACCTCTACTCTATTTGTTGTGTCTCTTGTGTTTCCTCACTGTGTATTTTGGTTGCGTCATCTCACTGTGTCATCTTGTTACGTCAGCTCGCTGTGCCAACCTGTTGTGTCAGCTTGCGGTCTTACTCCTCTTCTTTAGGAGGCAGTGGGAACCAAATCCGGGACCTCCAATGTGGTAGGCAGGAGCCCAGCTGCTTGAGCCACATCCACTTCCCTGCCCATTTTTTAAATAGGTCATTTGTCTTTTTGTTGTTGAGCTATAAGAGATCTTTATGTATTCAGGATACTAGATCCTCATCAGATACATGATTTGCAAATGTTTTCCCCCATTTTATGGGTTGTCTTTTTCACTCTGCTAATAGTGCTCTTTGAGGCACAGAGCTTTTAATTTTGATCAAGTCCAATTTATCTATCTTTTCTTTCATTGCTTGTACTTTTAATATATATCTAAAAAACCGTGGAAAATCTAAGTTCATGAACATATGAATACATATGTTTTCTTTGAGAGTTTTCTCTTAACAGTTTCTTTTAAGAGTTTTCTCTTAGAGTTTCTTAGTTTTAGCTCTTATAGTTAGGTCTTTGATTCATTTTGAGTTAATTTTGTATATGGTGTGAGGTAAGGGTCCAAATTCATTCTTTTGCATTTGGATATCCAGTTTTCCTGATACCATTTGTTGAAGAGGTTATTATTTCTCCATTGAATGGCCTTAACACCTTTTTTGAAAATCAATTCACCATAGATATATTGGGTCATTTCTGGACTCTCAGTTCTATTCTATAGATCTGTATGTCTATCCTTAATCCAGTGTCACGCTGTTTTTTTATTAGAGATGTTGTGGGTTTACAGAACATTCATGCATAAAATACAGGATTCCCATATACCACCCCACTACCAATACCTTGTATTGTGTGGAACATTTGTTATAGTTGATGACAGCACATTTTTATAATTGCACTATTAATTAAAGTCCGTGGTTTAACTTGTAGTATAGTTCCATGGATTTAAAAAAAATTTTTTTAATTACTTTACTATATATGTAATCTAACATTTCCCCCCTTTAATCATATTCAGATAGATATTTCAGTGCTGTTAATTGCATTCAAAATGTGCATCACCACCATCCATTACCAAAATACTTCCATCATTCCAAATAGGAACCCTGTACATTTTAAGCCTTAACTTCCCCTTCCCTATCCCTACCCCTTCCCCTGGTAACCTGTATTCTAGATTCTGACTCTGTTTGTTTATTCTAATTGTTTCAAATCAGTGATAACATATAATATTTGTCCTTTTGTGTTTGGCTTATTTCACTTAGTATAATAATGTCTTCAAGGTTCATCCATATTGTCACATGTATCAAGCAAGATTTCATTCCTTTTTTCAGCTGAATAATATTCCATTGTATGTCTATACCATGTTTTATTTATCCATTCATTGGTTGATGGACACTTGGATTGCTCCCGTCTTTTGGCAATTGTTAATAAAGCTAGTATGAATATTGGTGTGCAAATATCTGTTCAAGCTCCTGCTTTCAGTTCTTTTGGGTATATACCTGGTAGCAGGATTGCCAAGTTATATGATAGTTCTATACTTATCTTTCTGAGGAACAGCCAAACTGTCTTCCATACCAGCTGCACCAGTTTACATTGCCACCAGCAATGAATGAGTGTTCCTATTTTTCCACATCCTCTCAAATTTGTTATTTTCTGTTTTCTTTTAAATAGCTGCCATTCTAATAGCTGTGAAATGGTGTGTCGTTGTGGTTTTATTTTAAAGTTTTAAACGAAAACATGTTGAATTTTGTTAAATGTTCTCTTAGAATTTATAAATCTATGATTTTTCTGTCATTCCTATTTATGTGCAAAATACATCATTAGTACTCTTGTGTTTATTCAACCTTGCTTTCCAAGACTGGATACTATTTAGTCATAAAGAAAAAATACATTTTTTAAAAAGTTTAGTTTTGGGGCTGAAGTCTCTCTTCAGACCCCCGCCATGCTGGTGGGGGAGCTGGAATCTATTCTTCAGACCCCCTCCGTTGGGAGAGCTTCCCAATAAACTTCCTGCCTGCAAAAAAAAAAAAAAGTTTAATTTTTATTTATTTACTCCCCCCACACACACACACACACTGTTTTGCACTTGCTGTCTGCTCTCTGTGTCCATTTGTTGTGTGCTCTCTATGTCTGCTCATCTTCTCTTTAGGAGGCACCGGGAACCAAATCTGGGACCTCCCATGTGGGAGAGAGGCATGCAATTGCTTGAGCCATCACAGCTCCCTGCTGTGTTGTATTGAGCCACATCTGCTTCCCAAGAAAAATTATTTTTAAGCGGAATTTTATCAATGCTTATGTGAGATTTTCTTTATTATTTTCTTCTTTGATTTTATCCTTTTCAAGTTTTGATATAAAAATCTTAATTGTCTCAAAAATTTCCATATAAATAAATTATTTGAAATAAACTTTTAAATGCAAGGAACCTTTAGAGATAATCTAATAGCTTGCTACTCAAAGTATATAGGTAGCGGACCAGCAGTATCCACATTACCTGGGTGATTGCTATAAAGACTGCAGGCTTTACTCTAGACCCTATTTGTATACACATTAAAGTTTGACACTCTGCTTTAATGTGATCCCCTCATTTTACAGAGAAGAAAAATTGAGTCCAGAGAGAGTTAACTTGAGGGAGTGACCAAGGACCATTTTCTTGGTCCCCTATTACCAGTTCACTGCTCTTTTTCACTGTATTACACCAAGTTCCCTATACTTTAGAAATTTTGAAAAGATTCTTTTGTGAATCTGTCAGAGCCAAGTATCTTTTGCCTGTAATGTAAAAGAAGAATTCTTTAATATTTCCTTTTCTGGTTCTATTTCTAGAAAACTTCTAGTCATACTTTAAAACCCTGTTTGCTGTTACCCACTTGATAAAGTCCTTCCTCATATCCTTTCTATCCTTGACCAAGTCAGTCATTCCCTTCTTATACTACTTCAATCCACTGAACATATTTTCGTTAGTATATATGCCTCATTCTTCTGTAATTAGCTGTTTATATATCTCTCTTCTCTATTTTTTTAAAGGCTTGTGTTTTATTGAATGATTCATCTATACAATTGCCCAGGCCACTATGTACAGACAATAGAAGGGGAGCTTTATTTCTTGGTCTCTTCCTCCTTTGACAGAGTCTTTATAATCTCCTCCTTGGCCTGGATTCACTGCTCATGGCGCTTGTGTACCTCCTTGGTCTTGAACCTGTGGGCCTCAGCCTGGTCAGCCAGGAGCTTCTTGTGGGCCTTGTCTGCCTTCAGCTTGTGTATGTATTCCATGAGACTCTGTTTGTTCTTGAACACATTTCCTTTCACCTTCAGGTACAGGCTGTGTGTGATACATGTGGCGGTCAGTCTTAGATTTACCATATCTTCTGAGCAACTGGCATAGAATTCTCATCTTCCTCATCCAGGTTACCTTCTCAGACATGCGAGCATTAGCAGTACTCTTTCGCTTACCTATGCCCATATGCCTGCCCTTCTGGTGGGCCAAGGTGTCTTTCCAGCATCGAGCCTGCAAATGAACAGTCATAGGCTTGCAGATGATCACACCATCTTTGATCAGCTTCCGAATCTGCTCATGGGAGTTGACATCGGCAATTTCATTGGTCTCATTATGGTCCAACCAAACCTCCTTCTTACCACAGCAGAGATTACTGGAGGCAAGCCTCTTCTGAAGCCTGAGCATATTCATATAGAAGTATAAAAATTTCCCCAATTTTAATTTCTTCTAAAATACCTTTTTTTTTTTTAGGAGGTACCGGGGATTGAACCCAGGACCACGTAATGGGAAGCAGGTGCTCAAGCACTTGAGCTACATCCGCTCCAACTCTAAAATTCTTAGTCCTAAAATTTTTGTAATACCTTTTTTAAAAATTGTAATTTGTCAATTGTTTAAATTGTATAGTTTTCAATCCCTCAACTGTTATTTTTGTCATTTTAAAATTTCTAATCTGTTTTATATTTTATTTTGGGCTGCTTGTGGCTTGTTACTTTATTCCCTTTTTTTAAAAAGTTTTAAAATAGGTATATAATTCATCGCACTTTTCTTTCTTACTAATATAATCATTTCAAAACTTTTTATTGAATGGTATTTCCTAAGTTTTTATATATTATATTTCCATTTCTCCTGTCTTTTAAAAATATTTTGCTAACTTATTCAGATTTTCTTCTTTGTTAAGAAGCAGTAAGAGCATTTTTTATGGGTTTAGTTATTAATTTTATTTCACCATCTGTATTCAAAATAGTTAAAAGAAAAGATTTGGAATAGCAAATGATGGATATGATTGTTCGTTAGAGAAATTAAGACTTATAGGAAGGGCCAGGCTTTAGTTGAATTTGAAGAATGTGATCTTTTGTTAGGCTAATCTATCTGTTTTTAAGACTTTGTTAAGTTACACATTTGCGGAGATTGAAAACTGATGTCTGTGGCCATATCCATCAACCATATGTGTTTTATTTGGTCCACATAGTGTTTTGTTTTGTTTTGTTTTTTACTCATAAATCTTTGTGAATATTTAAGAATCAGGAGAGTTCACATAAAATACCCAATATCTTAAATCTCTTAAATTAAAATATTTGACAACTATCACTAGAACTGGAACTAAATTATGACTGTTCCCTTTAGAATGAGGTTTTCCTGCCCAGTTTTCCATAATCCCTTTCTGACATAATTCATCCATTTATGTTACTTTCCTGATGCCTGTAAGCATTGCCCTTTTTATAACATGAGAATATAGAAGAGAAATCTTGTAGTTAATCCAGGGCAGGAGCTTAGCTATTTGTAACTCATGGCATTATATAAAGGTAAATGAAGTTAGGCTAAGCTTGGGAGGGAAATATTAACTGTGAGATTTAGCAAATAAGGAGGCATCAGACTGAGAAGAGATACTGAAAAATGGCAAATGAGATTGTGGTCTTGAGAGAAGCGATAATACATTGATAATACATTGAAAATGGCAGAGACAGCAATGCTTTCATAATGAGACCTCATTGGTATATGGAAAATATGAAGTGGGAATAAGAAGTGTTTGATTATATGGTTATATGAAGAAATCTCTTTTTCTGTCCTGCTTGACTGCTTTTGCATCATGTAGACAGGAACAAATATAATTTCGTTTTTACATACCTTCATTTGAGTTTACTTCATCTAGAGGCCAAAGGTATATGGAAAGAAATCAACAAGTTCAAATGATTGTAGAAGTGTAGAAAGGTAATGAATATATAGCATTTGATTCTACAGTTAGAGCCAGTTGAAAGTTTTAGTGAAAACACTGAATATTAGGTATGGGGGGTGGGGAGCTAGAATTTATACAGTGATCACCAGAAATGTTTTGGCAGTTTTTACCTTAATGTTTCATATTTATATTGATATATTTATATAGATGAGCTTATTTTGTAAATTTAATTTTGTATTAAGACATCATGTAAAAATGGGTAGAAAATTTTTTTGCCATATTTGATAGATGTATTTGGGTTGGTTTAATTTAAAAAGTAGAATGTAGGCTGTATGGCAACACAAAATATACTTTGGGGGATACTTTAAAATATCCAGGAGGGACACTTAAAAGAAATAGATATCCTTCAGAGTAGTTGAAACTGAAAATCCGTGAGAGACCTACTGATCTGCCAATTAGGAAGGACATACCATATATATTTAGATATCTTGAATAGAGAAAATATTTTATTTCATATACCAGCCTCATACTAAAAGTCCCAAGGACAGTTATTCCAACAGTAGGTAGTGATTGTTGATCAAGCTGATTTTCTCATATGGGCCTCCTCTTCTCTTTTCTCTTCTCCTCTTCTCTTCTCTTCTCTTCTCTTCTCTTCTCTTCTCTTCTCTTCTCTTCTCTAAAATTTTCTTTTCTCATATAGCTTTTTTAATAGAGCATGCTCCAAAGTGAGTAGCAGCAGGGATTCATTTTTGGTTAATAATTCAACATTGGAGAGGCAAGCTAGTGTATCAGAGAGTAAATGCTTTTCTTTTATATATGGATTTTTAAAAAATTTTGTTCAACTAATGGTTCAGATGGCTTAGTGAATTCACCTTTGACATACCACTCTGATCACACACATAGCAACAATAGATAAAATATAAGAAAGAAAATGCTAAAAGGATATTGGTAAGCTAAAAAACATGCTAAACATTTCTTTGGACTAGAAACAAAGCAAAGATGAAAGATGTTGAAAGGGGCTGAATGTTTGGGTCTATTGGGATTGCGTCTGGAAGTGCAGGTTTCCAGGAATTTGGCTCTTTAAGAGCAACAGGACTCGGTGGCAGCCTCTGCTTATACTGGACTTCTCTCACTCGTGCGCCTCGCTTGGCTTCCTCTGCAACCGTGTCTGACAACCCCAATATGACTGAGATTGAGAAATTCCATAAGTCGAAACTGAAGAAGACAGAAATGCAAGAGAAAAATCCACTGCCTTCCAAAGAAATGATCGAACAGGAGAAGCAAGCAGATGAATCTCAATGAAGTGTGCACTGCCAATATGCACTGTACATTCCACAAGCATTGTTTTCTTATTTTACTTCTTTTGGCTGTTAACTTTGTAAGATGCAAAGAGGTTGGATCAAGTTTAAATGACTGTGCTGCCCCTTTTCACATCAAAGAATCGAGAACTACCGATAAAGAAGACGATGTCTGCCTCTCCCATCTTCCTGTCTGGCTGGCAGGGAAGGAAAAGAACTTGCATGTTGGTGAAGGACAACAGTGAAATCAAGAGTAAAAGCAAAAATTGGTCCAAGGTGTCCTACAGGCTGTGAAATGCAGTTTAATCAGAGTGCCAATTTTTTTGTTCAAATGATTTTAATTATTGGAATGCACAGTTTTTAAAATATGCAAATAAAAAGTTGTAAAACCTAAAAACAACAACAACAACAACAAAAAAAAAAAAACAGCAACAGAACTATAATGGTGTCACTTAAAATGGGTGATGGGAACCAGGCTCATTGCTTAAAGTCAGAGCCGGATTATAGCCCCATCCCTCTTGGCAGAAAAAGCAGAGAATAAAACTTTTGCTGATTTCTATCAAGGACTACAACATTTAGCAATCTGCAGGCTTTTGGAAGTAGGAACTGAAAAGTGATCAAGTACTAAACCAATTACCTTTGGTTCTGTACTGCGTCTGCCAACCCCAACAGCACCATGAAATAGAAGCTCTGAAATGCCATTATAATATATCATCCTAGACTGGGGAACTGGGTAAAAGCAACTTTAAAGTGACTAGATAATATTGGTGAGCACAGAGAGGGAAAAAGAGAAAAAGCACAAACAACTCAAAACTTCAATATACATGAAAATGCTAATAGTAAGAAAGCCAACAAATCAACAATTGGAACACAAATTCATTTTCAGATTAAAATAATTTTATGTTACAGTCTGCTAAAGACTTTGAAGTATGTTTAAGTGTGTTCAAAAAGATAAATGAGGGAAAAAAATTACATTAAAAAGAAGAGATTAAGAAACAGGGCGAAATAAAACAGAATCTGATTATATAAAAAAGAACAAATTATACATTTTAGAAATGAAAAATATAATCATTGAAATAATCAGTTTATGAGATGGTACAACACAGACAAAGTTGAACAAAATAAGTGATCTGGAAACTTGTACTGAGATATTCACCGAGAATGTAGCACAGGGTGGCAAAGGGATAGATAATATGTCATATGTATATATGTGAGAGATGTGAAGAGGGAGAGAAGATGTTTTGAGTGGTTCCCACATATGTCTAATAGGAACTTTGAGAAGAGAATGGAGGAAATGATACGGAATCAATATTTGAAAAGAATTTTGAAGAAATTTGAAGAGCTCAGAATTTTCTGCATATGAAGAAAGACATGAGTTCTCAAATCCATTGTGCCTGCTGGGTAACAAATAGGATAAATGAAGATCATCTTTGATTTTAGGTATGGTAGAAAAGTTCAGAACATCAAAAAATTTAAAAATAAAAATTTAAGGATACCAGAAAATATTGCTTCCAAGGAATGACAGTTCTAATGACAGCATGAAAATGTAGACATTTCATCAGCAAACCAAATGCCAAAAGATAGTGAAATAATAATATCTTTAGCGTGAATAGTGGAAAATAACTGCCAACACAGAATGCTATACTAACTAATGAAGACAAAATGAAGAAATAATTACACAAAACTACACAGACCCAAAGTGAAAGAACAGTGAAGAGTATTCTTTAGTAAACAGAAAGTTTAAGAAGGACAGTAACACTGACAAAAGAAGATGGGAGCTCAGGTTGATCAAAGCTATTGGCAAAGTTAAGTATTGACTTAAAAAGCCACTTTTGTGTTAAAAGAGTAAAAACAACAAAAAGTAGTGACAAGATAGAGAGGGTGTTCAGTGGGTAAAGTGAGCTGAAGTCCATATCCTGTTCAGAAACAGTACATAAATACTGAATAATTTTAGATTTTGTTAGAAAAATTTATAAAAGATGGATGTTTAAAAATTAAGAACAGTACTAAAAGAATAGAAATGCAGTATATAGCTTCCATCCAATGGGATAAAGGAGAAAAAGGAGATACTATTGTAAGCTAGGAAAAAGAAAATAAAAAAGAAAAGGGAGTATAAGCAGTAAAAGCAAATAAGTTCAAATACACCAAAAATCACAATAAATATAAACAGCTTACCTGTTGAAAGAGCTTATCAGTGTGGATACACAAAACAAAACCCAGCTATATAGGATTTACAACTAAATCTTAAACATATACACACTCAAAATGTAAAAATAGAAGGATTAAAAAAGATATTCCCTGCTAAAAGTTCATCAAAAGCAAGCTGAGGGAAGCGGCTGTGGCTCAATCAGTAGGGCTCCCGTTTACCATATGGGAGGCCCCGGGTTCGGTTCCCAGGGCCTCCTGGTGAAGGCAAGCCCGCCCGCACGGCGTGGTTGGCTGACCCAGCGAGCGCAAGCAGCAAGGGGGGGATAAATGAATAAATAAATAAAATCTTTAAAAAAAAAAAAGCAAGCTGACCCAGGACCTCATATTTGGGAAGCCAGCACTCAGTGCCTGAGCTACACCGGCTCGTGAAGGGTTTTAGTTAAGGCTCAAACCTTACTGTCCATTAGAGAATATATAATGGAGAAAAACCTAATAGCCCAGTAAGTGTAGAAAAGACTTTAGATCACATGAATCACTTTATATGAATCATACTGGATTCATATAATCATACTGGAGAGAAACCAAATGACTGCAATATTTGTCATAGTGTTTTTAGCCATCAGAAAATTTATAGTATAGGAAAGTCCTATGAATGTAGTGAATATGAGAAGGTCTTTAGCAATAGTGCAAACCTTAAACTGTCCATCAAGGGTTCATTCTGGAGAGAAACCCTACTGATGCAGTCACTGTGGGAAAGCCTTTAACCAGTATGAATTCCTTAATTGAAATAAGTAAATCCACACTGGAGAAAAACCCTATACATGTAACAAATGTGAGAAAGAGCCAAGGCAATAAGAATCCCTTATAAAGCATGTACTAACTCATTCATGAAAGAAGTCCTGTGAATGTAATAATTTTGGGACATCTCTCAGTTCAAATACATCCCTCATTTTATGTCAATGAACTCATACCAGAGAAAAATCTGATGTAAGAAATGTAGCAGTATTCACTAAGGGATCTTGTTAGACATCAGGTGATTAATGCTAGAATGATCTGAAGGATGCAGAAATTATCCAGAAATCTTTGCCATTTAGCTTTTAGAAAGCATAGAAATCCACAGGAGAGCAAACCAGCATGTAAATGAATATGCATTTCTTATAGCAGTAGCAGTTTTACTCAATATGAGTCCTACATAGAAATTATTTTTAGCTAATGAGCATTTAAATGTATTGAATCACTCAACTGGATGCGGTAAATATAATAAAGTTGAAAACCACAGCTGCAAAAGAAGTGGTGTGAGTAAAATTCTTGATCTCTAATAAAATAATTTTGTATGGAAAACAAAGCAAGGGGGAGGCGGCTGTGGCTCAATCAGTGGGGCTCCCGTTTGCCATGTGGGAGGCCCCGGGTTCGGTTCCTGGGGCCTCCTGGTGAGGGCAAGCCCGCCCGCACGGCGTGGTTGGCTGACCCGGCGAGCACAAGCAGCAAGGGGGGGATAGATAAATGAATAAATAAATAAAATCTTTAAAAAAAAAAAAAAAAAAAAAAAACAAAGCAAGGGGGTGGATGTAGCTCAAATGGTTGGGCATCCGTCTCCCATATGGAGGGACCTGGGTTCGATCCCTGGGACATCCTGGTAAAAAAAAAAGCAAACTGATGGAAAGTATTAACAAACAATGAATTAGATTTTAAGACAAAAAAATAATTGAGATACTCCATAATAACAAAAGGAGCCATTTACTAAAAAGAGAAAATCATCATCTAAAAGCATGACTGGGAAATAGTAACACAAATTTCTAGGAGTAATTGACAGCTACATAATTAATGTGAAAGTTTTTTATTTTAATTTTCTTTTCCTTATAGGATTCTAGGTTTTGTTTTGTAAGTAATAGAACTGATGGGGGCAGCATTGGATACCATGATCCTCCTGGTTCCTTTCCTTTCCTTTTTTATTTTTCTTTATTTTTTTATTGTGGTAACATATCTGGAGCATAACATTTCCCATTTTAACCATTATCAAGTGTACAATTCAGTGGTGTTAATTACGTTACAATGCCATGCTAGCATTACCACTATTTGTTACCAAAACTTTTCCATCACCTCAAACGGAAATTCTGTACCCATTAAGCATTAACTTCCCATTCTCCACCACTGGTATCCTGTACCCTACCTTCTGTCTCTATGGATATGCATATTCTAATTATTTTACCTAAGTGAGATCATGCAATATCTGTCCTTTTATCTCTGGCTCATTTTACCCAACATGATGTCTTCAAGGTTCATTCATGTTGTAGCATGCATCAGAACTTCATTCCTTCTTACAGCTGAATAATGTAATAATAATGTAATAATATACTTTTATATGTATATACTACATATATGTGTGTATCTATATATCCATTTATTTATTTTACTATCTGTATAACAGTTATAACAATGCTAACATCCATTAAAAAAAAAAAGGGTTTTAATATGGGGTGGGGAAGGGGGAGGCTGGTTGGGTATGTGGGAGTCTCTAGTATTCCATGTGTGACTTTGCTGTGACCTAAAACTTCTTTGAAAATTAAATGAAAATTTGGGATACATGGGAATGAGAGGGAGAAGGTGTCACGGTATACTGGACATCCGATAATACAGTGATAAAAGGCAAAAATAATTTTTTTTAAAACAAGAAATTTTTTTTGTTTTTTTTTCCATTTTTTTGAATGTCCCAATCTGCTAATTATATTTTGTTTTTAGTTTTGTTTGTTTTTTTTTTTTCTTCTGAGTTTCCTTGTGTTTATCTCTTGCATTTGAGCTTATCATTGTTGTTTCTTTTTTCTATTGATTGTATTTGGTTATTATATGGGTTTCATGTTCAAGGAAGGTTTAGATCACAGAAGGGTTACAATGGGAGCTGCGGAGGATCATTGGTGGGGGGTGTCTGGGAGGGGGGATTCATGAGAGTAAGTTCATCTGAATATACATGAAAGATACATAAAATTGTTCAAATGATCAAAAGATGGGGCATGGTCACAGTGGGTGGACAATCACTCAATAAATGAGGGAATCTGAATTCCCAGCCTGGAGAGCTCTGCCACATTCTCCAAGGGAACAGCAACAGTCCCCTGAGTGCAGGGACAGTGTCTGGCAAAAGAGGAGGGCCCACTGATGAGTTCTTGTTATTGATGACTAGCCTTATGAGTCTTCGTTCTTGTAATTGAAACTTAGCCTACTGTTATGGGGTGTCTAAGGGTTGCCACCTGAGAGCCTCCTTGTTGCTCAAATGTGGCCTCTCTCTAAGCCAACTCAGCATATGAATGCATTACCTTCCCCCCAACGTGGGACATGACTCCCGGGGTGAGCCTCCCTGGCAACGAGGGATTAATACCAACTGCCAACTAGCAACATGACTGGAAAAAGACCTTGAATAAAAGGGGGAAAAGGTAAAGACAAATGAGTTCATGTGGCTAAGAGACTTCAAAGAGAGTTGGGAGGTCATCCCAGAGGTAACGCTTATGCACACCTCAGTAGCATCTCATAGATCACCAAAGTGGATATCACCCCACACAGAGGGGCTCCTGATGGCTCTGGAGACACCCAGATCCTATATAAGGGGGGATAGCCCCAGAGACTGATGCCTTGTCAGTGGGCTCTACTTTGGAATCTGTGCTCCTGAGAGTGACAGAGTTGGACTCAAATAAGTCCTCCCTGCACATTGTTCATCAGTCCCTTCTATTCAAACCTATATGATGCTGGAGTTTTTAGGTGTACTTCCAGAGACTGGAGGGTCTGGCCTACCTATGTGCCAGCTATGCCTGGAATATCGGTGGAGCTGCAACCCCTACCCTACAGCTCAATGGACTCATCCAAGCCTCCTGGCGAGGAGATGACGATGGGTAACAGCCATCCCAGGGAATGGAGAGGGCCTGCAGCTGCAGGCAGGATAATCCCACCCACCGTATCCATGGGATATAAGCCCTCTCTCACTTGGAGGTGGAGTGGACATCACCATCCCAGTCCCCTTGGGATTAGGGGAAGAACTATGCACTAGAGTGGACTTAATGGTATTCTGTTGTACACATATTGTGATTCTAGCATGGAAGAAATTATAACAGTGAGGTGGAGCTGGTGGCCACTGGACACTTTTGGGGCAGGGAGGGGAAGTGCAGTTGAAAAACAGGGGCTTTTTCGGGACTTGGGGGTTGTCCTGAGTGCCGTTGTGGCGACAGATGTAGGCCATTTTAAATCAGCAAATACCATTCAGAACTGTGTGGGAGAGAGTGAGTTCTATGATGTGAACTGTGGTCTATGCTTGGTGGCAAGGCCCTAGGATGTGTATAACCATTGAGGGTGATGAGCTACACTGATGAAGGATGTTTGTGTGGGATGTTGTGGGAGGTGTGGGTGGTGGGGAACATGGGAATCCCTGTAATTTCTGTGTGATATTTAGATAATCTAAGCACCTTTAAAAAAAAAAAAATATATATATATATATATAAAACATTTATGTAAGCAAATGCACATATATGCATATATATTTATATATCATTTTACAAATATTGGTATGTATTGTGAAAAAATTGATTTTTACCCACAATAAAAATTTTTTTTTTCAATCTAAGAAAAAATAAAAAAAGAAGACATTGAGCGAACGCAAATAAGAATTTGAAATCCAGAACAGAAGAGTAACAGAGCTCATGGGAATGAAAGACACAATAGGTGAAATCAAAAACACATTTCAGGGGGAAGCGGCTGTGGCTCAATCAGTAGGGCTCCCGTTTACCATATGGGAGGCCCCGGGTTCGGTTCCCGGGGCCTCCTGGTGAAGGCAAAGCCCGCCTGCACGGCGTGGTTGGCTGACCCAGCGAGCATAAGCAGCAGGGGGGGGATAAATGAATAAATAAATAAAATCTTTAAAAAAAAAAAAAAAAAAAAACACATTTCAGGCATACAAAGCAGACTCAAAATGATAGAAGAAAGAATAAGTGATACCGAAGACAGAGCAGCTAAAATTGAAGACAGAAAAGAACAGAGATAGAAAGAATGGAAAAAATTGAGCAGGGGCTCAGAGAGTTGAATGACAACACGAAACGCAACAACATACATGTCATGGGACTTCCAGAAGAAGAGAAGGGAAAAGGGGCAGAAAGAGTATTTGAGGAAATAATAGCTGAAAATTTCCCAACTCTCACAAAAGAAATGAACTTATATGTCCAACAAGCACACCATACCACAATCAGAATAAATCCAGATAGACCTACACCAAGACACATACTACTCAGAATGTCAAATGTCAAAGACAGAAAATTCTCAGAGCAGCAACAGAGAAGCAAACGATCACATACAAGGGACGTCCAGTAAGACTTAGTGCAGATTTCTCTTCAGAAACCATGGCAGCGAGAAGACAGTGGTATGATACAATTAGGAAACTGAAAGAGAAAAACTGCCAGCCGAGAATTCTTTATCTAGAAAAACGGTCCTTCAAATATGAAGGTGAGTATAAAATACTCACAAACAAACAGAAACTAAGAGAGTTTGCAAAAAAGAATCCACCTTTGCAGGAAATATTAAAGGAAGCCATAGAACCTGAAAAAAAAAAAAGACAGGAGAGAAAAGCTTGGAGGAGAGTATAGAAGAAAGAATAGCAGAAAGGATAACCAAAAGAGTGAAAAGAGGGACAAAAACAAGATGACATATGAAAACCAAAGAATAAAATGGAGGAAGTAAGTAATGCATTTACAGTAATATCATTGAATGTGAATGGATTAAACTCCCCAATCAAAAGATACAGGCTGATAGAATGGATTAAAAAAAACATGAGCCATCCATATGCTGCTTACAAGAAACTCACCTTAGACCCAGGGATACAAACCGACTGAAAGTGAAAGGTTGGAAAAGGATACTCCATGCGAATAGTAACCAGAAAAGAGCAGGGGTAGCTATACTAATATCAGACAAAACAGACTTTAAATGGAAAAAAGTTATAAGAGATACAGAAGGCCATTATATATTAATAAAAGGGATGATCCACCAGGAAAATATAACTTTCATAAATATCTATGCACCTAACTAGGGTGCCCCAAAATATATGAGACAAACTCTGGCAAAACTGAAGGGAGAAAAAAATATATTTATAGATAGAAGGCACATGGGCTGCCAGGCTCTGTGTGCTGGTGAGCCGCCAGGCCCCGGGAGCCATGTAGCAAGATGATGACGTAACAGGGGACAGACAAGACGAGATGCTCTGAAAGCTCTGAAAACTAGGAACCGAGGTGGTGCAGGTGGCAGAACACCTCTCTCCTACATCAGAGGTCTCCAGGATCGAATCTTCGCGAAGACTGGAGGAGAAGGATGAGAAGAGATGGCAGAAAACGGACATAGAGAATTGCCCAGCAAATGGACACAAAAACAGCAAATGGGGAAGGGGGGGTTTAAAATGGATAAAGTAAATAAATAAGTCTTTAAAAAAAAAAAAAAACTGAAGGGAGAAATAGACATTTCTACAATAATCATTGGAGGCTTCAACACCCCACTCACATCATTAGATAGAACAACTAGACCGAAGATCAACAAGGAAACAGAACTTGAACAATATGATAAACAAATTAGACCTAACAGACATGTACAGAACACTGCATCCAAACTCAGCGGGTTATACATTCTTCTCAAGTGCCCATGGATCTTTCTCCAGGATAGACCACATGTTAGGTCACAATTCAGTCTCAATAAATATAAAAAGATTGAAATTATACAAAGCACCTTCTCAGATCATAGTGGAATGAAACTAGAAATCAATAATAGACAGGAAAAAAGTAAATTTGCAAATGTGTGGAGACTGAACAACACACTCCTAAATAATTGGTGGGTCAAAGAAGAAATTACAGGTGAAATCAGTAAATATATTGAGACAAATAAAAATGAGAACACGACGCATAAAAACTTATGGGATACAGCGAAGGCAGTCTTGAGAGGGAAATTATAGCCCTAAATGCCTATATTAAAAAACATGAAAGAGCTAAACTCAAAGATTTAACTGAACAACTAGGGAAACTAGAAGAACAGCAAACCAATCCCAAAGCAAGCTGAAGGAAAGAAATAATAAAGATTAGAGCAGAAATAAATAAAAATGAGAACAGAAAAACAGTAGAGAAAATCAGCAAAACCAAAAGCTTGTTTTTTTGAGAAGATCAATGAAATTGACAAATCCCTCGCTAGACTAACAAAGAAAAAAAGAGAGAAGATGCAAATAAATACAATCAGAAATGAAAGGGGGGAAATTACAAATGACCTCACAGAAATAAAAAGAATCATAAGAGGATATTATGAGAACCTATATGCCAACAAACTAGACAACCTGGATGAAATGGACAAATTTCTAGAAACTCATAACCAACCTACACTGACACAACAAGAAATACAAGAACTTAACAAACCAATCACAATTAACGAGATTGAATCCGTCATCAAAAATCTCCCAGCAAAGAAAAGTCCAGGACCAGATGGCTTCACAGGTGAGTTCTACCAAGCATTTCTAAAAGAATTAACACCAATCCTGTTTAAACACTTCCAAAAAATTGAAGAGGAGGGAAAATTACCCAACATATTTTATGAAGCCAACATCACCCTAATACCAAAGCCAGATAAAGATTCCACAAGAAAAGAAAATTACAGACCAATCTCTCTCATGAACATAGATGCAAAAATTCTCAACAAAATACTTGCAAATCGAATCCAACAGTATATCAAAAGACTTATACATCACGACCAAGTGAGATTTATTCCTGGTATGCAAGGCTGGTTCAACATAAGAAAATCAATCAATGTAATACACCACATTAACAAATTGAAGGAAAAAAAACACATGATCATCTCAATAGATGCAGAAAAGGCATTCGACAAAAATCCAACATCCTTTTTTGATAAAAATACTTCAAAAGATAGGAATAAAAGGAAAACTCCTCAATATGATAAAAGGCATATATGAAAAACCCACAGCCAACATCATACTCAATGGGGAAAGGTTGAAAGCTTTCCCCCTAAAATCAGGAACAAGACAAGGATGCCCACTGTCACCATTGTTATTCAACATTGTACTAGAAGTTCTAGCTAGGGCAATTAGACAAGACAAAAAAATTAAAGGCGTCCAAATAGGAAAAGAGGAAGTAAAACTCTCACTGTTTGCGGATGACATGATCCTGTATTTTAAAAATCCTGAAGTATCCACAACAAAGCTACTTGAACTAATAAATGAGTTCAGCAAAGTGGCAGGATATAAGATCAACACGCAAGGGAAGCGGCTGTGGCTCAATCAGTAGGGCTCCCGTTTACCATATGGGAGGCCCTGGGTTCGGTTCCCGGGGCCTCCTGGTGAAGGCAAGCCCGCCCGCACGGCGTCGTTAGCTGACCCAGCGAGCACAAGCAGCAAGGGGGGGATAAATGAATAAATAAATAAAATCTTTAAAAAAAAAAAGAAGTTCTAGGTAGGTCAGTTAGACAAGAAAAAATAAATTAAAGGCATCTAAATAGGAAAAGAAGAAGTAAAACTCTCACTGTTTGCAGATGACATGATCCTGTACTTAGAAAATCCTGAAGTATCCACAACAAAGCTACTTGAGCTAATAAATGAGTTCAGCAAAGGATACAAAATCAACACACAAAAATCAGTAATGTTTTTGTACACTAGTACTGAACAACCTAGGAGGACATTAGGGGGAAAATTCCATTTTCAATAGCAACAAAAAGACTCAAATACCTAGGAGTTAATTTAACCAAAGAAGTACAGGACCTATATGTAGAAAACTACAAAACAATGCTAAAAGAAAATTTAAAAGACCTAAACAAATGGAAAGACATTCTGTGTTCATGGATTGGAAGAATAAATATCGTGAAGATGTCAATCTTGCCCAAACTGATTTATAGATTCAGTGCAATACCAATCAAAATCCCAACAGCTTACTTTGCAGAATTAGAGAAGGCAATTACAAAATTCATCTGGAAGGGTAAGTGCACCCGAATAGCCAAAAGCATTCTAAAAAAGAAGAGCAACGTGGGAGGAATTTCACTGCCTGACCTTGAAACATATTACAAAGCTACAGTGGTCAAAACAGCATGGTATTGGCATAAAGATAGACACATCAATTAGTGGAATAGAATTGAGAACCCAAAAATAAACCCTCACCTATACAGTCAACTGGTTTTTTATAAACCTACCCAGCCCCCGCTAACGGGAAAAATAGTCTCTTCAACAAATGGTGTTGGGAGAACTGGATATCTATAACAAAAAGAATGAAAGAGGACCCGTATCTTACCCCCTATACAAGAATCAACTCCAAATGGATCAAAGATCTAAATATAAAAGCCAGGACCATAAAACTACTAGAAGAAAATGTAGGGAAACATCTTCAAGACCTTGTAGTAGGTGGGGATTTCTTGGACCTTACACCCAAAGCACATGCAACAAAAGAAAAAAATAGATAAATGGGACTTCTTCAAAATTAAACACTTTTGCACCTCACAGGACTTTTTCAGAAGAGTGGAAAGGCAGCCAACTCAATGGGAAAAAATATTAGGAAATCACATATCTGATAAGGGTTTAATATTCAGGATATATAAAGAGATGTTACAACTCAACAATAAAAAGACAAACGACCCAATTAAAAAATGGATGAAGACTTGAGTAGACAATTCTCCAAAGAAGAAACACAAATGGCAAAAAAAACACATGAAGAAATGCTCAACATCACTCATGATTATGGAAATGCAAATCAAAACTACAATGAGATATCATTTCATACCTATCAGAATGGCCACTATTAAAAAGACAGAGAACTACAAGCGTTGGAGAGGATGTGGAGAGATAGGAACACTTTTTTTTTCAAAAAATTTATTTTTATTTATATCTGTCCCCCCCTGCTGCTTGTGCTCTCTATGTCCATTTGCGTTGCATTTTTCTGTGTCTGCTTGTCTCCCTTTGTTGGGTAATCTTGCTGCGCCAGCTCACTGCGCCGCGTGGGCCAGCTCGCCTTCACCAGGAGGCCCCAGGAATCGAACCCAGGGCCCCCCACATGGTAAACGGGAGCCCAAGCAATCAAGCCACAGCTGCTTCACTAGGGAGTTGGTTCTTAACAAGAGGTCCGTGAGCTTGAATTGAAATTCAAAAAAACATTATTCTTGTGGGGATCTGTTGGTGTGAGTGTGATATATTTATTAAATAATACACAGTATAGTGTGGCCTTAGTAAAGGTTCTGTGGTTTTCACCTGACTGGCAAAGGGGTCCATGGAACAAAAAAAGGTTAAGAAGCCCTACTCTAGAGTATACGTTACAAGGAAATAGAACGTGGGTTGAGAATGGGAGGTGAGGCTTAATGTATGTAGCATTATTAACAAGGTTAATTGTAAAAGTGTGGAAATGAACAGAGTTGATGGGAACACATTATAGTGACTTATAAATGTGATTGTGGCTGAAAAGGGTAGTCTGTGAACATAAATATTAATTGAGAGGAAACTAAGAAAATAATCTAGGGACTGTAAAACATGGTGATTTTGGTGGTGGATGAAGATTGTGGTTGATAGTATAAATATAAGAATACTCCTCCTTTACAAAGTGCTAAGAATATGGTGATACATGGGAAAATTACAACTAATTTAACTTATCAACAAGAGTTAACTATTTTGCAGCAATTTTGCAGCAATAGCAAGGAGATATTATTTCAATCCTAAGAGACAACAATAGGGGAGGTATAAGGGGGTATGGGATTTTTCCTTTTGGAGTAATGAAAGTGTTCTAAATTTGACTGAGGTGATGACAGCACAATTCTGTGATGAAAATGAGAGCCAGAGTATACACTTTGAATGAACTGTATAACACAGGGACTCTAATGGTGGATGATAGACTGTGGTTAACAGAACAAATATGAGAATGCAGTCTCATGAATGATAACGAATATATAATACTAAGATAGGGTGTTAGTCATTGGAAGGGTTTGGGGGAAAATAGACCAAATGTAAGTTATGGGCTATAGTTAGTAGTTATATATATATGTTTTTTAAGGTATCTGGGCCAGCGATTGAACCTGGGACCTTGTATGTGGTATGCTGGCACTCAACCACTTGAGCTACACTGGCTCCCAGTAGTAATATATATTTTTTATGTTATACAATATATTTGGTTCATAGTAATGCATTCATACAGTATTTGTCCTTTTGTGTCTGGCTTGCTTCGCTCAACATAATGTCCTCCAGATTCATCCATGTTGTCATATGCTTTACGACTTCATGTCTTCGGCTGCATAATATTCCATCGTGTGAATAGACCACAGTTTGTTTATCCATTCGTCTGCTGATGAACACCTGGGTTGTTCCAACTTATGGCAATCATGAATAATGCTGCTATGAACATCAGTGTGCAGATGTCTGTTCGTGTCACTGCTCTCAGTTCTTCTGGATATATGCCCAGTAGTGGTATTGCCAGGTCACGTGGCAAATATTCAACTTCTTTAGGAACTGCCAAACAGTCCTCCATAGTAGCTGTACAATTCTGCATTCCCACCAACAGTGAAGAAGTGTTCATATTAGTGAGACCATATATTATTTGTCCTTTTGTGTCTGGCTTATTTCACTCAACAAATATCTTCTAGGTTCATCCATATTGTCATATGCATCCTGATTTCATTTCTTTTTATAGCCCAATAGTATTCCATTGTGTCTATGTGTGTGTATACCACATTTTGTTTATCCATTCATCAGTTGGTGGACACTTGGACTGTATTTTAGCAATTGTGAATAATGCTGCTATTAACATTGGTGTGCAAATGTCAGTTCATGTCCTTGCTTTCAGTTCTTCTGAATATACACCTAGTAACAGGATTGCTAGATGATACAGCAGTTCTATATTCAGCTTCTTGATGTACTACCAAACTGTCTTCCACAGAAGCTGCACCATTCTACATTCCCACCAACAGTGAGTGTTCCTGTTTCTCCACATCCTTTCCATCACTTGTGGTTTTTAAATAATGGCCATTCTTTAAGGTGAGAAATGGTATCATAGTTTTGATCTGCATTTCCCTAATAGCTAGTGATGTTGAGCATTTTTTTCATGTGCTTTTTTGGCCATTTGTATTTCCTCTTTGGAGAAATGTCTATGCAAGTCTTTTGCCCATTTTGTAATTGGATTGCTTGTCTTTTTCTCATTGAGTTTTATGATCTCATTATTGAACATGTATAGCAAACCTTTATCAGATATGTGGAACGAAAGTACTTAATTTTTGGGAGTGACTGTAGCTCAAATGATTAAGCACCTGCTTCACATATACAAGGTCCCAGGTTTGATCCCAGTACCTCCTAAAAACAAACAAACAAATGAAAAATCTAGCTCTCACAAAGATGCAGATATAGCTCAGTGGTTGAGCACCTGCTTCCCACGTATGAGGTCCTGGGTTCAATCCCCGGTACCTCCTAAAAAAAAAAAAAAAAAGTGTTTAATTAACAAGATCTTGAAAATGTTTTCCTACAATTTTCCTCTAGGAGTTTTATGGTTGTAGCTTTTATATTTATGTCCTTGATCCATTTTGAGTTAATTTTTGTATAAGGTATGCAATAGGGGTTTCTCTTTCTTTCTTTTGCATTTGGATATCCATTGCTCCCAGCACCATTTGTTGAATAGACTGTTCTAGCCCAGCTGGATGGGCTTGACAGCCTTGGCAAAATCATTTGACGGTAGATGTAAGGGCTTATTTCTGAGTTCTCTATTTGGTTCCATTGGTCAATCCATCTTTATGCTAGGACCATGCTGTTAAATAAAGGTGGATCCCTTTGTTATACTACGTACAAAAATCAACTCAAAATGGATCAAAGACCTCAATATAAGAGCCAGTACTATCAGCTCCTTGAAGAAAATATAGGGAAGCATATTCAGGACCTTATGTTAGGCAGTGGTCCCTTAATCTTTACACCCAATGCACAAATAACAAGTGAAAAATAGATAAATGGGACCTCACCAAAACTAAAAACTTTTTAAAGTGCTTCACAGGACTTTTTCATGAAAGTAAAAAGACACCCTGCACAGTGAATGAAAATATTTGGAAACCACATATCCAATAAGGGTTTAATATCAGAATATATAATGAACTCCTACAATTGAACAATGACAAACAACCATATTTAAAAATGGCCAAAAAGACTTAACTAAACATTTCTCCAAAGAAGATATACAAATAACCAAAAGGCACATGAAAAGATGCTCAACATCACTAGCCATTAAGCAAATGCAAATCAAAACCACAATGAGTTACCATTTCACACCCACGGAATGGATTCTATTTAAAAAACTGGAAAATTACAATGCTAGAGAGGATGTGTGGACATAGAATCACTCATTTGTTGTAAAATGGTGGAACGGCTGTGGAAGACTGTTTGACAGTTTCGGAGAAAGATAAGTATAAAATTACCATATGACTCAGCCATCCACTTCTACTTATATACCCCAAAGAATTGAAAATCAAAGACTCAAACAGATATTTGCACATCAGTGTTCGTAGTGGAATTATTCACTATTGTCAAAAGATGGAAGCAACCCATATGTCCATCATTTGATTATAATGGATAAAGAAAATTTGGTATACATGCAGTGAAATATTAGTCAAATGTTAAAAGACATGGAGTTCTGATATATGTGACAACTGGTTGAACCTTGAAGACATCATGTTGTGTGAAATAAGCTAGACACAAAAGGACAAATACTGTGTGATCGCACTGATATGAAAAAATTAGAATAAGCAAATTCATAAACTGGAATGTGGCTTGCCAGGGGCCAGAGATGGGGTAGGGCATAAGGAGTTAATGCTTAAATTGTACACAGTTTTTATATTAGGTGATGGTAAAGTTTGGTAATAGATGGTAGTGATGATAGTACAACATTGTGTATGTAATTTAAAGTACTGAATTACATATGTGAATGTGGTTAAAAGGGGAAGCTTTAAGTTGTATATATGTTACTATATTAAATTTTTTTTAAAAAGTAGGGCTGTATAACACAAACAGTGAATCCTTATTGTAAATGATGGGCTGTAGTTAATAGTATAATTTTTAAAATGTTCTTTCAGGAATTGTAACAGAGATACTACACTAATGCAAGGTGCTTATAATGGGTTGGTATATGGGAACTCCTGTCCTTTTTGCATGATTTTTCTGTATATTTGCAACTTCTCTATTTAAATAATGAACAAAATAAAACAAAAATAAACTACAGATGACTTTACAAGACAGTGAACCCCAATGTAAACCATGGATTAGAGTTAATATTAAAATTTTTTAAAATATTCTTCCATCATTTGTAACAAATGTACTACTCTAATGCAAGGTGTTGGGTAGTATATGGGAAAACTGAATTTTATGCACGATTTTCTGTAATCCTACAACTTCTCTAATAAAAAAATAAGTGCAATAATACTTAGCCAAATTAACCCCTTAAAAAATTGAATAAGTTGAATTCAACTGAAAAATAATAGTAGTAATAGTAGTGGTAATAGTAGTACTAGTGATAATGATTATACTAATAATACTAAGATTTGAGTGCATTCTATGTGTCAGTTGCTGTTCTAAAGCATTTTGTATGTATAAACACATAACAAACCCATGATGCTTAGGTACTATTACCATCCTTATTTTATAGACTGGAAACACAAAGAGGTTACATAACATATATAAGGTTACTTAGCCTCTAAACAGCTGTATCAGGGTTTGAATCCAAGCAATCTGGTTCCAGAGAAAAAAATAGAAAAAGAATAACAGGAAACCCATATAATGTAGAAGGTAGGAAAAAAGTAAATAGAAGAGCTCCTCTAAATGAAAGGATAATGAAAGTCATTTGATTAGACAAAAAAAAAGTCCAAAATAAACAAACCTCTATTAATACTCATGTTAAAAATGTATATGGTAAGAATAAATACTATTCAGAGCAGTAATGATGGTATAGCTACTGATGCAACAGAGATTTCAAAATTATAAGAAAATACTATGAATGACTTTGACAATAACTTTGAAAACATAGATCAAAGGGATAATTTTCTTAAAAATTATAAATTACCAAGAAGATTTAGAAAACTTGAATAAATAACTATTAAAGAAGTTGACTAGGTTATCTCATCCCATCCCAAAAGAATAATACAGGAAACCTAAAGAATGTAGAAGGGAGGAAAAAAATAAGAAGTTACTTCTAGAAGTAATAAGAGAGTTTAGCTAGGTTACTAAACTCAGTATCATCATATAAAATCAGTAATGCAATAAATAAAAAAATTGGTCCTGTTGAAAAGACTAATAAGATTGATAAAACCTCCGGCTTTGATTGAATCAAAAGAACATGGCTCAAATTGCCAATATTACAAATGTAAAACAGAACATCAATATAGTTACCACAAATAAAATGATATGAGAATATTTATAAGAGTTGTTATGGGGGCATGGG
The DNA here is from genome assembly GCA_026826555.1 of Tolypeutes matacus. NCBI lineage: Eukaryota > Metazoa > Chordata > Mammalia > Cingulata > Chlamyphoridae > Tolypeutes > Tolypeutes matacus. The sequence continues at coordinate 3,461,494 of JAKSZT010054394.1, read as the reverse complement.
TGTGGCTCAAATGGTTGGATGTCCGTCTTCCATATGGAGGGACCTGGGTTCGATCCCTGGGATCTCCCGTTAAAATAATAATAATAATAATAAAGTGTTTCTTGTTGGGAAGCGGCTGTGGCTCAATTGGTTGGGCTCCCGTTTGCCATATGGGAGGCCCTGGGTTCGATTCCCAGGGCCTCTTGGTGAAGGCAAGCCAGCCTGCAAGGCGTGGTGAGCTGACACAAGATGACCCAACAAAGGGAGACAAGCAGATACAGAAAAACGCACAGCAAATGGACACAGAGCACAAACAGCAAGAGGGGAATAAATAAATAAAAATAAGACTTTAAAAAAAAAAAAGAGTTGTTATGAATTTAATACCAAAACATTTGAAAATTTAGATAAAATGAACTGTGTCCTAGAAAAAACACCTCTATAGAAAAGTGAGACAATACTATATGGAAAATATTAATAGTTCCATATCTATTTAAGATATTGAATCTGAAGAAATGTTTGGGTACAAATGGTCCACCAGTGAATTCTCCCAAACATTTAAGGAAGAAATACAACCAATCTTACATGAATTCTTTCAGAGAATTGAAAAAGAAAATTTTTCCAACAACAGGTCAATATAAACTGCATACCAAAACCTGTTAAGTATTTTATAAGGAAGAAAAATTACAGGACAGCTTCTCTTATTAAAATAGTTGCAGAAATCTTAAACAAAATATTAGCAAGTCAAATACAGAGATATATAAAAATGATATACATAATGACCATGTTTGGTTTATTCTAAAAATTCAAGGTTGTTTCATATTTGGAAAGCAGCCTATGTGATTCACCATAGTAAGAAACTGTGTGAGAAATGTAAACTGGTCATCTCAGTATATGCAAAGAAAATATTTGAGGAGATTCAACATCTATTCATGATAAAACAAACACAAATTCTAAACACACTAAGATTAGGAAATAACTTCCTTAAATCTCATGAAGAATATCCAGAAGAATCCTATAGCAAACTCCATTCTTAATGGTGAACTATGAAACACTTTCCCCCTGAGATGCAGAACAAGACTAGGATATCTGTTATCACCACTTCTATTCAGCTTTTCACTGGAGGTTTTAGTCAAGAAAGGAAAGGAAGCAAATGGTACAGCAATTGGAAAGAAATAAAATTGATAACTGATATTATTTGCAGACAATATGATTCTTGTAGAAAACTCAAAACAGTGTACAAACTATTAAATAAATGTGTTAGCAAAGATATTAGATACAAGGTTAATATTCAAAATCCAACTATTTCTATACCAGGAATAAACATAGAAAATGAAATATTTCTAATAGCATAAAAAGACATCAGATGCCTTGAAAAAAAATCTAACATGATATACAAGACCTCTGTAAACTACAGCATATTGAGAGAAATGAGATAACATATAAATAAATAGAGGCATATACCATGGGCATGGATTGGAAGGCTCAATATTTCAAAGATGTCAGTTCTTCCCAGATTGATCTAGAATGTCAATGCACCCCAAATCAAAATCCCAGCAGGATATGTATGTGTGTGTGTGTGTGTGTGTGTGGTGGTGGTGGCTGGAAATTGATAAGCTGACGCTAAAATTTGTATGGAAATGCAAAGGACTAAGAATAGCCAAGACAATCTATAAGAAAAGCAGAGCTTAAAGTCTTCCATTACCAGATATCAACTTATAAAGCTATTAGCATAATCAAGACAGTGTGGTATTGGCACAAGAATATATAAATGGATCAATGGAACAGAATAAAGCACCTAGAAACGTAACCACACATATATAGACACTTGATGTATGACAAAGTTTATACCACATACAATGGGGGAAAGGATAATCTTTTCAATAAATAGTTTCAGGTCAATTGGTTAGTCAGTTGGAAAAATATTAATATTGACCCCTTACCTCATACAATACACAGAATGAAATTCAAGATGGATTGCAAATTTAAAATTTAAAATTAAACAATAAAACTTGTGTGAGAAAACATAGAAGAATATCTTCATGACTTGAGGCAGGCATAGATTTCCTAAACCAGATAATAAAAACAAACAAACAAAACCCTCACAGCATAACCTTCAAGGAAAAATGTGAATTAATGTGATAAATGGACATTTTAACAATGTCCAATTGTTAAAATTAAGAACCTCTTCATCAAAAGACCAAATAAGAGTAAAAACTTAGCTACCATCTCATATGTATGTACAAACAACCTCACATGTGCAAAGAGCATGTTCACTGTTTGTTACATCAAAAAATTAGAAGCAACTGAAGTGTTCACCAATATGATAATGAATAAATTACAGTATGTATACCATTCATATGGTGGAATAGTATGTAGGGCTGAAATGATTGAGTAAAATTGCAGGTATCTACCTGGATAACTCAAAAACATAATCTAGAGAGAATTAAGCAAGTTGTAGAATAGATACGGTGTGATACAGTGTTGGGGTCCCCAAATGCACCCTCTGGCTCAACAATTCAACAATTCAGTAGAAGGACTCACAAGACTCAGAAGAGCTGTTATACACATAGTTTATTATAGTGAAAGGAAACATGTTAAAATCAGCAAAGGAAAAAGGCATGTGGGACAAAGTCCAGGAGAAACCAGCCGCAAGCTTGCAAGTGTGCATAGTTTTATTGCATGGACACATGCTTAATTCCCCCTGTAGCTATGTTGACGTGGGAAGTGTTACTAACCAGGGAAATTCACTGAGCCTTGGTGTTCAGGATTTTTATTGAGGGTCAGTTATGTAATTATGCAATGTCCACATGACTGAGCTCAGCTCCTCAGTTTCTAGTCCTTCCTCACTTAAGGGCAAAAATAGGCATGCACCATAAATTCCTTTTTTTAGGATAAACATAGCTGATCAGATTGATACAGCATAGCTCAAGGCTTCAGGCAAACAAAAACTCAACAGGCAGAATATTCCACAGGCCAGCCAAAGGCTTGTCCTGAAGACAAGCCTTTCTTTGGTGTGTTCAGTGTTAGAGCAATCCAGGCCTACTGTTCATATAAAGGCCTGTGAGTCAATACTCTCTATTTATGAATACAAAAACTTTCATGAGGAAGTTTGGCATACAAAATTTTAATCTTTTTTTAAAATTTTGGTAACATGTAACAAAATTTGCCATTTTAACCATTTTTAAGTATACAATTCTGTGGCATTAATTAGATATACAATGTTGTGCTACCATCTCTACCATCCATTACCAAAACCTTTTCATTACCTAGAACAAAAACTGTACTCTTTAAACATTAATTCCCCATTCCCCTTATCCCAGCCCCTGGTACCACTAATCTTTCTGTCTCTATGAATTTCTTTTTGTATATCTTTAATATTAGTGGAAATGTGCAATATTTTTCCTTTTGTGTCTGGCATACAAATTTTTGTTCATTAGTTACATTAAAGCCTTTTTATTCTAAATGTTAAAGAATACTTGAATATTGAAGTGCAGTGTATAAATATTCAATATACATATGATTAAATTACACACTTGGGTATGTATGAGTCTGTGTATCTTCCCAATGTTGTAGTTGCCATACATATTTGATGTTTGTCTGTTATCACCTTTTCAAAAATTAGCAACTAATCTCCTGCCTAAGGCCCCTTCGTCCTACTGTTAGAGGCTGCCCTGGTAGAGTTAGTGGAGGGTAAGAGAAAATGGAGAACATTATTTGACCTTGAAAGCAAATCAAATTTTGTGCTTCCCTTACATTTTTCTTCCTTTACCCACAACAGGCAGTGTTAAGGAAAGAAATAACAAGGAGTTTAATCTGTAGATTATGTAAAGCAGGAGAAAGAGGAGTTGCTTTGGCCATGGGGAGAGATGGTAAAGTTTTTAGCCATAAATTCTAGCTATCATGTTACTTTCATTTCCTCAGTTTCTTTATGCCTCCATCAGTCTAGTAAATGAACAACTTCCTTCTTGTGCCTCTTTCTGTAGGTCCAATACCATGAGATACCAAATAATTCTGTTGTGTTTTTTTTTTTTTTGTTTGGGTTTTTTTTTCCCCCAGAAGTTCCTGAAATAAAATTAAAGCGAACAGTTCAAAAGCTAGTTAGCAATTGCTTCTTAGCCTTTTGGCTAAGATCAAATGTAAATATTCTTATCAGTTTAATATCAGATATGTCCTCTATCTGAGGACACTATATTAAATGGATTTTTGGAGCAGGGAGCTGAAATAGGAACTTGCTCTGTCCACTCCATGTATTGAAATTTTGGAATCCAAATTAAATATAATTGCAGTACTTCCAGGAATGGTGTACAAAAAAAAAAAAAAAAAAAAAAAGCCAGTTAGCAGTTCTCTAACACATTGTTTTAGAAAGCCAGTGGTTAACATTTTTGTCATAATTTGCACACATCAGCCTCCCAGCACTCGAAATTCTAACTAATGTCTCAACAGATTACAAATCATCACATATCACGGACCCTCAAGGATACATGAAATAGTCAAAGCTGTAGGTGCTAAATTTAGTAAGGCCAAGAGTCAGTTGAATGTGTTAATTGTCAAATGAATGTTACAAAAGGATATTACCAGCAGATGAAGGCTAGAAAAAGGGGTTACCTCTTTTAGAGTAAAATTTCCTTTTCTTTCTCCCTAAAAGTAATTGTGATAAATTTAAATTGATTCATTTTGTTTATTAAAAGAATTACTTGAAAAATATGTCTCTTTTTAATAGAATAGTTGAAAACTTGAAACCCATAAATGAATTTTGAGCTAATGAAGGAAAAAAGTGATTTATCTTGGTGTTTTCCATTGCTTTATAGTACACAACTAAAATATATTGCCTAGTTTCTCTTTTCTGATTGAGAAATATTATAGTTATTGGTCATTATCCTTTTATATTCTACTGTTTTTTAAAGTTTGTAGTCTGATGTTTGAGATGCTTTACAGAACGTCCAGCATTCAATATGAATTCTATTGTATTGTCTAAAGTGAATTGAAAAGTACATCAAAACTTTATTCTTTAGGTATATGGAATATATGAACTTAGTCCACATAGTATGAATCAAAGAAAGAAAAATTTATGAAAAATTACATGCCATACAAGCTGGTTATGTATTTAGTGGACTTCACTGGCTAGTTTGACTTAGGAGTTTAAATATTCAAGATAATCTCTTATGATTTGTTTTTCAAACTTGATACTGCCCAAAGCCTTTAAATAGCCAGTGTATGTTGCTTCTTGTTTTGTGTGTTCCCATGTCTAAACTGTTGGAATGAAGCCATCTTTTTGCGAAAAGTTAATAATTTCAGCCAGCCACCAAGGGTGATGATAATATTCAAGTACACAATTGAATTTTCTACAATTATTAGGAAATTTTGGAATCCAAACTAAATATATGACTCCAGGATATGGGCACAGCTTTAACGTTTTGATTACTGAGGGACAGAACTGAATTAAAGATTTAAAAATAGGTGGAATGCTTCGGAGATGAAGTCTGGTATTTAATTCCTGTTGAAACACATTACAGATTGAATACCATCATGTCATAACTTTGCACTTATTACTTCCTCTTTCCTCTTCCTAAATATAGTCATTCCCCAAGGTAATTCCTTTGACTTATAGCTCTTTTCTATAAATATTTACTTCCTTAAATTTTCTGTTCATAGTTTAATCTATCTTTAAATTTATGAGTCTCAGATCTACATGTCTAGCCCTCATTTTGTACCTAGAGTCTTGTCCCGTATATCTATGTATCTATAAAATATTTTCATTGGATTTTTACTATAATCCCAAGCTCAATATATCTAAGACAATATTTACTTTCTTCTATCTTCTCAATTGTTCCATTTTGGGCTTAGGCAAGATTGAGGATTCAATCATGTACTCCTTCCTGTGGATTTGAACCTATTTGTAAATAAGACCTTTGAAGGTGTTATTAGTTAAGGTGTGGACCCATTTGTGAATAGGATCTTTGAAAATCCTATTTAGAGGAAAACAGTTTGAATCAGGGTGGGCCTTAATCCATATGGCTGGAGTCCTGCTAAGCAAAGGAAATTCGGATGTAGTCCATCAGTAGAAGCTACAAACCAGAAGTCAGCGAAATCAGAGGAGTAGACTCAGGGAGAGAGAGGATTCCTGGAGTGCTATGTACTCTGGAAGAAAGCAAGCTCTTCCAATACCTTGATGTTGGGTTTCTAGCCTCCAAAGCTGTGACAATAAATTCCTGTTATGCCAACCAGTGTGTGATATTTGCCATAGCAGCCCTGGCAAACTAAGACAGGCACCATTATTAATTTCCAGGATTGGATTATGGAATCATTCTTAGACTCTTTCCACCTCATTTTCCCAGATATTCAGTTTGTCATTTTCAAATGTATTTGATTCATCCCTTCCTTACATGTCTTCTGATATTGTACTTCTTGGCTTCTTACCTAAATTGCCTGAACATCTAAGGGTTTCCTAAATATGTGTCTATCTTGCAACCCATTCTACTAAACTGTTGCTTTCACTAGGTGACATTGTATCTTTTAGTTGCCTACTCCACAGATGTTTACTGAGCCATTAATTATGGGCCTGGTATATTCTAGGTACCAGACATGCTTGGTGCATAAGGCAGATATGATCCCTGTCCACAGTTAGCTTAAAAGAAATCACGAACAACTACCTATTGCCTCCTACATAAAGTTAAAAAAAAAAAAAAACTTCACTCTACAAATAGAAATCATCTGCAGCAATTTTCTCCATGTTCGGATGTCACTCTCTAGATCACTTTCTTACTATTTGTTTACAAGTCTGTTTCCCTTTCTACACTGAGTTACAGGAGATGGAGATGGTACCTAGCACACTACCTATCACATATATCATTGTAGATACTTTCATATACTTTGTCATTTGATTCTAACAATGACCTTATGAAGTGGATATAGGAAGCCATTTAAAATCTTTAATTTTAAAGGTCTTCCATAATTATCCCCAGCTTGCCTGTACAAACTGCCTTTTTCTACTTTCTAATATAATTGCAGGAAAATCCCTTTTCTGTCTCCTGAACCCGGCATCCTCATTCTTACTTGTTCTTTGAAAGCTTCTTTCCTTTCCTCGGTCATGGTCCAGTATATTTGCTTCCTTGAAACCTTCCCTTTTAACTCTAACCCACACTTTCCCCATTGTATAACTCTTTTTGCAATATGTTGCCTGACAATTGTATAATTGAACATCCTATTTTATTGGTCAGCATTATGCATTTTTATATGTAGTCATGTTAATATAAAGTTGTCTGATCTCCCTAACCTGACTGGCAACTTTGTGTGGTTGACTCTGTTACTACATTATTTTTCATTCATATTCTATCATGTTATTGGAAACATAATAAAGATGTTTCCAGTAAATATGTCTATCTTTGGGAAATATATATTATCCATTTATATTTAAACCCTCTCTAGTTCAGAATATGCATGTTATGTGTAAATAAATAATTAATATTTTAAGAACTCCCAAGGAAAGTGAAGTAATTCATGTAAGAATGTATACTTTAAGGTATAAAAGTATTCTAGTGATTCTTCATGCATAATTTTTATAAATGGAAGAGTGATTTTAAATAAGATGGTATTAGGAATAGATTACAGAACATTCTTAAATGGAATGCCCTATATCAGGATACTGGTAAATGCATTTTTTTTTTTTTTTAAACCGGGAGGTCCCGGGGATCGAACCCAGGTCCCTCCATATGGGAGACAGATGCCCAACCATTTGAGCCACATCTATCCCCTGGCAAATGCATTTTAATTTTTTCAATAAACCCTAGGTTTATATTCTTTTGACTCAATATTAAGGTTTTGCTTCTTCCTCCAAACTTGAAAATTCTGAATATATAGTATCATAGAATACTATTTAACAAAAGACAGTTGTGTGGTAATCTATTCTGATTTTGTATTTTTAAATTATCTCTGAGTATCATGATTGTGGTATTAAAACTTTATGACTGAATTGACACTAGTCAAATCATCAGTTGAACACTTTAAAAGATAAAACTTTAATTTTAGGAAGCGGATGTGGCTCAAGTGGTTGAGCACCTGCCTCCCACATGGGAGGTCCCAGGTTCGGTTCCTGGTGCCTCCTGAAAATACAAAAACAAAACAAAATGAAAAAACCAACTCAGGGAAGCCAGTGTGGCTCAGTGTTTAAGTGCCGGCTTCCCACACACAAGGTCCGGGGTTCAATCCCTGGCCCTCATTAACCTCAAAACAAAAAGAAAACAAAACAACCCCCACCCAAAAAAAAAAAAAACCCTTAATTTTAAATTATTCTGCTGGAATGTTATAATAGGTACAGATAGGCCATTTCTTTAATTATATAACATAAATTGATAATATTAGTAAATTATTCTAAGACTAATTTTTTTGTCTTCTGTATTTCATAATTAAAATATGAAAAATTTCTTAGAGGAAATAGAGTACTTTGAGAAACTTAGTGAAATGTTTATATCTTTAAAATAGCAGTTTCACATTGCATAAATGTGTTTTAACTATACCAGCTGTTTTGTCCATTAGTAAATATTGCATATTGAGGAAAAGAAAATGTATATTTCTATAAATCTCCCTTATTCTTGCTTACATTGGCATCATTTTTTTAAAAAGATTTATTTCTTCCCACCCCCTCATTTTTTGAGCTAGCTGTGTCTGTTGTGTCTCGTTTTCTTTTTTTTTAGGAGGCACCAGGAACCGAACCCAGGACCTCCCATGTGGGAGGGAGGTGCCTAATCGCTTGAGCCACCTTCGCTCCCTGCCTTTTTATGTCTCTCATTATGTTTTTCCTCCATGTGTCTCTTGTCGCGTCATCGTGTTATATGAGCTCACAGCACCAGCCTGTCGTGTCAGCTCACTGTCTTGCTCGTCTTCTCCAGGAGGCATGGGGAGCCGAACTCAGGACCTTCCGTGTGGTAGGCAGGAGCTCAATCACCTGCGCCACATCTGCTTCCCTCATTTATTTTATTGTAAGGGGAAAATAATAAAAACCAGTAAAATGTGTTGTTTTCGATTACTAATCATTAGGAGACAACAGGAATTCTTTCTCACAAATAGCGTTTGTATTCTTCTCTTGTTCTTATTGTCTTTCCTTTTTCTTTTCTCCTGTATGTCCATTTCTTTTCTCTAACCCTATTTTGTCAATTTCTCCATTTATTTATTTATTGTATACATCCCTACCCTTATTCTAGAATAGATTTAGGGTGACTTCATGCTCTTTTTGTTGGCCCCAATTACTTCAGTCTCCTGTTTTCTCTTCTACCACCCCATACTTTTAAAAGCCTATTAAGTGTGATTTGTTCAACTATTTTCCTGATTGTCTTTACCCAACAATTAGAAATATATTGATTTAATGTGGTGAGCCATCTGTGAAATTGACCATAATTCTTTCCATTTGTACTTAACCTTTCTTTCCTAGTGAAGGAAACTGTTGATTTTTTTCTTAAAGAGTGTCTCATTGTAAAATTCACTAATATTTATAGCCAAAAATAGCTACATGATAGAAGTTAAAAATTAAAAATTTAGCTTTATGTTGCACATTCACTAGGAAAAACAAATATTAGCAAGAAATGAAATTTGAGTAGGAAGATTTACAAATTATAAGTGTTGAATTCTGAAGTTCTGAAAAGTATAGCCCTATCACAGAAAATGGCTTATAATTTTTTAAAGTTTTTGAGTTTCACCTCAATAATAAGTTAAATATTATTCACATTTTAGGGATTAGAATGAAATTTATTTTTATGCTAATTAAATTTAATGCCAAAATAGAGCTTAGCTTGTATTTGTGAGTCAGATCTTAGTGTGCCTAACATTTTTATTTTCAAGATCTCGTGAATAGCTTTCTACAATAGGTGTTAGGTTTATTGCCCTTCTTCTTGATTACTAATTGTTATGCATATGTACAATATAACAACCTTGTATAGGTCAGCTATCTTGAGATTTCCCTACCAGTGACTTTTTAAAAAATCTCGTTGGGGAATTGAGAAGGGATAAACCATAATTACTTGGGATGTGTTTTCAATTCCTTAAAGGATTCTGATATCTTACTCTCTGCTATCCCTCCATGGAAATTCATGGATGTAGTGAATCACTATTACTGGAGGAATTTTAGCTATCCATCAGGTGTCTTAGGCCAGGAAAAAGAGGAATATTGTGAAATTGTTTTTCTATGTTACTGTACATAATATATTAAAACAATATTCTTTTCATTTTCTTTTTTTTTTTTTTTTTTAAAGATTTTTATTTATTCATTCATTTATCCCCCCCATGCTGCTTGTGCTCGCTGGGTCAGCTAACCACGCCGCGCGGGCGGGCTTGCCTTCACCAGGAGGCCCCGGGAACCGAACCCGGGGCCTCCCATATGGTAAACGGGAGCTCTACTGATTGAGCCACAGCCACTTCCCTTCATTTTCTTTTTAATTTGTCTTAGTATTGAAAAAGAAACTAGCTTGCATACTACTTTATTTTTTTAAGCTATAAAAATTATTTATGGAAAGTGATTTTTTCATAAAACAATAAATAAATAAATTTCAAATATCTATTGTGTCCAGTAATAAATTGATTTATTCTCATAAAGGATTAAATTAGACAAATACTATGTCAGATAAGTCATTGTTTATTAAGAAAACAATCCTGAAAATACCTTTTTCTTTAAAAAATTCAAACCTTAAGTAGCAAGTACTAACACAAGTGTAACACCAGAGAATCCTTAAATAAAAGTTATTTCAGAGTCTTAACTTTTATTAACTCTTGTCTTGGATAACCTTCACAAAATATGTCTTTTTTATACCCAATAACCTGAAAAGTACCAGTTTTCATTTGTCTGCTTTCTGGTCTGCCTTCAGTATAGGTCCCTTCTTTTCTTCCCTCTTTACTTTTGAATTAATCCTCTACCTACTTCACAGGCCGATTCTTTGATGAGAATGAATCCCCTGTTGATCCGCAGCATGGCTCTAAACTGGCGGATTATAATGGGGATGATGGTAACGTAGGTGAGTATGAGGCAGACAAGCAGGCTGAGCTGGCTTACAATGAGGAAGAAGATGGTGATGGTGGAGAGGAAGACGTCCAAGGTGAGCGTGGGCCTGGCCTCCATGCTGTGACCGTGAACCCACCTCTGAGTTTTTTGGTTGAATTTGTGTAGAATTTTCCCCACATAGTGAAAATAGCATTACAACCTTAGTATTACTGCAAAATGAGGTTCTGTGAAGTTTTTCAGTTTTACTTTGAAAACTATTTTATAATAGTGAGATTTATAGATCTGTATATAAACTATTTTAATTATTTTCATTTTTCTTATATGAATCATTGATGCAATTACAATTAGAAACTCAGTATCTTTAGAAATTCTGGAGTTAAATTGTTTAAAATGACTGGACATTTTACCTAAGGCAAATGGTCCAAGAAATAATTATTTTCCAATTTCTCAACTGAAAACATTTTGTTACTCCAGGTGCAAACTTTGCCCAGACAGCCTTTTTGTTAAGGAAAGCAACAAAGGGAATAGTCTTCTCTACACTGAAGATAAGATTATTTTACCACTAATGCAGCATAGGATGGCTATTTTTTTAATTGTTTTCTGAGAGGCTTAAAATTTATATTTAACAGTTTGTGAAGATTTAAACTGTTTCATGTTTAATACACAGATTCAACATATTCTCCTTATTGTTACTTCTGAGCTTTTAATCTAGTAAAAGTTCAGAATCTAGCTGTGTGCATGCAACCCTGCCCATGCATGCGTCAGAGTATGTTGTTTTATTGCAAGTTTGGAAGCCTGCTTATATTGTTTAGTAGTATTTGTGGAGCTTTTTCTCTTTTCTGTAAAAGTTGATTAAGAACTTAGTGTGTGGTATATTCGATTTTTATATTATGACACATGGAATTTTCTTCAGTGTAGCTTGCCTTGATTTCTTTCTTAGCTCTTTTTAAAGTAATTAAAATTCTATTTTAGGTTAATGATCAGATTATAAAACTCAGAAGAAAATACAGTTCTAGAATGATATATAGATAATAGGAAAAGGGAAACTAGAGACTCTTCCACCTAGGCACTGCTTTGATATTACATTCAAATTTTGGAAAACTAGTTATTGAGGATAAAAAAAGAGACTAATAAGTACTAGGAGTTATATAAGGATATATTAGTGAGAATTTCTCAAACGTTTTTTATAAAATTGAGTATTATACTCACTTTTTAATATAATCCCATCCCTTTTCATAAATTGTATAGTTTTTTCATTGCTTTTGTGATTTCTTTGAATTACACTCATTTACAATGATTTATAATGTTGTTTTAAAGCTTTTTCGTGCATGTGTCATTTCACCAATTAGATTGTAAGCTCTTGGAGGGCAGGAATTTTCATTTATTTTTGCCTTTTACTTTATTTGTATCCTTTTCTGCCTTCATACATATCCCCTATATACTTAGCACACATAGGGTCCTCAATAAATGCCTTCACTGATAATTCTATGCTTTTCTCATTGAGCCTTTAACTTCTGGTCTCAGAAGCTTGCTTGGTTTATACTTTAAACATTTTCTCATGTTCTTTCTGAAGGGCTTCTATCTGATTTCTTATAATTTTGGGGTTTTTATTAGAGCAATTAATTCCAACCATAATTGACAGTTATTTACTACATTTTTGGCTATCTTTTAGCTGATCACCTTTTTTTTTTTTTTTACGATTTACTTTATTTCACTTTATTCTGCCCCCCCCCATGGTTCTCTTGTCTGTCTGCTCATTGTTTGCTTGCCTTGTCCAAGAGGCACTGGGAACCAAACCCAGGACCTCCCACATGGGAGGCGAGTGTCCAACGGCCTGAGCCACATCTTCTCCCCATGGGCTGCCGCGTCCACTGGCTTGTGGCATCTGCTCGTTTAGGCATCTGCTGGTTGCGGCGGGTGCGTGCGTCTAGCTCCTTGCGTGGGGTGCAGCATCTAGCTCCTTGTGGGTTGTGGTAGGGTGCGGTGTCTAGCTCGTTGCCGTGGGGTGCGGCATCTAGCTTGTTGCTGCGGGTGTGGGCGTCTGCTCGTCTTTAGGAGTCACCAGGACCTCCCATGTGGTAGGTGGTTGCCCAACTGGTTGAGCCTCATCCGCTTCCCAAACTGACAACTTTTATCACAAAATTTCAGCTTAATATTTGATGGTTTCTATCCATAGTAGTTACATTTGTCTTCGGTGCCTCCTTTTCCCTTTCCTGTACCCTTCCCCTTCTCCTATTGCAGTTCTTATTGCCAATTTCCACTTAATATCCCGAGTAACCTCATGCTGCCCTGACTTTCCTTTCACAAGAAGATAAACTTATTGATTCTAAGGAATATAAGATGAAGACCTAAGATGATAGCCTAAATGAAGTAGAGAGGGGGTTAGATTTTTGGGTATCCACAGTTGCAAATGAATCTTACTTGAGCTGAGGGTTGCCATTTAACATCTCTTATCCCATTTTGGGGTTCACTAGATGATAGCAGCAGGATAGGACAGCTAAAAAGGGGGCTACTTTATCACAAGGAACAGAAAGATGCGTGAACATCATCAGCTCCAGCAAATAAACTTTGGTTGGAACTGACTAAAGAGGAATATTGAAGAGACCCAAATAGTTTTTAAAAAAATGTTTACATGGATTCTTTAAGTATAAATTGTCAAAAATGTGGGGAGAGGGAATTATGGCTGTTCCCTACTCTATCAACAAGTTGGAGTCCAAGTATTTATTATTAATTCAGAATATCTGGAAATTTAAAAGCATTTCGTCCTGAGTCAATGTAGAAATAATAGTTGTACTCCTGCTAGTTTGCACTTGCATCCAAAGCAGGCAGTGTAGTAGAGTATAAAAAAACCATTAAGACTGCATGTCAGGAGACCAGCCCTATGTTGCTTCTCAAGTCACTTTAAACTCTCTGGGGAGCAGATAGTAGTTCGTGATTGAGTGCCTGCTTCCCGTGAACAAGGCCCTGGGGTCAATCTCCAGTACCTCCTTTAAAAAAAAAAAAGTTATAAACTCTTTGGGCCACCTTATCTTATCTGAAAGATAAGGGTGTTGAACTAGAATGAGTGCTCCATTTCAGTTCTAAATTTTGTGGCCACATTCACACTGTATATAACAAAAGTATTATGGGAAAATGTGTTTCAGATTTCAGGATGCCAGAAACACATCTTCCCCCAAGCCCAGGAAAGAAAGTAGCCTTTATTACCACCATTGAGAACCTGAAGCCAAAGACAAAAACATTAAGCATGCACTTCAGAAGCACCATTAGAGTTCTAGCAGTAAGGGCTCTTTTCTGCTGTCTCTAGTAGTAGGAAGAATTCCTTCTCCAGCAGTGTGGTCCCTAGGATTAAAGATTCCAACCACAGGACTGAGGTTGTGCCTCCAGCTAAGGACACTCTGGCTTTGATCTCAGAAATTCAGAATTGTGAAATGGAGACTTTGGCAGCATCCCTGGCAATAGGGAGCTGAAGGATTCCAGCCTTAGCTCTGAAACCCATTTGTATGTTTTCTTGTAGAATTAAGCTTTAAGTGAGGCCTATGTTTCCTTTGTTTACAGTTATGGTTTATTTTTTTAATTCCTGATTTTCTGAAATATTCTAAAGGAAGTATTATTTACATTGATGTAAAAAAAAAAATACTGACTTCTATTAGTAACCCAATTAAAAGACTAACTAAAAGATTAACTCTGGAAACACTATACATCTCATGGATAATGTATTTTTAATTCATTCTTTACTATAATAAGGAGATGAAGACTTACAAATCCCCTTTACTCTTTAATCTCAGTAGTTTCAGGTTTGTTTGATAGAATATGAAATGCATGAATATATTACTAAGTATATATATGGAAGGCAGTTTAGCATACTGTTTAAGTGCTTAGATTCTAGAGCTGGACTGCCTGGATTTGAATCCTAACTCCATTACTGACTAGCACTGTGACATTGAATGAGTACCTAACCTGTGTAATGTAATTTCCTCATCTGCAAAACAGGGATATAGTTTCTAACTGAGCAGGGTCATTATGTGGATTAAATAGTTTAATATTTGTTAAGTACTTAGAACAGGGTCTTTCACATTGTACGCATAATGTATAATGTTTGTTGAATAAAGTAATTTTTAAAAAGTAAAATAAATCTAGAATTGTTCTCAGGATTGCCCTCTTCAGAGGTTAATTACACTTTGGCCAATGGATTAATGGATTAGTGGCGCCTTACTTTTCTGGCTTATTTCCCCCAAGAAGCTATTGCTTGGTATAGTTTGCTTTATGGCGGTAGTCTTTTCTTGACTTAAGAATTATTTAATAAATTATGAATGACTTTCTAGTTAAATTTCCCTTAACAGTCATTTTATATTGGAGTTATTTACAGACTTTGCTGCTTTGGAAAATGAACTAAAATATTAGTCCACAATTATATTTAATGCCTACCCATTATTCTGTATCAGATTTGGTTAAATTATTTCATCACACTTTAGAGACAATGGATATACAGATAAATGTTGATAGAAACTTGAATTCTGGGTAGAATTCTGAAAAACAATGTAAACTTTACTAAATAAAACTTTGCTAAAGAGCATAAATTAATAAAACCCAAACTCCTTATATTAATAGAGGAGCTTGCAATTAAAGACTGCCTTCATATGCATTGCTGTATTTTGGGGTAGGAAAGGCAGTTGTTTTCCTCTACTACAGAGAAGGTAATTAGAGGCCCAAAAAGGTTCAGTAACTATATCATATTTGTTAAATGCCTGTGTCAGGACTAGAATTCAGTTTTTCTATTCCTAGACCTTTATTCTTATCTCATTTACTTTTTACATTTATTCATTTAAAAATAAAAAAGCAACAGTGTTTTTACCTTTCAATAACTTTCCTGTTAAATTTGTAGAAATTCTCCTTTACACCTAGCTTTTACCACCACTCCATGGTGATTAATTCTTCATTGAATTACTTAAATTCCTGAAAGATGTGTATATAGCCTTACAGTGAGGTCCCATTACATGGATCCTACAGAGAGCTTTCTGGAGAGATTCCAGTGATTATTTTCTCTTTTAAAACCAAAGATACATTTTTTTTTTTTTTTAAGATTTTATTTATTTATTTATTTATTCATTTATCCCCCCCTTGCTGCTTGTGCTTGCTGGGTCAGCTAACCACGCCGTGCGGGCGGGCTTGCCTTCACCAGGAGGCCCCGGGAACCGAACCATATGGTAAACGGGAGCCCTACTGATTGAGCCACAGCTGCTTCCCCAAAGATACATTTTTTAATGTACAAAGTTCTTTTATAAGAAACTGATTAGCATGTTTCCAAAACACAAGTGTGAATATGGATATAATTTCGGCTTTTATACATAAAAGATTTGGGGTTATCATACATAACAGATTATATTATTAAAGATGTGAGATCAATTTGTTGGGATATTTGTACAAAATAGTTGCTGCACTAATAAATGAAAATTTCCATAAGTTTAACAGGAAAATTATTGAAAGGGGGAAAAAGTTGGTTTAATAAATGTAAAGTAGAAATGAGAACATACCATTATGGAAAGTTAATATACAGTAAAAACTACATGGCATCTTTCTTGAACAGAATTTTACCATGGGAAATACTAGATAAGCTAAAAATGAAAAATATCAAACCAAAAAGAATAGATTTCAGAGAGTTATTGTATTCATATAAATCTGGATTCCAATGTATTATTCACTTTAAATTATATAAAATTACATTTCCAGACAATTATAATAACACCTCATCTATCAAAAACTAAGCTATTGGGTAATTGTAACTGTGACCCAAGAAGTATGATGAACCATTTTTTTAAGACTTCTAGGGAACCCAAAAAATGTCATAAAAAGACATGTACTCAAAAGGGGGCTCTCTCAGGCTCTGATTAAAATATTTTTCATTCTTGTTTTAATGTAATCTTAATATCTTAGCAGACTTATTTCCAAGCCTGCAGTTTATAACAAAACTAGAAGAGAAGGATTGCTATTGGCAGATAAACTGACAGCAATGCGAAATGACAACTGATAAGCCAGAAAGGAGCCAGAAAATTCTGTCAAAACCCAATCATGACATCAAACTCCAAAGTTCTATTTGGGACCATAAAGTGACTTTGAGGATTTTACTCTCTAACAATATCGTGTAATTCTTCCTTCCTTGTGAAAGTAAGATTTAGTTTTGGTCAGTATACTCCATTTAGGAAGTCAGAAGAAAACTATTTGCAGAGCAGTAAGGAAACTGATTAACATGTTAAATGTTGGGATTATAAGTGACTTTTATTTTCCTATCTCTTATTTTCTAATTTTTACATGACAAGCATGGATTACTTTTCTAATTAGGAAAAAGCACTTTGTTTTTTAAAGGCATGAAAATATTTATAGAATGGTTTCAAATACTATATTTCTATAAGGTTAACTCCTCAATATTTGTGGGTTCCTGAATTTTGTTAATATCTGTCTAACTCTACTTGTATCTATGTTTCTGTGTATCTGTCTAATCTTCATCAAAAGCTTTTTAAAATTATCTTCCAGAATAGACTTTTTATTCTTTAGCCAAGCAATTAAGAAAGAACACTATTTACAAAAGATGTAAAATTACCTGAAAACTATATTAGAGCTTAGAGAAATTGAGACATCACATATTGGATTTCTTCAAGTGATTTTTAAAATAATATTCTTGTTACATAATATCTCACAGATGATGAAGAGCGAGAACTTCAAATGGACCCGGCAGACTATGGAAAGCCACGTTTCAATGACGTCCTTTAAGTCCTAAAGGAAAACTTCAGAAAACCTAAAGTGCTGTAAAATGAAATTATTTCTACTTTTTTTTTACTTTTGTTGTAAAGGTCAGTTGTATCAGTTGTAAGGATACAATGATATAAACATAAGGAAAAACTTTAATGAAGGAATGCACCCATGTACAAATGTGAACTTTTCATATTGTATTATTTGAGCAAAGACTTTTTTTTTTATTATGATACAGTTGAGCCAAAAACAAAGTAAGCAAAACTCTAATCTTTGCATTTAAAGTGAACTAATGTATATTTTAAATTTAGTTGAGCCTAATTCTTTCCACAGATGGGCAAACAGACAGACAAAAAAGGTGGTTGTACAGTTTATATGTTGCATATATAGCATAATCACAATGAGGACAATTATTCAGCTGGAAAACTTTTTATACACTAATATATTCTTGTTAACCCAATAGGTGTTCTATCTACCCCTCATCTCATATTCTTAAAGGAGTTATACCTAGAACAGTTACATAAAAGAGGGGAGACTGGAATTCAAAACTGGGCAGCATGTGTGCAAAATCATTTCCTACTCCTTTTTGTTACATGATTACTGATATGTTTTGGCAGGTAGTTGTTTAGCTGAGGCCAGATGGAAGTTGAGATAACCTGCAAAGACATAACAATGTTTATGAGTTGTACCTTATTTAGTTCATGAAATTATGGAATGCATGATTGGTGAAACATTTTCAGTTTTTATTTCTTTCACATAATACCAGTTATGGCTAAAATTTTTATATTTTCAGAGTTCAAGGTGGTGAAAATATTCTTGATTTAAATGTCTGGTCCTGAAAGGGGCTAAATAAACTTTGAAATGAATCTGCAAACAGTATTTCAAAGCTTCTCTGGTTGTTTTAGTGATCTTATTTGACTAGAATTTTTCAGAAGTATTAAATAAGGAATTTTAACAGGTGTTTTTTATTAATGCACAGATAAATAGAAGTGCAGTGAGGTCTATAGCTATTTTGTTAAAATAGCTTAAAAAGTTTGTAATAAAGATGAAAAATCTTTGTAATTACTTAATATGTTAGTTAAGAACCCATCAATCTCATATTTCCTAGACTTGCAAAATTATCTTAAATGCATTTGTCATTTTTTTGACACTATTCAGTAGAATATGTAAGCTAGCTAATTCTTGGTTTTTGATTTAAAGCACTTTTACAACTTGTCCCCTCTCCCCAAAAATAAAAGGTTTTGATCATAAAGGATAATTTTTTTTTTCCAGAAGGGCTACTGTTAATTGCACACAAACATGAAATGCTTTTCTTTTTGTGTATTCACGTTCCAGTCAAAATTGAAACCTAGAGAAATAGGTTGTTCACAAGAGGTGCAAAAATCCTTAGACTTCAATTTGAACTTATTTAGTGACCAGGAAAAGATTCAATAATTTACTAAAAAAATTTTTTTCCAACACATTGAAGTAAACAATTCATGCCTTTGTTATTGGTAGGGTCAGGTCTACAATGAATAGTTGGTTCACAGAAATTTTTAA
Organism: Tolypeutes matacus; assembly: GCA_026826555.1. Lineage (NCBI taxonomy): Eukaryota > Metazoa > Chordata > Mammalia > Cingulata > Chlamyphoridae > Tolypeutes > Tolypeutes matacus. The sequence continues at coordinate 3,442,248 of JAKSZT010054394.1, read as the reverse complement.
CTGGAGTTAAAGGAAATTGATATACATCTTTTGGGTGTTAGGGTAGGGGAGATGAATCTAAAATACTCCTAGTAATATTTTATACTTAACATTATAAAAATCTTTACAAATGAAGACCATGAAATTACTTGCCTTAGTTCTTTTGTCATAAAAACAATCACTTGGTTATATGGTAGCTCTTACTTACCCAGAAAAATTTTTTTCAACTAGCAACCTAGACATTTTATAAACGAGAACCTTGGAGCAATTGATAAAATTTCTGAATGTATTAACATCTTAGTGGTATAAATATTATATGAATCTCTTAAAATTCTGACATTCTATGTCTGTATTAAACATTCTGGTTTTATAATGTTTTACTTCTGCCTTAAGGTTTTGATTTTTTAATGTATTTTGCCCTGAATTAAGCATCAATTTGATGGAAACTCTGCTTTTAAAATCATCACTTACTGGGTTCTAATAAATTAAAAATTAAACTTGGTTCATTGATTCACTGATTCTGATACATACACTCATTACACTCATGTGATACAAATTTTTTAAAAAAAATATTGTGGTAACATATATAATAAAATTTGCCATTTTAATCATTTTTTTAAGCATTCAGTGGTATTACTTTCACAGTGTTTGTCTACCATTACCACCATCCATTTCTAAAACTTTTTCATTACCTCAAACAAACTCTGTACCTATTAAGCAATAACTTCCCAGCCCATTGCTCTCCAGGCCCTGGTAACCTACTTTCTGCCTCTATGAATTTGCTTATTTTAGATATTTCCTATAAGTGGAATCATACATATTTGTCCTTTTGTGTCTGGCTTATTTCATTCAACATAATATCTTCAAGTTTCCATCCATGTTGTAGGGATAGTTCTTTAGTCATAAAAACAATCAACACTTCATCCCTTTTCAATGGCTGAATAATATTCCATTGTATGTATATACCACATTTTATTTATCCATTCATTTTTTCACGGACACTTGCATTGTCTCCACCTTTTGGCTCTTGTGAATAATGTTGCAGTGAATATCATTGTACAAGAATTTGTTTGAGTCCCTGTTTTCAATTCTTTTGAGTATAGAACTAGGAGTGGAATTCTTCAATGTTTTGAGGAACCAACAAACTGTTTTCCGCAGTGGCTGCAACATTCCCACCAACAATGTTCAAGTGTTTTAATTTCTCCAGTTCGAATTTCTCCGCATCCTTACCAATGAGTTGCTTTCCAGTTTTTGGTAATACCATGCTAGTGGTTGTGATGTGGTATCTCATTGTGGTTTTGATTTGCCTTTCTCTCACAACCAATGATGTTAAGCACACTTTCATGTGCTTATTAATCATTTGTATGTTCTATTTAGAGAAATGTCTCAAATAGTTACATTTTACACTAAAATTTGAATAAATTTAGAACTCATTTTAAATTAAGCTAAACTAGAATTGCAGAAATTTTTACAGTTTTAACTGTAGGCTAGTTGAGGCAACAAATATTGAAGGCCTACTATGTGCCCAGCATTGTTCTACATAGTAAGAATACTGTAGAGAAGCGGCTGTAGCTCAATTGGTTGGGCTCCCATTTACCATATGGGAGGCCCTGCGTTCGATTCCCAGGGCCTCCTGGTGAAGGCAAGGCGGCCTGCACAGCACGGTAGGCTGACGGCCAGCGCAGCACCATGAGCCGGCGCGGCAAGATGACCCAACAAAGGGAGAGAAGCAGACACAGAAAAAAAATGCAAAAAGGCAAAATGGACACAGCGAGCACAAGCAGCAAGGGGGGATAAATACAATAAAATAATAAATCTTTAAAAAAATACTCATCAAAAAAAATAATACTGTAGTGGACAAAGTGTCTATTTTCCTGGAGCTTATATTCATGTGCAAGCAGTGGACAATATACAATTAAACAAAAGAAGGGATAAGAGCTATTAAAAATAAAACTTAGTGGTGTTACAGACAGCGACCAGGAGAGCTATTCAGATTGAGTTATCAGAGAAGGCCTTTCTGGGGAAACAATATTTGAGCTTGAACCTGACTGCCATGAGAATTTAACCATTCTGAGATCTAGGGGATGCCCATTATACCAAAGGGAACAGCATTTAGGGAAGCCCTGAAAAAGGAACATGTTTGATTTTTATATATTTGGGAAATAGAAGACTGGTGTAGCTGAAATAACAGTGATCAAGGCAGAAAGTAGTAAGATGAGGTCTGTCATTCAGCAAATATTTACTGAGTGCCTACTATGTGCCAGGCATTGTTCTAAATGCTGAGGATATAACAGTAAACAGAACAGATAAGTTTCCTGTTGTCATGGAATTTCCATTCTAGTGGGTATAGATATTACTATTAAAAAAAAACCATTTGTTAGCAAAAAAAAGTATGAAGAAACTAAGACAGTGATTTGAGTGCCTACTTTAAATTGGCTGGTCAGGGAAGACTTCACTGAGAGAGTACTGGATGATAAGGAACTAGCATCACAGTAATCTGATGGTGCAATGTTCCAGGCATAAGAAACAAGTGCAAAGAGAATGAGATTGGCCTGTGTACCTAGATTGTAGTGAACAAGGGGGAGAACAGTGGTATGCCATAATGTTGGAGAACCACTCTGATTGCAGAGGGTCTTTTAGACATTTTTATTCAAAGAACAATGGTGTAAGGATAGTCTCTGCTTTTCCAATTTACATTTCAAAAGGATCACTTTGGCTATTTGTAGGGAATGGAATATGGAGGAAGGAAATAGAACAAGAGTGGAAACACAGAGATTAAGAGGTTATTGTATTTCCCCAGGTGATAGATGGTGAATTATGGTGGTAGCAGTGGAGATGGGGAAAAAAAAATGGACATATGGATTAGATATAGGATATAGTGATATAAGTGAAAGAACCAAAGAGGACTTCGAGGTTTTTGGCTTGAGAAATCGCATGAATGGAGTTTCCATATATTGATATGGAGAACACAAAGAAGAAAAGGTTTTGAGGGAAAAATCAAGAGTAGTGTTCTGGGAGGCGGCTGTGGCTCAATCAGTGGGGCTCCCGTTTGCCATATGGGAGGCCCCGGGTTCGGTTCCCGGGGCCTCCTGGTGGGGGCGGGCCCGCCCGCATGGCGTGGTTGGCTGGCCCAGCAAGCACAGGCAGCAGGCGGGGGATGGATGAATGAATAAATAAAATCTTTAAAAAAAAAAAAAAAAGAGTAGTGTTCTGGTCATACTAAATTTAAGATACCAATGAGACATGCAAATGTAGGTATCAAGTAGATAGCTGAATTTAAGAAAAAAGGGCTGAAATAAAAATTTGGAAGCCATTGGCAAATAGTATTTTATCCATGGTATTATTCTCTGAGGAAACACTATAGTCAGAGAAAAGGGCCTAGGGCAGAATCCAGGGGGACACAGATATTTGGAAGTCAGGCCAAGGAACAGGATCAGCCAGGAAAATAGAATCAAGCAAGTTGGTTTTATGGATGCCAAGGGAAGAGTTTCAAGAAATTGGGAGTATAGTCACAATGGGACAAAAAGTATATCATTCCATTTATATGAAATATCTAGAATAAGCAAATTCATAAAAGGTAGAGGTTACCAGGGGCTTGTGGGGAGGGGTATGGAGTTACTGCTTAAAAGGTGAAGAGTTTCTGTGTTTGGTGATGAAAAAAGTTTAGTAGTTTGGTGATGAAGGTGGTGATGGCAGTACAATATTGTTAAAGTAATTAATGCCACTGAATTGTACACTTAAAAATTGTTAAAATGGTAAGTTTTGTGATATATATCTCATATATATTTTACCACAGTTTGAAAAAAAAAAATTGGGAGTGGGTAGGTTGTGGTCAAGTATAAACAAGTCTTTTGAAAAGCTCTGCTGTAAATGAGGGAAAAAAAGAGGCAATTGATGCAAGTGGACACGGAATCAAGAGGGATTGTTCTGGGAAGTGGCTGTGGCTCAATCAGTGGGGCTCCCGTTTACCATATGGGAGGCCCCGGGTTCGGTTCCCGAGGCCTCCTGGTGGGGGCAAGCCCGCCCGCACGGCGTGGTTAGCTGACCCAGCGAGCACAAGCAGCAAGGGGGGGATAAATGAATAAATAAATTAAATCTTAAAAAAAAAAAAAAAAAAAGAGGGATTGTTCTTTTTTTTTTAAAGATGGGCAAGAGAGCAAGTTTGATAACTGATTGTTATCATCCAGAAGAGAGGGAAAGATCAACAATATAGGTAGCAGAGTCCTTTTGTTGGATTTGGGGATAGGATCCAGAACACAAGAGAAGAGTCTGGCTTTTGATAGAAGATACATTTCATCTATTTTAATAAGAAAGGAGACAGTATAGCTACAAATAGATTTATTTATTTTTTTTTTACCAATACAGATTTGATGGTGGGAATATGAGGGGGTACCTATCTGATTGCTTACATTTTTTCAAACCAAGAGACAAGGTTATTAGTTGTGAGAACAGTGGAAAGGATATTGGAGTTTTGGGAAATATCTCTCTAGCTGCTGTTTGGAGAATGATTATAGGGAGACAAGACAAACTTGTTGTCCACTAGGAGGCTATTGTAGTAGAGTTCAGGTAGGATATGGTAGCATAAACTAGAGGGAAGCAGTGGAGGAGCAAAGAGAAATAATAATAGCTATAAATATGTACATATACATATGGTCAGAGATTTTATATATATATATATATATATATATAAATATAAATAGTGGTAAATACAATTGTAAAATTAGTCAAAAATAAATAGTTGTATTTTTCCTCCAAGTAAAACTAGATTAATGCTGCACAGCATATGATCAGGAGCTTGTGCTGAATCAGTCATGAAACTAGATAGACAAATGTTCAAAGTTTAGGTCACCACTGCTGACTCACAAAGAGAAAATGCACAATATAAAATATACATGAAAGGATGATTCCAAGGAAAATGTGACCATAATTTCAAAATCACTTGGAAAAATCTTGTCGCTTTATTTTTAAAAATCTTAAATTCTTTTGATTTCTGATTTGTATAATCATATAATAAAATTTGATAGACTATGAGGACATAAAAGATGCAAAAAACATACTTATAAGGGAAGCAGTCACTTCCCATAATGGCTGATCTTGGGAACTTCCATTTTCCCAAATGCCTGGCCCTAGGGCTCTAATAAGACAATCAAACAGTGTGACATTAATACATTCCAAAAGACTAGACTACTGAGTCTTAACAACATATATGAGCCATTAACATTCAAGTCTACAGTCCATTTTCTTTTTAGACTCTCCTCATTAAGGGTTCCACGTGAAAATTCAATGAATTAGCCCAGAGAAAAGGGGGAATTTAATGGTCCATGTGAGCAAACCATATAAAGGATAGGAGTGTCATGGACTTAAGGGACAATTGAAACAAGGACTTGAATGCTGCCAGGACTTTGTTTCTCCAACTCCCATTTCTGCTTTTCTGTACTCGTTGCCTTTATTCTCTCAGACTTGCTACCTCCTCAGAGCTTCAAACAAGTCATATTTTCTTAGCTTGGCCACTTGAAAGGACCTGCTCCTCTTCCCTTAGTTCTACTTTTTAAAATCTGGGGGAGCAGATGGAGCTCAAATGGTTGAGCACCCGCTTCCCAAGTACAAAGTCTTGGGTTCAATTCCTTGTACCTTCTAAAAAAAAAAAAAAAATCTGAAGGGAGATTTCTGCTTCTGGCTAGGTTGCAGAAACTTGACTAGCCCTCTTGGACTAGTAGCTACTAATAAAACTGGACAAGATATATGAGGCAACTATTTTCAGGCAGTGCAAGACTGTCTTTTAGTTTCTCAGCTACTAAAACAAATACCATACAATCAGTTGGCTTAAACAACTGGAATTTATTGGCTCATGATTTTGAGGCTAGGAAAAGTCCAAAACTGAGGCATCAGCAAGGCAATGGTTTCTCCCTGATGACTGGTATTCTGGGGCTGGCTGCCAGTGATCCTTTGGTCCTTGGCTTTTCTGCAATGCACAGAGCAGTATCTTCTCCTTTCTCTTCCAGGTTCTGTTGACTTCCAGCTTCTGGTTGCTACTCATGGCTTCTCTCGCCATTTGCCATTCACTCTGCTTATAAAGGACTCCAGTGACCTAATTCAGGTTAAAGCCTTTCTGTATCAGTTCGGCCACATATTAACTGAAGTACTATATTGAGATCTTATTTACAATGGGTCCATACCCAGAATGCAGAATGTCCAAACGAGTACAGAATTCAATTCACCACAGACTAATCTCTGAGAAGGGAAACTTATGCAGTGAGCCCAGCTTTTTGTGGTATAATGAGCTGGAGTCTGAGCAGAGCACAGTGATTCTGCTGAGCTGAAAAGACAGATCAGAAGGGAGCAGCTGAAGCAGTAGCAATGTATGGAGTGGGGCATCAGAGAAGAGGGATCTGTTCAGAAATCGGCCTCAGAAATGCATAGAGGGGTCTCCACAAGCCCATGGCTGACAGCTGGACTGTTTATGCTCAGGGTAAGTCCATATGAGCCTCACCAGATAGCAGTTGCTACAGGCTTGAGAATGGAATAGAGATAACATAGAGGTCACAAGTGCTTGCAGAAAAGCAGTGCAATGGGATACTGGAATTCCGGGCCTGCAAAGATAGCATCCAGCTGAAACACTAGAAAGGTGAAACCTTAGGAATAAGGCTGACTCTAGACCCTACCTAACAAAGCCTAAAATCAACTCTGACAAGTTCGGCAGAGGAGATAAGAGTATAGAGATTGAGTTAGAAGGAAACTCCTTGGGCTTTCTATAGATACAAACTAATAAAACGTAAAACCAAGCCTAGACAAGTTTAAGGTGACCACTCAATAATTGAAGTACCCGCTAAAGCAAGAATTATCAACTTTTCAGAGGAAGAAACAGAATCCAGAGTTTCTACAACATATTATCAACATTGTCTGTAGTCAATAAAAAGTGACTTGATGCAGGGAAATGGGCAAGAGGGCAGCAGAGTAGGGCACTCCAAGACTCAGCTCATCTACAGTGTAGTAATCAGCCAGGGCTATCTAAATTCACCTGTTTGGGGAGCCCAGACCAGAAAAGCAAAGAAAAAGAAAACCAAATTTCTGTATTAGTCTGCCAAAGGGGTGCTGATGAAAAGTATCAGAAATCTTGGCTTTTATAAAGGGTCTTTATTTGGGGTAAGAACTTACAGTTACAAGGCCTTAAAGAGTCCAATCCAAGGTTGCTTTCTCACCAAGGACAGTTGCCAAGTGTTTTTGTTTTTTTTAGGTATGGGAGCGGGGATTGAACCTGGGACCTCATATGTAGGAAGCTGGAGCTCAACCACTGAGCCACATTGGCTCCCCTGAGTTGGTTTCCTCATTTGTTTTTGTTTGTTGTTTGTTTTTGTTTTTTTTCTAGGAGGCACCGGGAAACCAAATCCGACCCTCCATGTGGGAAGCAGGCACTCAACTGCTTGAGCCACATCTGCTCCCAGTTACCACGTGTTGAAGCAGGATGGTCACTGATCTCTGCGAGGGTTCAGCCTTTCCCACTGGGCTTCCTCTCTCTCAGCTGCAGGCTGGCATAGAGTTTGTCTCTCAGGGCTTCTTCTCTTTCCTGGCATAGGGCTTGTTTCGTTCCAGGCTTTCTCTATCAGTCTAAGCTGTTCTGGTCTCTTCCCAAAGTCAGCTGCAAACTATCAGGTGAATGCCTCATCTCTCCACAGGGCCCCAGGATCAAAAAATGACAAAGCTCTCTCTTGCAGCTTGTCTTCTGGAGTGAGTATCTGTTTACATCAGCCCACCAAGAGGGTGGGGACTCAACCTGGTCATGCCTTACTGATGGGGTCGAATCAAATCCCTAATCTTTTTTTTTATTTAAAGATTTTATTTATTTATTCATTTATCCCCCCCTTGCTGCTCGTGCTCGCTAGGTCAGCTAACCACGCCGTGCGGGCGGGCTTGCCTTCACCAGGAGGCCCCGGGAATCGAACCCAGGGCCTCCCATATGGTAAACGGGAGCCCCACTGATTGAGCTACAGCCACTTCCCAAAATCCCTAATCTTAACAATAATTTAATCAAGGGCCCCTCCTCTGAATCCAATATAATCAAACTGTATCACACCCAGAATAGATCAGGTTTACAAACAATCCTTCTCTTTTTGGGATTCACAAAAATAATATCAAACTGTCACAGATGGCTAAAGAGATTAATGATATTAAGAAGATACTGGGTGAGCACAAAGAAGAATTTGAAAGCATACATAGAAAAACAGCAGACTGGATGGGAATGAAAGCCACAATAAATCAAATAAAAAATACACTGGAGGAAAGCGGATGTGGCTCAAGCGATTGAGCTCCCGCCTACCACATGGGAGGTCTTGGGTTTGGTTCCCAGGGCCTCCTAAAGAAGATGAGCAAGACAGGGAACTGACGCGATGGTCTGGTGCGGCGAGCTGACTCAACAATATGACGCAACAAGAGACATAAGGAGGAAAACATAATGAGAGACACAGCAAAGCAAGGGCTGAGGTGGCTCAAGCAATTAGGCAACTCCCTCTCACATGGGAGGTCCTGGGTTCGGTTCCCAGTGCCTCCTAAAAGGAAGACAAGAACAAAACGGACACAGCAAATGCAAACAATGAGGGGGTGGGGATAAGTAAATAAATGATTTTTAAAAATGTGGATTTTCTGGCCACCAGAAAATCCACATCTCCAAGAAGTGGGGCTTCACCAAGTTCAATGCTGACGAATTTGAAGACATGGTAGCCAAGAAGCGCCTCATCCCAGATGGCTGTGGGGTGAAATACATCCCCAATCGTGGCCCCTTGGACAAGTGGCAGGCCCTGCACTCATGAGGGCTTTGCCAGCACTGCCCTCACCCAACCTGTGCCCTCCAATAAATGACTTCCTGGTCGTCAAAAAAAAAAAAAAAAAAAAAAATATATATATATATATATATATACATATATATATATTAGAGGCATATTACCTCAGATTTCAAGAAGGAGAAGGATCAGTGAGCTTGAAGACAGGGCTTCCAAAAGTGAATATACAAAAGAACAGGTAAAGAAAAGCATGGAAAAAATTGAACAGGGTCTTAGGGAACTAAATGATGGCAAGAGACATGCAAACATACATGTCATGGGTGTCCTAGAAGGAGAAGAGACAGGAAAAGGGGCAGAGGAATATATGAGGAAGTAATGGTAGAAATTTCCAAACCCTATTGAAGGACACAGATATCTGTGTCCAAGAACACAATGTACTCCCACCCAAATATGATAGACCTACTCCAAGACACATACTAATCAGAATGTCAGATGCCAAAGAATAAAGAGAGAATCTTGAGTGCAGCAAGAGAAAAGTGATTCATCACATACAAGGGATGCCCATTAAGTGCTGATCTCATCAGAAACCATGGAGGCAAGAAGGCAGTGGTATAATATACTTAAAGTCTGAGAAAAACTGCCAGCCAAGACTTTTTTTTTAAAGTCTTATTTTACTTATTTTTTATTTTTCATTTTAATTTTTTAGGTACTAGGGCTGAGGATAGAACCTGGGACCTCTTATGTGGGAAGCTGGTGCTCAACCACTGAGCCACATTAGCTCCCCTGAGTTGGCTTTTCGTTTGTTTGCTGGTTGTTTTGTTTTTAGGAGGCACCAGGAACCAAACCTGGGATCTCCCATGTAAGAGGCAGGCACTCAACTGCTTGAGCCACATCTGCTCCCCAGCCAAGATTCTTATATCCAGCAAGATTGTCTTTCAAAAATGAGGGTAAATTTAGAATATTCACAGATAAACAAACTGAGAGAGTTTGTAACAAAGAGACCAGCATTGCAAGAAGAACTAAAAGGAGTGCTACAGCCTGAAAGAAAAGACAGGAGAAAGAGGCTTCAAAGAGAGTCTAGAAAATGAAGATTATATCAGCAAAAGTAACTAAAAGTGTAAAAACAATGGAGAAAATAATATATGACAGCTAAAACTCAAAGTTCAAAATGGGTGAAGAACTGCTTTTATAGTAATAACATTGAATGTTAATGGATTAAACTCCCCAGTCAAAAGACAGAGACTAGCAGAATGGATAAGAAAATATGAGACATACCGTCTATAAGAGATACCTTAGACCCAAGATACAAATAGATTGAAAGGCTGAAGAGCTGGAAAAAAGATATTCCACATGGCAGTAACCAAAAAAAAAAAAAAAAAAAAAAGCTGGAAGGAGTGTACGTGAATCAAGTGATTGAGCTCCTGCCTCCCACATGGGAAGTTTCAGATTTGGTTTCTGGTGCCTCCAGGAAAAAAAAAAAAAAAAAAAAAAAAAACAAGCAAAATAAACGAAAAAATCAACTCAGGAAAGCCAATGTGGCTCAGGATGTGGCTCAGTGGTTGAGCACCGTCTTTCCACATATGAGGGTCCTGGTTCAATCCCCAGCACCTGGTACCTAAAAAAAACAAAAGCTGGAGTAGCTATACTTATATCAGATGAAATAGACTTTAAAAACAAAAGCTGTTATTAGAGACAAGGAAGGCTATTATATATTAACAAAAGGGGCAATTCAACAGGAAGAAATAACAATCATAAACGTTTATGCACCTAAGCAGGATGCCCCAAATTACATGAGGCAAACACTGGCAAAACTGAAGGGAGAAATAGATGTCTCTACAATAATAGCTGGAGACTGCAATACACCACTCTCACCATTGGATAGAACATTTGGGCAGAGGATCAATGTATTAGTCAGCCAAAGGGATGCTGATGCAAAATACCAGAAGTCTGTTGGCTTTTATAAAGGGTATTTATTTGGGGTAGAAGCTTACAGTTACCAGGCCATAAAGCATAAGTTACTTCCCTCACCAAAGTCGGTTGCCACATGTTGGCGCAAGATGGTTGCCGACATCCTCAAGGTCCAGCCCTCCCCTTTCTCTTAAGGCTCCATGGTCCCAGTTTCTTCCAATATCAGCTGTAGGGTGGGAAAGTCTTGTCTCTCCCGGGGCTCATTTCTCTCTGGGCTCAGCTACTCTGTTCTCTCTACAAGGTCAGCTGTAGATTATCAGGCTCTCTCTCTTCCCAGGGCCTCTGCTGTGTCTATGGAGCCATCTTTATTCCTCTCTGTTCTCCTGTGTGTTTGCTTCCTGGGGTTCCAGCAGCAAAAAACTCCAACTAACTCCTCTGCTGTGTAATTTGCTCTGTGAGTTCCTGCCCACCAAGGGGGTGGGGATTCAATGTCCTACTGACGTGGCTCAATCAAAGCCTTAAATCTTTAGTCATGTAAAAGTGAAACCTCTGAAGCCAATACAATCTAATATGCTCAGATGAACACAGCAGTTGACCAACATAATCCAATATCTATTTTTGGAAATCATAAACAATGACAAACTGCTTCAATCAATAAAGAAACAGCTTGAATAATACGATAAATGAACTAAACTGAATTGACATATACAGAAAAATGCACCCCAAAAGAGCAGGATATATTTTCTTCTCAAGTGCTCATGGATATTTCTCCAGAAGAGACCATATGTTGGGTCAGAAAACAGTTCTCAAGAAATTTAAAGAGATCAGAATTATACAAAGCACTTTCTCTGTTCATAATGGAATAAAGCTGAAAGTCAACACCAAGCAGAAAAAGGGAAAACTCACAAATATATGGAGATAAAACAACATACCCTCAAATAAACAGTGGATCAAAGAAGAAATTGCTAAAGAAATCAGTAAATATCTCAATATGAATGAAAATGAGAACACAATATATCAGAACCTATGGGATGCAGTGAAGGTATTGCTGACAGTGAAATTTATAGCCCTCAATGTTTACATTAAAAAAGAAGAGGGAAGCAGATGTGACTCAACCAGTAGGGCACCCGCCTACCATCCAGGTGCCTCCTAAAAAAAAGAAGACAAGCAGATGCTGTTCCCACTGCAAATGAGCTAGATGCCACCCATGCTGAAACGAGCAGATGCCACAAGCCAGCAGATGTCACAGCCTGCAGCAGATGTGGCTCAGGCCATTGGGCACTTGCCTCTCATGTGGGAGGTCCTGGGTTCAGTTCCTAGTGCCTCCTGGAGAAGGTGAACAATGAGCAGACAGAGGAGAGAACCATCGGTGGGGGCGGGGGGGGCAAGTAAAGAAAAAAAAAAAAAAAAGAGAGAGAAAGAGCTAAAATCAATGACCTAAGTACATAGCTGGAGGAACTACAAAAAGAATAGTAAATTATGCCCAAAGCAATCATAAGGAATGAAGTAAGAAAGATCAGAGCACAAATAAATGAAATTGAGAACAACTACAACAAAATAGAATTAGCAAAGCCATATGTTGGTTCTTTGAGAAGAGCAACAAAATGGAAAAACCCTTAGCTAGAGAGAGAAAGAAAAAAAGAAGATGCAAAAGTGATTGGGCTCCCATCTACCATATGGGAGGTCCAGGGTTCGATTCCCGGGGCTTCCTGGTGAAGGCAAGCTGGCCTGAGCAGTGAGCTGGCCTGCATGGTGAGCTGGCCCATGTGGAGTGCTGGCCCATGCAGGAGTGCTGGCCTAAGCAGAGAGCTGGTGCAGCAAGATGACACAACAAAAAGAGACACAGAGAAGAGACAATAAGAGACGCAGCAGACCAGGGAGCTGAGGTGACACAAAAGATTGAGCGCCTCTGTCCCACTCTGAAAGGTCCCAGGATTGGTTCCCAGTGCTGCCTAAAGAGAAGACAAGCGGACACAGGTGAATACACAGCGAATGGACACAGGGAGTAGACAGCAAGCGCAAAAAACAATGGGGGGGGGGAATAAATATTTTTTTAAAAAAGCATACTATGAACAACTAGACAACAAACTAGACAATGTAGATGAAATGGACAAATTCCTAGAAACATATGAACAACCTAAACTGGTCCTAGAAGAAATAGAAGACCTTAATAAACCAATCACAAGTAAACAGACTTAAACAGTCATCAAACCAAATCCCCAAAATGAAAAGCCCTGGACCGGATGGTTTCACAGGTGAATTCTACAAGCATTCAAAGAAAATTTAATACCAAGCTTACTCAAACTATTCCAAAAATTGAACAAGAAGGAATGCTACCAAACTCATTCTATGAAGCCAGCATCACCCTAATACCAAAGCTAGATAAAAATATTATGAAAAAAAAAAGCAACATGGGGGCGGATGTGGCTCAAATGGTTGAGGATCCATCTGCCATATGGAGGGACCTGGGTTCGATCCCCGGGACCTCTCAGTAAAAAAAAAAAAAAAAAAAAAAAAAATATATATATATATATA
>JAKSZT010054394.1:3401940-3428952 GCA_026826555.1 Tolypeutes matacus | reverse complement strand
TATATATATATATATATATATATATATATATATATATATATATATAGAAGGTGCATGGGCTGCCAGGCTGTGTGTGCCGGTGAGCCGCCAGGCCCTGGGAGCCATGCAGCAAAATGATGACGTAACAGGAGAGAGACGCAGGGGAGAGACAAGACGAGATGCTCCAAAAGCTCTGAAAACCAGGAACCGAGGTGGCGCAGGTGGCAGAACACCTTTCTCCTATATTGGACGTCTTCAGGATCGAATCCTGGTGAAGACTGGAGGAGAAGGATGAAAAGAGATGGCAGGAAACAGACACAGAGAATTGCCCAGTGAATGGACACAAAACAGCAAATGGGGAAGGGGGGGTTTAAAATGGATAAAGTAAATAAGTAAATCTTTAAAACAACAACAACAAAGCAACAGACCCATTTCCCTAGTGAATATAGATGCAAAAATTCTCAACAAAATACTAATCGAATCCAACAACACATTAAAAGAATCTGCAAAAGATGAAAAAAATAATAAACAAAAGAAAAAAAATCTGCATCATGATCAAATGGGTTTTATAACAGGGATACAAGTGTGGTTCAATATAAGAAAATCAATCAGCATACTACTTCACATAAATAAATCAAAGAAGAAAAATCACATGATCATCTCAAGTGATGCAGAAAAGGCAAAATACAGCATCCTTTCCTAACAAAAAATCTTCAAAGACAGGAATTGAAGGAAAGTTCCTCAACATGATAAAGGGCATATATGAAATACCCACAGCTAACATTGTACTCAATGGTGAAAGACTGAAAGCTTTCCCGTTGAGATTGGGAACAAGACAAGGTTGCCCACTGTCACCACTGTTGTTCAAAATAGTGCTAGACTTTGGGGGATCAATATTTATTGACTTGTACTAACTGCCACGAATAAAGCAGTCTTTACCATGAAAAACAAAAAACAAACAAACAAACAAACAAAAATAGTGCTAGAGGCTCTAGCTAGAACAATCAGGCAAGAAAAATAAATAAAAGGTGTCCAAATTGGAATGGACAAAGTAAAACTTTTGCTATTTGCAGATGATATGATCCTATACCAAGAAAGTCCTGAAAAATCTACAATAAAGCTACTATAGCTAATAAATGAGTTCAGCAGCATGGCAGGATAAAAGGTTAATATGCAAAAATCAGTAGCGATTCTATTCACTAGTAATGAGCAATGTGAGGAAGAAGTCAGGAAAAAAAATTCCACTTACAAGAGCAACTAAAAGAATCAAATATTTAGGAATAATCTTAACCAAGGATGAAAAGCACTTGTATTCAGAAAACTACAGTGCATTGCTAAAAGAAATTTTAAAAGACCTAAATAAATGGAAGAACTTTCCATGTTCATGGATGGGAAGACTAAATATTGTTACAATGTCAATTCTATTCAAATTGATATACAGATTCAATGCAACCCTGATAAAAATTTCATTAGCCTTTTTAAAAGAAATGGAAAACCCAGTTATCAAATTTATTTGGAAGGGCAAGGGGCCCCGAATAGCTAGAAACATCTTAAAATGGAAGAACAAAGTTGGAGGACTCTCACTTTCAGACTTTAAAGCATATTACCTAGGTACAGTGGTTAAAAAAAAAAACCAAACAAAAACAAAACAAAACAAAAAAACCCAGCATGGTACTGGCATAAAGAAAAACATATAGAGCAATGGAACCACATTGATGGTTCAGAAACAGAACCACACATCTATGGTCAAGTGATTTTTTTACGAGGCTGTCAAGCCCACCCATCTGGGGCAGAACAGACTATTCAAGAAAGGGTGCTGGGAGAACTGGATATCCATAGCTAAAAGAAAGAAAAAGGACCCCTATCTCACATCTTATACAAAAATTAACTCAGACATAAATATAAAAGCTAAAACCATAAACTCCTAGAAGAAAATGTAGGAAAACATCTTCAAGACCTGTTGTTAGTTGGTGGTTTCTTAAACCTTGCACTGAAAGCACAATTAATGAAGGAAAAAAAAAAAGGATAAATTGAACTTCCTCAAACTTAAATACTTTTATGATTCAAAGGATTTTGTCAAGAAAGCGAAAAGGCAGCCCACTCAATTGGAGAAAATATTTGGAAACCACATATCTGATAAGGGTTTTATGCTGTATAATGAGACTGTACAACAAGAAAGAAAGAGAGAGAGAGGGAGGGAGGGAGGAAGGAAGCAATCCAATCAAAAAGTCTTAAATAGACATTTCTCCAAAGAGGGAAAACAAATGGTAAAAAATCAAATGAAACAATGTTCAATATGACTAGCTATTAGGGAAATGCAAATCAAAACAATGATATATCATCTTATACTTCACAGAATGGACATTATTTAAAAAATAGAAAACAACAAGTGTTGGAAATGATGTGAAGGAACAGGAATACTCCTTCACTGTTGAGGGGAATGTAGAATGGTGCAGCCTCTGGGGAAGACAGTTTGGCGGTTCCTTTTTTCTCTCGAAAGAAAAAAAGTTTAGTGTTGACCATAAATAGTTTCTGATGGCCATTGCTGTCAAGTTACTGCAATTTTTTTTTTTTTTTAAAGATTTTATTTATTTATTCATTTATCCCCCTCTTGCTGCCCGTGCTCGCCGGGTCAGCCAACCACGCCGTGCGGGCGGGCCCGCCCCCACCAGGAGGCCCCAGGAACCGAACCCGGGGCCCCCCATATGGCAAACGGGAGCCCCACTGATTGAGCCATAGCCGCCCCCCTAGTTACTGCAATTTTGAGGAAAGTGAAAGTTCTGATATTTCAGTGAGTACTACTGCCCTTAATGGTCACAATAAGATAAACAGTGATGCAAAAAGAAGATAGATAGATAGATACCACAGAGATGAATTAATATTACTATAAAAATGGATTGTGGGGAAGCGGCTGTGGCTTAATTGGTTGGGCTCCCGTTTACCATATGGGAGGTCCTGGGTTCAACTCCCAGGGCCTCCTGGTGAAGGCAAGTTGGCCCGCATGGTGTGGTGAGCTGATGGCCCACGCGGTGCAGTGAGCTGGTGCAGCAAGATGACCCAACAAAATGGAGGCAAACAGAAACAGAAAAATGCAAAGCAAATGGACACAGCAAGGGGGGGATAAATGAATAAATAAATCTTAAAAAAAAAAAAAAAAGGATTGTGAAGTACATTTGTCTTGTATTATCAGGTAAAAGGTAAATATATTCCATATATTCTGAAATAAGGGATTGTTTTAGTTTCCTTGGCTGCTCAAGAAAATATAATGCAATGGGTCAGATTACATAATGGGAATTTATTAGCTTATGATTTTGAGGCTAAAAGAAAGTCCAAATCAAGGCGCCATCAAAGTGACAGTTTCTTTCCAAAGACTGGTGTTCTGGGGCTGACTGCTGGTGATCCTTGGTCCTTGTCTTCTCTGTCACATGATAATGCACATGGCAGCCTCTCATGGCCTCTCATTTCTCTTCCGGGTTCTGCTGAATTTCAGCTTCTTGCTTCCCATGGCTTTCTCTCTGTCTGAATTTCATTCTGTATATAAAGAACTCCAGTATTAGGATTAAGACCCATCCTGGTTGAGGTGGATCACATCTTAACTGATGTAACTCCAGCAATAAGTCCTACTTAAAATGCATTCACACCCAAAGGAATGGTTTAAGTTTAAGAACATGTTTTTCTGGGGTACTTAAAGCTCCAAACCACCATAGGAACCTACTGAAAAAAAGACTGTTAAAGATCCAAGACATTTCTATTATAGTGTCTACCAAACATCCTATTCTATTAATGTTTTCATATAGCAATAGGTTTCAAGAGTTTAGAGAGTATCAAAAATGCATTCTAATTTTTTTCTTGTTGCCACAGCTTTGCCTAAAAAATATACTTCATACTTTCAAAAAATTGTTACTTTCAAACCTTTTTTAATTCTAAAATTTTGGACAGGGTTACTACTGAAGATTTTTTTAAAAACAATTTATTGAAGTATATCATTCATACATGAACATACATAAACTATAAGTGTTCAGTAAACATTGTGAACTTATAAACAAACATGCACAACATCATACAGGGCTCCCACACATTACCCCACCACAAGTACTTTGTATTGTTATGAAACATTTGTTAACAAATTACGAAAGAGCATTGTCAAAGTATTACTACTAACTATAGTTCGTATCTTATTCCCCTACACAGTTTTTAAAAGAATTTATTTATTTATTTACTTTTATCCATTTTTACCCCCCCACACCCATTTTTGCTGTTTTTGTGTCCATTCGCTGGGCAACTCTCTGTGTCCGTTTCCTGCCCTCTCTTCTCATCCTTCTCTTCCTGTCTTCACTGGGATTTGATCCTCAGAACCTCCAATGTGGGAGAGAAGTGTCCTACCGCCTGTGCCACCTTAGTTCCTGGTTTTTCGTTGTGTCTCATTTTGGCTTTCCCTGTGTCACTCTCCTGTTATGTCATTAATCTTGCTGCGTGGCTTGTGGGGCCTGGCAGTGCACCTACACACGGGGCCTGGAGGGGCTCACCTGCGCGTAGGGCCTGGTGGCATACCCACGCAACTACTAAAGATTAATGACACTAACAACTACCATTTAATAAGCAAAGAAAGTACCTTTCTAAGTGCTTTCCAAAAATAATCTCATTTCATCTTCACAGCAATCAAATACCACAGAAAAGAAGCTAACAGGCAGAAAGATACCACTGGATGTAAATGATAGCTAAGGTGAAAAACAGAACATAACAGTTACCCTCTGTGAGAAAACAGTGTTAAAATGTTAAATAAATTGTAAAAGTATTTACTTACCACCAGCAACCTTCATAAACTAACACCTCATAATAACATAGCCATAGGAGGACAGTTGCATGTGATGGAATGGGCAGAAATTGGAGCCTGAGTCTGGTGTGTATCTTTGCATAAGAGAGCTATTTTTCCCTTTTCCTTCCTTTTAAAAATTAAATTATTTAAATTTTAGAGTCTTCAACTGAAAGAGGGACTAATATCACCTATTCTACCTATTTCACAGGGGTAATGGGAGAATCAAAATGCATAATGCATACAAGTCTTTGAAAATGGCATATTTTACTTAAGCTTTAGGAGAGCGAAGGTTTTTTTTTTTTTTTTTTTTTTTTTTACCGGGAGGTCCCACGGATCGAACCCGGGTCTCTCCATATGGGAGACAGACGCCCAACCAGTTGAGCCACATCCGACCCCTGAGAGAGAGTGAAGGTTTTAAATAACTACTTGGAGCTTTATTTCCTCCAGAAATATCTCCACTTTTTACCTAATTGAAAAATAACTTTAAGTAATCAATGAGGGCAATTGTTTAGTTTATATTCTATTGCTTTCCATGACACACATTGGATAATTATTTGTTGACGTCCAGTTAGATTTTTAGGAACCTATTATTTTGCCTATTTTACCTATTTTATTTTACCTATTACCAGGTCTATGAGCTCTATACAACAGGCTTTCAATAAATCTATCATTCAGCACATTCTTGTACTAGGATGATTTGGGTGCAAATGAACTGAGCTCTGACAGGATCTGTGTTATATATGTGTGTCTGTATATATATATGTGTGTGTGTATATGTATACATATATATATGGCTTTCAGAAGAGAATCCCCATGTTCCACACCTTGAAATAGATCAGCAGATTTATAAGGGTATATTATCATCTGTGCTTACCTCTCAGCCTCATCTTTTCCCCAACTCCTCTTTCTATGGCACACAGAATGACTTCCCTTAACAGCTCAATGCCATCTCCTCTTTGGACTTTTCCATATGTTGTTTCCTCTACCTAGACACTCTTCCCTCATAATACCAAATCTTTCTTTAGGTCTTTCTTAACTCTCAACTTAAAAAAGCTTTCTCAGACCCCCTCACCCCGCACCTCATGTGCCCCTATAAAGCCTGTCATTTAACTCCTCGTAGGCACTTTATCATACTGTAAATTGTTTACTTGTCTGTCTTCTGCAATAGTCTGGGAACTCTGAGATAGCAGAGTCCTTCTCTGACTTTCCCTAGCAGCTAGCATGGTCCTTAACACACTGTACTTTTTCAATAAATATTCCTGATCCAATGGTCAAAGTGGCCTGGGATTTTAATCAAAAGGTAATGCTCTTTCAACCACCAGGCTTGGCTTTCTGATATTTCAAGTTTACTCTGGCACTAGACACTTCGGGTTGATACATTTTCAGCCCGCGAAGCTGACCGTTCTTTGACCCAGGCCTACAGGTGGAACCCCGTATGTCTGGTCCAACTTAGCCTGCAGAACCACCGCCAACATCGCGTGGAGTCGAAGAGGATGGATTTAACAGATCCACAAGAACTGCTATGTCCTCTAGGCAGTGAGTTGTAAAGACGACTCTCAAGGGCCGGGGGTGGGAAAGGGGTCCCAGGAAAAGCGAACGTCTTCTCTCAACCTCAGGCAGTTATCCCCACTCTCTACCTCCGCCAGCGCGCCAAGCCGTTAGTCCCGCCCTGACTCACTCCGACTCCACCCATCTGGCACCGCCCCAGTTACTAAACCCTTGCCGCCAGGCGCGCGACGCGCTTCTAAGCCCCGCCTCCGGGGCGAGGGTGCGCTCCCCCTCCCAGCTCTGCCTAAGCCGATCCGTTAGTAGCGGGAGGAAAAACCGTCCTTTGGGTCCCCGCCTCTCCACTCCCAACGCTTTACTCCCTACTTCCCCTGCGAACACTACACAGCCCGCTACGGAGGCCCCTGAAGTACAAACATCCCCAGGTCCTGGTATATTCTGATAGGTTTTGTCCCTGTTATTCCTCCCGGTTCTAAGGCCCTGCATTCCGTTTTTGCCAGAAATTCGGACTTGCGAGTTTCTTTCGGCGGTAGGAACTCCAACGTTCTTCACGGAAGCAAAAGCTGTATTTTGTTTTGTTTTGCCGCTGGGGCCTCTCGCATTCCTTCCCCCCCGCCTCGCGGAATTGTGGCGGGAGGGGGAGGAGGGAGTCAGAGCGCCTGCGCGGAGAGGCCGCTTTCCATCCGGGTCCCTGTCCGTGCGGTGCAGCAGGTCGGTAGGCGGGAAATGGCGACGGGCTGAAGGAGCTAGTTCTGTTGCTGCTGCGGGGTAAGCGGGAAAGACACCATACACTGCGCAGTCCGGACTATCGTCGGAGCTTGAGGATACTTTTCTGTCGTCACAGTTAGGTAATTTCCCTCGTCCAGACGCTGCCGCTGCTACCAACCTCAGCCCTCCTCTTCCAAGGCCCTCTGCCGGGATATCCTCCCCTTCTCAACCGGGTCCTACGGCGGCTCCGGCGCTCTGGTAGGCATGCATTATTGGCGCCTCCTAAGTCCACTATATTGAGCCGCTTTTCTCTGGACTTTCCCCAGGGAACGGGAAGGAAGCTCACTTCCCGCCAGCTTCAGCTCTTAGGCTGCGGCCTGTGTTGTGATTTCTGGGGATAGATTTCGCTTTGCTACGCATCCCCAACCCCGATCTCACGTTCCTAGTTCCAAATCCTGTGGTTCCTCTGGGTAATTGGGTTAGAAGACCATCTTTTCTAATCTTCTTGGCCCACCTGATAAATTTGGATTTTTCATTCTTTCTAGTAGGGGGGCGTTGCTTTCTGTATCTCTGTTTTTATAAACATCTCTTGAGGGTCTTGAAGAAGAGATTTCACTAAGTTCTGTTTATTTCCTGGACAGTTAAAATGTTGAGTTGACATTGTTACTTTTCCAAGTCAAATGTGGTAGTAAAGAACAGCCCATGTGGAACGCCCCTGGTTTTGGTAGTGTTCAATTAAGGGTGAGTCTTACTATCCTAGTGTTCTCCACTTTCTTTGGGTATTAAGGCTCATCTGGGTGTTCACTTTTTATATTCTTGACTAGAAGTCTATGGTAAATAATTATATAAGTAAATTGTATTTATTTACTTCTCACCCTAGTGGTGGCTGGATGTATGAATGATGTTAAGCACTTTAGAGTACCTTAGGGACAGCTAAAGAAATACTGCTTGTAAAATGTCCTAAGATCTTAAAATGAAATGTACTTAGTAGCTATTCCTCCAAGGCAGGAATTCATTTTTCTAATGCTAATAAAGCAATACTAAAATTATTGCCCAACATGGGTATACAAATTAATGACTTGAAATGATAGCTTTATTTTTATAATTTTCAGATTGTAGATTATTTATATTCCATCTCTACATTTTTTGGTAAGTTTTAAAATTTAGTTTTGTCCAGATGTTATCTTTCTTAAAGCAAGGAAATGGCAAGTTAAAGCTGGTTTTATTTATCCTTTTCCTTTACATTGCAGACCAATTGTCCATAAAGAGAAGTAATAAGAAAGCTGTTAGTATTTTTCAAAATTTGTTTTTCAATCTTGTTGAATTTAGGGACCTCTGTAGGTTTTTTTTTTTTTTTTTTAAACCAAATTAAGTTAGAAAAAGGAAAAAAAGCGTGGTTTTTATGATACAACAGTTGATAGAACTCAAAGCCCTCAGCTCTCTAGGTCCAGCTCTCAGAAATTCATGATATTAGGATTAAATTTCAGTAATAAGTTGCAACACCCAAATATCATTATAGTTCTCATTTGTTAACTATTTGATATACTCTCATTTGATAGCCTTTACCCAAGGTCATAAAGAAAGTCAAGGCAGAATGTCACTCTTTTAGGATTGAGTTGAACTTTTTAGGACCAATGGAAAGGAGAGTGGGACGTGGAGGGCATGTTGGAAACTTGCTGAGTCGATTTATTTTAAAAATAAGTGACTTAAAGGGATCTAAAATAAATTATTGGTCCCTAGGCATTATTTATATTTTAATGGCTTTTTTGGTACTTTATTAAGCATTAATGTTTTCAGTGAAATTCGGTTTGCAGTTAGCTGAGTGAACATTGTAGAATGTGTCCTCATTCAGTATCTGGGCTCTCTTAACACTTCTCAGTATGGGTTGAAAGAACGTAAAAGCTATAAGCGATGTACTCCTTAACTTTTGTGGATTTGTAGCTATATAGAAATTCTAAATGGGATTGAGGAGAAATACCAGATAGAATTGGTTTTACAGTATTCCATTCTACATGGTGTCTCTTGGGCAGTCCTTTTGAGCCAGTGATGTTATTCTTTTACACTGTTATGAAATTAAGAATTGGGGAAGTTTTGTCATTTCAAATTCATCCAAATGATCCCATGTTTGTGATTTCTGGAGAAATTTCTTCACAAGATTGCATAACAATCTATCCATTGCTGGTTGGAGAAACTTGGACCTGTTGATGTTCAGAAAGGATGTACTAGACTCTAGTCTTGTAACCAGGGTTTTACTCAATTGCAGATTAAGTAAAATGGTATTATTTTAGCCATAGCAGACTGTGATTCATTAGATAAAGAATAAAGATGTTTGCCAGAATTAGAAATATACAATATCTAATTATATTTATTCTTTTGCAAGTTATTGTGAAAGCATAAAGTAGGAAAGACACTTCAAATCATAAATATTAAATATGGACCTCATAGGTGGTGTGCTCTGAGTAATTTTTCTGGGTAAGTTAAAAAGATGCCTGACCATTTTTACTGGCTTGGCTACTGGGGGTCATTTGCTCTATTTTGAGGATGGGGAGAGTTAACAGATGTGGAACCTATGTTGGAACATACAGTTACAACTTTAGTGTCTACTTACTTGACATTTGTTATGAGGCATATATCTAAACCAGACATACAATTCACTACTGATTGTATGACTGTATTAAGTTCTAATTTAAAGTGCATTAAGTTTTAGGTGAACCTGCATTACAGATAGACTAGAAGGTTGGCTATATGGTATAATTTGAGAATTGCCAAAGCTTAATTTTGTGTCTTAACTATGTGTGATGGAATTCTTTCTAAAATGTTCTGTTTAAAATTCACATAGTCTAGGGAAGCGGCTGTGGCTCAATCAGTAGGGTTCCCGTTTACCAAATGGGAGGCCCCGGGTTCGGTTCCTGGGGCCTCCTGGTGAAGGCAAGCCCGCCAGCATGGCGTGGTTAGCTGACCCAGCGAGCACAAGCAGCAAGGGGGGGATAAATGAATAAATAAATAAATTAAAAAAAAAAAATTTCACATAGTCTCTTGAAGAGAAACTTTATAGATTATCGTCTTCATTGAGGACATTAGCAAAGACTAGTTTATCAAGCAAACTTGCTGATACCACAAAGGGAGGCGTTCAAGAGGCAATGGAATATGGGAGAGGTAAGTTTTTATGCACTGGCTGTGATCAGAAGTGGTGTGGAATATTAAGAGTATTGCATAGGGAAGACAGACGTGATAGAGGAGCTTGGGCCTAATGGGGTCCTATGGGAGTCTGGCGAATCTGGTAGTAATGAGAGATAGACTTAATGTGGTCCCAAGAAGAATCAGGATATTAAAGACAAGTATGGTTTATAGTTTTGGCCAGCCCCCTCCCCCCCCCTTTTGTAAACCTTGTCTATTCCCCCCCCCCCCCAATTTGGTATTTTTGAAAAAGAATGAAGGAAAACACTAAAATCCCATTAAAAGTGTTGAAATATTTATATAAAGAGGCTTTTAACTTTAACATAAGGTTACGGTAGGCCAATTGACTATATTAGGGACCCTACATTTTAGGATATTCATAGGCTCCTATATTTAGAGAGATTGGAAAAAAGGGAGTACATCAAGATTAAACATGGGAAGCGGCTGTGGCTCAATCAGTAGGGCTCCCGTTTACCATATGGGAGGCCCCGGGTTCGGTTCCCGGGGCCTCCTGGTGAAGGCAAAGCCCGCCTGCACGGCGTGGTTAGCTGACCCAGCGAGCATAAGCAGCAAGGGGGGGATAAATGAATAAATAAATAAAATCTTTAAAAAAAAAAAAAAAAAAAAGATTAAACATGAATTAGCAGTGCTTTGACTTGGAGTTCTAGCAGTCAGGCTTTTGTAATAACTATGATAATTTTTAGGACTAGGAACTAAGTGTTTATTGTTTTGGTTAAGAAACATAAAACAGTCTACTAGTGGAAGGTACTAGTAATAGCAGTTTGTATATTTAGGAAGAATTTCTTCCTTTGGACTAGTTACTTCTATATTGAGAAATTGTTTGGGAATTAAAAAAGCAGGGAAGTTGTAAGTAAATTAGAAGGGGAAGATTAAGACCCTGCTGACACCTGTATTAGGGTTCTCCAGGAAACAGAACTTACAGGATATGTGTGTATAAATGTGTATGTATGCATGTAAATATTATGAGATTTATTATAGGAATTGCTCATGTGACTGGGGATTGGGAAGTTTGAATTCCATTGGGCAGGCTGCAAGTTTGGAATTCTGTTGAAGTCTTGATGAGTTCCCCGGGAAAAGCTGGAGGGCTGAAGTAGAGTTGGAAATTCTTCCGACTGCTGATATCATCAGGTCTCCCCTTAAGGCCTTCAACTGATTGATTGTATGAGACATCTCTTATTGCTGAAGGCAGTCTCCTTAGTTGATTGTAGATGTAGTCGGCCATAGATGCAGTCAACTTACTAGTGATTTAAATCCATGAAGTATCCTCACAGTAACAATCAGGCCAGTGATTGCTGACCAAACACCTGGACACCATACCAAGCCAGGTTGACACTGAAAAATGAGTGTATTAATTTGTTAAAGAAAAAATTACGATGATTATATAAGCCTTTAATCTTCTGTTATATGGATGAAAATTATTTGAAAAATAATCACATTTCAAACAGTCATTATGTATTTCTCACCGTTGGAAATATATCCTTTTATTTTTTTATAATAGCAAACGAGCACGTCTGTTAGATAATTATGATTTATCTAATCTGTGACTAGTAGTTTAAATAAAAATTCACTCTTCATAAGCCACCTTCTTGTCTTTCTCTTATCTCCCATGTTTTATATCTTTGTCATGATCATTAGTTTTTCTTTTATAGGTAGTGATAAGAATATGAAAATTATTTCATATACTCAGTGCAAATTTATTTTGGGCAAAGGCCATGATGTTTTTTGTCATGATTTTAAAGATTTTTGTTAACTATTTTTCTTGTTTTGTTTTGTTTTTTTACCAGGAGGTCCTGGGGATCGAACCCAGGTCCCTCCATATGGGAGACGGACACCCAACCTTTTGAGCCACATCCGTCCTCCACTTTTTCTTTTTTGTCAACATCTCATTGGTTATTTTCTTACTATCAAATTAATGTGTTCTGAGGATTTCAGATTTCTTTTGGCCTGAGAGTAGGTTTAATATAAAATTAATATCTTTTAAATAGAAAATTTTAACCAAAGACACATAAATAAATAGTTATATCTCTTCCCTTGCTCAGTTTTGGTGAGAACTACTTAAATAAAATGGACTCTTAGGCAAATTCTGCCAAAATTAAATTAACTTTTTAATCTTTAGAATTAGCTCGTAGGTGACCTCAGTAAGTTAAGAAATATGTTTGTGGGGAGACGGATGTGGCTCAAAAGGTTCGGCGTCTGTCTACCATATGGAGAGACTGGGGTTCAATCTCCGGTACCTCCCAGTAAAAAAAAAAAAAGAAATATATTTGTGTTGGCAGATTCTGTAGAAAGGATAGTATATTGAGAGAAATAATAGCTTGGGAGTGTAAAGTTTGCTATGAGCTTGTTGAGAAAAATAAATGAAGTATGGTATTCAGTACTCAGTTCTTATGAATTCATAAACTATATTTTTCCTAAACACATGGTGTTATAAAGTTATATGATATGAATTTTCTTACATGTACGAGAATGTTCTTTTTACACAATGCTTAAATCATATATTTTTTGTACAATTATTAAGCAGTTTTATTGAGATATATTCACATTTATATTCACATTTCATACCATCTATCTAAAGTGTATAGTCAGTGGCTTTTAGTATAATCACAATGTTGTGCATTCATCACAAAAAAAATTTTAGAACCATTTCATTACTCCAAAAGGAAAAACCACACCTTAGCGTGCCTTCCCTAGCACTACACAACTACCAATTAAATTTCATCTTTATAAATTGAAGATGCTTAAGTCATACTTAGTTGAGGCAGATAAGAATTAAAATAATCTCCAAATTATTGTTCTTTTACAACTTATATTAAAGAAATATAAAGGGAAGCGGCTGTGGCTCAATCAGTAGGGCTCCCGTTTACCATATGGGAGACCCCGGGTTCGGTTCCCGGGGCCTCCTGGCGAAGGCAAGCCCGCCCGCACGGCGTGGTTAGCTGACCCAGTGAGCACAGGCAGCAAGGGGGGGGATAAATGAATAAATAAATAAAATCTTAAAAAAAAAAAAAAAAAAAAAAGAAATATAAATAACTCATTCTGTCCATAACAAATACTGATTTTGCCCTAATGGTATTTCTGCTAAGAATATATAAGGTTTTAGGGAGCAGAGGTGGCTCCGGCAATTGGGCATCTCCCTCTTACATTGGAGGTCCCGGGTTCTGTTCCCTGTGCCTCCTAAAAAGAGAAGAACAGCACGCAACAAACAGACACAGTGAATGCAAACAATGAAGGGGTGGGGAGAAAGAAAGATAAATAAATAAATAAAAAGAATATATAAGGTTTTAAGTTGGGACGCTAATGGTAGCGTTTTGACGCATGTGTTTGAATGATTGTGCCTTCCTTACTAAATATTTTCACTGATCAACACACTGAATAATGTTATCTTTTTAAAATCAGTTTGTATTTTTAGAGAGCTTTTTAGTCATCAGTAATCTTTTTGTTTCTCCAGAGGAAATAAATTGATCATTGTTTTAGAGAAAGCATTCTTTTTTTGTTCATTGAAGAAAACTTTTTTAAGGAGGAAAAAACTCAATAATTTTTATCGGCCTAAATTAGAACTTCTCTTTTTTTGGTATAGATTATATTTTGGTAAATGTTTTTGATTGCAAGTTTATTATATTCAAAAATTTCTTAAAAAATCTTATATTAGCTGATAAAAAAAGATGGAGAAAATCAACCAACATGAAAAGTAATGACTTCAAAAGATCACCTATCTTTATCACACACTTTGTTGGGAAAGGGGTAAAAATAATCTGTTTGATTAGTGGTTGATGCTTTATATAATACTCCTCTACTGGTTCTTTCTACTCTAGTTGACTTGATTTTTATTGGGTGATAAGTGAGGGGTCAGAGAATGTTTTTCCTTTTCTGAAGTTATCAAATGAAGGTTTAGGAAAATAGTGGGCAGTAAAAGTGGACAGGTATAATACCTGAAGCTGTTGATTCCAGATTAGTTAGGCTAGAAATATAGACTGAGTGAAAACAGATGCTGCCACTTTTGAAAATGTTGTTTGGTGTCAACTAAGGCAGTGACTTTCAGTTTTTTCTTCCATGAATATAAGTATAATATAAATTTAGTAGGGATATCATTTGTAAGGTAGAGTATAAGCAATAGACTTATAGAATTTTAGAGTTAAAGGAGACCAAAGGGGTCATTTAATCCAATAATTTGTTTTTTTTTTTGGTAATGAACCACTCTGTAGATTTAAGGGGAAAAAAAGTTTTATTGAGATATATTCACATACCATACAATCTATCCAAAGTGTATAATCAGTGGCTTTTAGTACAATCAGTGTTGTGTGTTCATCACCACAAAAATTTTTAGAACAATTTCATTACTCCAAAAAGAAAAACTCCACACCTCTTATCAGTCACCTCTCAATCCCTCCAGTCTATAGACTTAATGTGTAGTAAATGTTTGTCTTCATTAGGATGCTGCAAGGAAGATGAAAACAGTGCAGATTAATTAATGACTTCTCTCCTATTTTGACTTCTATTTTATTTTTTATTTTTAGGTAAAATTTACATATAACGAAATACACAGATCTCATGTAACTTCTTTTTACTGTTGAGAAAATGAATTGCTAGAATGATTACATGACTTAAGCAGTGTTACACAGCTAATTAGTGATTGATTCAGGGGGGTGGATGTGGCTCAAATGGTTGGGCGTCCGTCTGCCATATGGAGGGACCTGGGTTCGATCCCCGGGACCTCCCGGTAAAATAAAATATATATATATATATGTAGAAGGCACATGGGCTGCCAGACTCTGTGTGCTGGTGAGCCACCAGGCCCCGGGAGCCATGCAAGATGCAGCAAGATGGTGATGTAACAGGAGAGAGACGTAGGGGAGAGACAAGACGAGATCCTCTGAAAGCTCCAAAAACAAGGAACCGAGGTGGCGCAGGTGGGAGAACACCTCTCTCCTACATTGGAGGTCTCCAGGATCGAATCCTGGTGAAGACTGGAGGAGGATGAGAAGAGATGGCAGGAAACAGACACAGAGAATTGCCCAGCGAATGGACACAAAACAGCAAGTGGGAAAGGGGGTGTTTAAAATGGATAAAGTAAATAAATAAATCTTTAAAAAAAAAAAAAGATTCAGGACCAAATTTGAGTTTCTAATTCCTAACCCAGAGGTCATTCCTCTGT
This sequence comes from Tolypeutes matacus, assembly GCA_026826555.1. Classification (NCBI taxonomy): domain Eukaryota; kingdom Metazoa; phylum Chordata; class Mammalia; order Cingulata; family Chlamyphoridae; genus Tolypeutes; species Tolypeutes matacus. Next base: position 3,413,593 of record JAKSZT010054394.1, on the reverse strand, counting down.
TAACTCGTTCTGGGTCCTAGATTTTTCTTTATGTAGCCAATTTATAATTTATATATACTTAAATTTTATGGGAAAAACTTGACTTTGTTGCCTTTACAGTCTGATTTGTGATCTTTTTATCATTTTTATTAATATTTATTACCTACTTTTGTTTCCCTTTTCATGTGTAATGCATCAGCATACCATTTCTCTCCTTCATTTATTAAACATATTTGTCTGAAAGAGGGCACATTAGGTTGGTCCTAGGTAACTTATTTAGAGTCCTTCCTATGCAGAGTGCTATTTATTTTTTCTTCATGTTGTTTTAATAGAAATTTCTGCATTCAGGACCTCAACAGCAAATTATCAACTGAGTTTATGCTTATAGTTACTATAATTTTGTGTTAACACAAGACAATTCATAATTGTTTGCCTCAGCTATTGCTTGGGATCAGAGATTTTGTGTAGAGGAAGGATATCTTATAAAGAAAAACTTTTTTTTTGCTTTATTTATAGGCCCATTTTTACGAGCAAGGATTGTTGTTGTGAGGATTGTTTGTATTTCAGTGATATTTCCCCCCCTTTTCTGGTCTCTTTGAGGGGAGGGGAATGAGAAAAATTGTTTGGTTCAACAAAGATTAAGTTATCCTGTGGGCCAGGATACTGGAGTTACATATCAAATCTCTGCCTTTAAGAGCTCTGCCTTTTCAGTCTAGTCCAAATAAAGATACATAAACATTATTTCAATGTGATTTATTAAGAGCTAAGGTAGAGATAATCACAGGGTTTACAAAGCCTTGGGAGGCGGAAGTGGTTATTTAATTTACTGGGGTACATGACAGCTTAGAATTCAAAGGACTTGGTGGTGCTTTACTTCCTTCTAGAGGAGCCTGTTTTATAATCGATATGTGGGCTGAGGTGTTTTTGTGTGTGTGTATGTGTGTTGCGGGGGGCGGGGGCTGAGTTTTAAAGAATGAGAATAATTAGTTGAAGGAAAAAATGTTTGAAGTAAAGAATGAGCAGAAGCTTGATGTAACATAGAGTGGGCAGGAAACATTACGGGAGAACAAAAGGGTGAGGCGGCAAAAAATGAAAAAAAGGCAGGAGAGGTAGATCTTACAGGATTTTGTATACAATGCTAGAGAACTTAGTCTTGATTTTGAAGATAATTGATAGGAAACCTGGTGAGGGGAGCAGTCAGATTTGTGCAGCGTGGAGGATGGATTTGAAAGGAAAAAGAACTTGAGAAATATTTTGAGGTAAAATCAATAGTTTGGTGATTGTAGTGGTTAAGGGAGAGGAAGAATGACCAGAATGTTTAGTATGTCTTCTAAGTTTCTGCTTTGGTTGACTAGGTAGATAGTGGTAGCATTAAATGATCAAGAATATAGTAGGAAAAATTTAGTAGTAAGAGCAGGTTTGTGTATGGTGGTGGAATGAATTCCGTTTTGAGTAAGTTGAATTTGAGTTGCCAAGTGAAAATAAGTGGAAGTTGAGATGCCAAGTGAACGTGTTGAGAACACTGTTGGATCAGAGTCTGAAATTCAAAGGTGGTAGTCAGAGAAACTAGTAGAATTTATGTTGCAGTTTGTAATGAGCATTTGGAACACATTCATTTTTCCTCCTGATCCTCCCTTTCATCTGGGCTTCAATATTTAAAAAGTAAAATGCTTTGCTCAGTTTTAGATGGCTGGGCAATCAGCTTTTTATATTCCTGAAATAAGATCTGATTTAAACATTGGAAAAGTAGGTATGTTTTACATTATATACTTTTTTCAATGTCATGAGTTGAGGCTTAAAACTTCACACCCATTCTTATGTTTGTTTTGTGAAGTAATCTACTTAAATTGTATTGTTTTCATTCATTAGTGATTCACTTATTTCTTAAGGGTGCTCATTTCCCAATCTTTAACTTGTTTAAAACTCAATTTTATTTAATAAATTTGTTATTACAGTTGTTATGTAGGCAGTTTCTGACAAGAACTTGTCCCAATCAATATGAATTTCTTTGGTTTTAGTATCAGTGTAATGCTTGTCTCCTAAAATTAGTTGGGAAATGTTCCCTTCTCTTCTGTTTTCTGAAAGTGTTTGTGTAGATTGGTATTGTTTCTCACTTAAATTTTTGTTAGGATTCTCCAGTGAAGCCATCTGGGTCTGGAATATTCTGTTGGAAAGTTTTGCTTCAGTTTCAAATTTTTTAATAGATAAAGGACTGATCAAGTTTTCTATTCTTGCGCAAGCTTTGGTAGTTCTAAATTGTTGAATGTACAGGCATAAAGTTGTTTATAATATTCTATTATTGTCCTTTTAATGTTTTTAGGCTCTGTAGTGATGTCTCCCTTTTCATTCCTGATAATGGTCATGTCTTCTCTTTTTTAAAATTCTTTTAGAGGTTTATCAGTTTTACTGACCTTTAAAAAAAATTTTTTTTTTTTTTTTGTTTCATTGTTTTTTGTTGTTTTCAGTTTCATTGGCTTCCATTTTTGTCGATTATTTGTCTCTTAACAGTGGGTTGTATTGCTTTCCTTTTTTTTTTTTTTAAGATTTATTTATTTACTTTTATCTGTTTTAAACCCAGTTCAACTTATCTCTACATTACTTTTGCTGTTATGAAATGCCAGAAGGAAAAAAAATAGGTATATTGTGAATTTTTAAATCTAGATTTTATATGAAATAGTTCAGTACTTTGTGTACCTAACAGTCTATCATTTTGTCATTTCTTTTTTTTTTTTTTTTTTTTAAGATTTTATTTATTTATTCATCTATCCCCCCCCTTGCTGCTTGCGCTTGCTGGGTCAACCAACCGCGCCGTGCGGGCGGGCCTGCCCCCACCAGGAGGCCCCGAGAACCGAACCCAGGGCCTCCCATATGGTAAATGGGAGCCCCACTGATTGAGCCACAGCCGCTTCCCTTGTCATTTCTTATAAGGAATAAATATTAAAAGAGAGGAGTAGTAGAGCAACTTCCCTTATCCTTTTCTTCTTTTCTTATCCTATTCCACCCCTTGTTCACAGTTTGTTATAAAGGGAAAAAATAAAATAAAAATAGAGACTTTTTTTGTTTTCCCATTCCCTAACCTGGCTCTTACCCTATTGGAAACCTTTACCTTACACAACCATTTGTGGAAAAAGGAATTAGATACATAGTTTTCATCCTGGTACACATAGGCTTGGTGTTGAGACATGGAATGTCATTTTTTACCTTATTTGTATAATGAGTTAGATTTTAGAGTAATAGTAATGTGATATTGCTTTTCAGTTATAATATAACATTAATTAATATACATTAGATGTGCACATTGGAACTGTCCTGGAACTCTAACTTCCCCATTTATAACATAGTTTCTATCAGAAGCTTAATTTTGAGCTCCCAATAGCCAGTTGTAAGTAAACACAGCTGTTTGCAGGTTGAACAGCTGTTTAAAGGCTTTGCATATCCAGGAGTTCCACAGGAAAATCGCCCATTCACCATGACTTTTTAGGAACAAAGCAGAAATAGCAAACTTTAGAGGGTAATGGAAAAACAAGAGTTTTGGTAACTCCATCCCCTCACATGGCTCCCTCATCTTTTTGCTCGTTGTTTGTGCTCGTTGTTGTATGTTTGTTTTCTCATTGTCTGTTTGTTCCTTTTCTTTAGGAGGCACCTAGAACCGAACCTGGGACCTCCCATGTGGGAGGCAGGCGCTCAACTGCTTGAGCCACACCTCCCCCTTTGGTAAATTTTTTTTTTTTTTTTTTAATTTATTCCTTCCCCCTTCCCCTTTCCCAGACAGTTCTCTAGTCTGTCTGCTCATTGTTTACCCACCTTGTCCAGGAGGTACTGGGAGCTGAATCCAAGACCTCTAACATGGGAGGCAAGTGCCCAACAGCCTGAGCCACATCTGCTCCTTGTGGGCTGCGGCATCTGCTGGCTTGTGGCATCTGCTTGTTTTAGGCGTCTTCTTGTTGCGGTGGTGTGGCATCTAGCTCATTGCAGTGGGTGTGCCATCTAGCTCATTGCGGCAGGTGTGGCATCTGCCTGTCTTCTTTAGGAGGCACTGGGATCCGAACCCGGGACACCTCCCATGTGGTAGGTGCACGCCCAACTGGTTGAGCCACATCTACTTCCCTTTGGTAACTTTTTAATTAGGTAATTTTTGTTGGTGATAAATATATTGTTTTCACATTACACATTATTTTAATAGGAATTATCAAGAAGATATTAACAATTATCAAGAAGATATTAACACTCCTGCCATTTTTTCCACTTCACTGTCCTCATTCATGACATGGCAATCCTGGAAACTATGTTGTTGTCAGAAAGATTAAGTGAAATAATGTATTAAAGGGCACTTAGGACAGTGCTTTGCACTTAGCATTTAATTGTTAACTATTGAGTTATATATTACTTTGACGTTTTCTATGTTCAAATGAATATAGATAATAAGTGCTTTCTTTCTTTTTTTTTTTTTTTTTTTTAGGAGGTACTGGAGATTGATCCTGGGACCTCATACATGCGAAGCAGGCTCTGAACCACTGAGCTACACTTGCTCTCCATAGGTGCTTTCTTTTGGTGGGTGGTTTCCTGAAATTCACAAATAGGAAAGTATAATAGAAAACCAACACAATACTTTTAATACAGTACTTTGGTGTAGTGTATTTGGTTGGATTATGTTTCAGTATTCAGTTGAGTACATACATCTAATTTTAAGCCTTTATTTTAAGACTTCAGTACTTTTCAAGAAATGCTAAGAGGTTAAATTTGCAACTATTTGTTGAGATCCTAATCTCACTAGGATAGTAGACTAGACTCTTTGAAAATACAGGTTATTTAAGGGACTTGGCAGTAGATATTTGCAGATTTTATTAAGTTCAATTGAAGAAAAAACTTTGGCTAAAACTCATTTAGCATTTTCTAAGGTTTGCCTTATGAAATAGTGAGCCTCTTATCTCTGTAAGCATTCAAGCAGGTGTTAGGTTACCTTTTGTTAGGAATGCTACCTTTGAGATTTCTGCTTTGGTTGGGGAGGTTGAACTAAGGCTTTTTTAACTTCAGTGTTTTAGAGTCTTAGGAAAAAGCATTTAAAATGGGAACTAGAAATAGCCTATAAATGTAATTAAAATATTTTGTCTTACTGATTAACATAAAACACATAGTGAGAAAATAATTTTTACTTTCATAGTTTTCAGTGTACAAGTCCTTCACCTCGTTAGTTAAATTTACTCATAGGTATTTTATTCTTTTATAAGCTATTATGAATGGGATTTAAAAAAAATATATATATATATATATATTTTTTTTTTAGTGTATTTTTTCAATTTATTGAAGCATATCACTCACACATGAACATACATAAATAATAAGTATATAGCAATAGTTGTGAACTTACAAAACAAACATAACATAACATCATACAGGGCTCTCATACCTCACCCTGCCACCAATACCTTGTGTTTTTGTTAAACATTTTAAAATAATGATTAAAGAGCATCCTCAAAATATTACTGCTAACCAAAGTATTTTTCCCCAACCCACCCCATTATTATTATATCATCTATACATGAACACAAACAACAAACGTACAGCAAAAGTTGTGAACCCACAAAACAAACATTCATAGCATCATTCAGAGGTCCCACACATCAACCCGCCACCAACATCCTGCATTGTCATGAGACATTTGCCACAAACCACGAAAGAATATTGTCAAACTCCCACTGCTAATCATAGTCCCTATCTTACACTTGGTGCATCCCTCCCCTAACACACCCTATTACCCTTTAAAAACATTTTTTTTTACAGCAGAAGTTGCAAACCCACAAAACAGTCATGCACATGTGCAGAACCCCCAAACAAAACCCCTCTATCAACACACCACACCATGGTGGAACACCTGCCACAGACCACGAGACAACATTATCCGACCATCACCAGGTCCACAGCATACACCTGGCACACACCTTCCACACTCCCCCATCATCAGCACAACAATCCCTGGCATAGATGCAAGAACACCACACTGTTACTGTCAGCCACAGTCCATAGGCCACCCCAGCTGTATCCTTTCCATGCCTTTCCACACTCCCACCACCCTGCAACAGCGATGCACATCTGCTTCAGCCCACAAAGGACACCCCTGCATCTGTACTACCAAACACAATTCCAATCCACCTCTGGGTTTACGGTGCCATTCAGTCCCTTGGACTTCTCTCTAGCCCCATGTCAATTGGCATCTGCGTTCCCAGACCACCATTTTCAGCCACATCCCCATTTATAAACCAGCTGTTACTCACTATAATGTGTTACCATCAACTCTACATTTCCACACTTATACAGTAAAGCTGATTAAAAGTTCTACATATGTTAAATATCAGTAGTCCATCTCAGTTCTCTTATCTCTTTAAAAATCTGCCACCTACCACCAGGTCTTGAAGATATTTTCCTACATTTTCTTCTGAAAGCTTTATGTATGTTGCTTTTATATTTAGGTTTTTGATTCATTTTGAGTTAATTTTTATATAAGGTGTGAGACAGGGGTCCTCTTTCCTTCTTTTGCTATGGATATCCAGTTTTCTCAGCACCATTTGTTGAATGGACTATTCTGCCTGAGCTGGGTGGGTTTGACAGGTTAGTCAAAAATAACTTGACCATAGATGTGAGGGTATATTTCTGAACCATCAATTCAGTTCTATTGGTCTATGTGTCTGTCTTTATGCCAGTACCATGCTGTTTTTACCACTGTAGCTAGGTAATATGATTTAAAGTTTAGAAATGAGAGTCCTCCAACTTTGCTTTTCCTTTTTAAGATGTTTCTGGCTATTCAGGACCTCTTACCCTTCCAAGTAAATTTGATAATCATGTTTTCCATTTATTTAAAAAATGCTGGTGCAATTTTTATTGGGATTGCATTGAATCTGTATATCAGTTTGAGTAGAATTGACATCTTAATGATATTTAGTCTTCCAATCGGTGAGCATGGAATGTTCTTCCAATTATTTAGGACTTTTTTCTTTTATTTTTCTTTTTTTTTTTTAATTTTTAAATTTCTTTTAACAATGAGTTGTAGTTTTCTGAGTACAAGTGCTTTATATTGTTAGTTAAGTTTATTTCTAAATATTTGGGGTTTATCTGTCATATTTTATTTTCACCACTCTTGTGAGACTTTTAGTTACTTTTATTGATATAATCTTCATTTCTAGACTCTATTCCAGGCCTCTCTCTCCTGTCTTTTCTTTTCAGGCTGTTGCACACCCTTTAGTATTTTCTGCAAAGTGGGTTTCTTGGTTACAGACTCTCTCGGTTTCTGTTTATCTGTGAATATTCTAAACTCGCCCTCATTTTTGAAAGACAGTCTTGCTGGATATAAGATTCTTGGCTGGAAGTTTTTCTTTTGCAGTATCTTAAATATATCATACCACTGTCTTCTTGGTTTCTGGTCTCCATGGTTTCTGGTGAGAAATCAGCACTTAATCTTATTGGGTATCTCTTCTATGTTATGCATTGCTTTTGTCTTGCTGCTCTCAGAATTCTCTCTTTGTCTTTGGCATTTGACATTCTGATTAGTATGTGTCTCAGGTCTATTTGGATTTTTTTGTATGGGAGTACGTCGTACTTCTTGGACATGGGTATCTATGTCCTTCAGTAGGGTTGGGAAATTTTCTACTTTATTTCTTCAAATATTCTTTCTACCCCTTTTCCCTTCTCTTCTCCTTCTGGGACACCCATGATACGTATGTTTGCACGTCTCTTGCTGTCGTTTAGTTCCCTGAGACCTTGTTCAGGTTTTTCCAGTCTTTTCATCTTTTCTTTTGCATGTTCACTTTCAGAGACCATTTCTTTAAGCTTACCATTCCTTTCTTCTGCATCCTCAAATCTGCTATTATATGATTCCAGTGTATTTTTTTTTTTTTTAAAGATTTTATTTATTTATTCATTTATCCCCCCCCTTGCTGCCTGTGCTCGCTGGGTCAGCTAACCACGCCGTGCGGGCAGGCTTGCCTCCACCAGGAGGCCCCGGGAACCGAACCTGGGGCCTCCCATATGGTAAACGGGAGCCACAGCCGCTTCCCATCCAGTGTATTTTTAATTTCGTTTATTGCACCTTTCATTCCCATTAGATCTGCTTTTCCTGTGTATCCTTTCAAATTCTTTTTTGTGCTCATCCAATGTCGTCTTAATATCCTTAATTTCTTTAGCCATCTCATTGAATTTATTAAGGAGATTTGTTTGAACATCTATGATAAGTTGTCTCAACTCCCTTTTGTCGTCTGGAGGCTTATCTTGTTCCTTTAACTGGGCCATATCTTCCTGTTTCTTGGTATGGATTGTAATTTTTTGTTGGTGTCTTGGCATCTGGCTTACTGGAGTATTTATTCTGCGTGCAGTTTTTCCTGCCCTTTCTCCCTTGCTGGTTGTATAGTAGGAGCCAAGGATATAGTTGGTGCTGTAAGCTGTGGAGGCTCAAGCTGCTTTCATCGCCCCAAGAACCGATGAAGTTTCTTCCAACTTTCTCCTTTTCCGGGGTAGGGACATAGCCACAGCTGTGTGGAATAATCCAAGTCGTGCAGGCCTAGACTGTAGTTGCCCAGAGAGACTGATGAAGCCTCATGTCCCTTTCTCTCCTGCCTGGGGCGGGGTTGGAGCTGCAGGTGTGGGCAGCAGTCTGTGCAGTCTGTGCAGTGCAGGTCCAAGATGACCGCAGTTGCCCTGGTAGACTTCGGATTATTCAGCCTATGCCAGCCAAATGTACCTGGAGTTACCTGGATAGGCTGGTGCAAGGCCTGCCAGCTTCCTCCCTGCTAGAGGTGGGGCTGAAGCCTAGGCTAGGCTGCAGGCCAATCTGGGTGAAAGAGACTGGTCTCTACAGTCACTGTGATTTTCAGTCAGCCTGCCTTCCCCTCATGCTGGTGGTGGAGTCAAAATGGCAGCTACTGGCCTCTTTCCAACTTGGACAGGTTCAAACTTTAGCTGTTCTTAGGATTATACTTTAGCCAGCCTAATTTACTAATCAGTAGCCGGAATCGGTGGCCAACCGTCTCTTCCTCCCTTGTTTTTGGGAAATGGAGCTTCCAATTCCTCCCAGAGAATAGCTCTTGGGGTGGCTTGCACCGCCAAAGTAGGATGATCACTGGCCTCTGCGGCGTGGCCTGTTATTTCCCGGAGAAGCTGGTGCAGCTATCCCCAGCTTTCTCCCTGCCTGAGGTGGGCCTGGGGCTTATGCTAGAGCTGCAATCTGATCAAGGTGGAAAGAAGCCGGTCCCTACCAGCACTGTGATTTTCAGTCAGCCCCACTTCCCCTCATGCCAGGCGCAGAGTTAAGATGGTGGCTATCGGCCTCTTTCTGACTTGGACAGGTTCAAACTTTAGGATTATACTTTAGCCCTCCGTTCTTAGGATTATACTTTAGCCTGCCGAATTTACTAATCAGTAGCCGAAGTTGGTGCCCAACCATATCTTCCTCCCCCGTTTTTGGGAAGTGGAACTTCCAGTTTCAGCTGCGGAATAGCTCCCGAGGCAGCTTGTGCCTCCAGTGGAGGATGGGCACTGGCCTCCATGGTGTGGAGTGCTCTACTTAGGAATCTTCTCTGCAGATGGGCAGTCTCCTTCCTCCATTCTTTCAAGGATGCTACAGGATGCACCTCTGGTCTCCTGGAGCTCCCAAACAAGTCCTTTAGATAGCTCTGGGTATTACTAACTGCCCTGTAGCAGGAGCTGATTCTAGGAGCTCCTTACTCTGCTGCCATCTTGCTGGTTGTCTTAAAATATATTTTTCATTGAAGTATATCATTCATACATGAACATGCATAAACAATAAGTGTATAGTTAAGGTTGTGAACTTACAAATAAACATCATACAGGAGTCCTATACATCACCCCTCTACCAACACCTTAACGTTGTTGTGAAACATTACAAACTGCAAGAGCATCATCAAAATATTACTACTAACTAGTGCCTATCTTACATTTGGTGTATTTCCCCCCAACCCACTCTATTTTTTAAAAATATATTTTTATTACAGAGGTTGTGAACTCACAAAACAATCATGCACATGTGTAGAATTCCCATACAACACCCCTTCACCAACACACTACACTGTGGTGGAATAGTTGTTATAGATTATGAGATAATATCATTAGACTATTACCACCAACCACAGTCCACAGTGTACATTTGGCACACTTTTTCCATACCCCCTTCCCCCCCAATTACCAACACGGTACATCTTTGGCATTGATGCAAGAATATTATAGTATTGCCTTTAACCACAGTCTATAGGTCACACCAATTGTATTTTTCCGATGCTTCTCCACATTTCCACACTTTTACAGTCAAGTTAATTAAAACTTCTACATACATTAAGCATCAGTAGTTTCTCTCAACCCTCTTCTTATCTCCTGATAACCTATACTGTAGGTTTTAACTCCATGCATTTATTCTTCGTATTTAGTTCATATTAATGAGACCATGTAATATTTGTCCTTTTGTGTCTGGCTTACACTGCTTAGCAAATATCTTTAAGAATCATCCATGTTATCATATGTGTCCCAATTTCATTTCTTCTTAACTGTAGCATAGTATTCCATCATAATATGTATATACCACATTTTGTTTATCCATTCATTGGTTGATGGACACTTGGGTTGTTTCCATCTTTTGGCAATTGTGAATAATGCTGCTATGAACATCAATGTGCAGATGTCTGTTCGTGTCATAGTTTTTAGTTCTTCTGGATATATTCCTAGTAGAGGAATTGCTGGATCATATGGCAGTTCTATATTTAGCTTCCTGAGGAATCACCAGACTGTTTTCCACAGAGGCTGCACCATTTTGCAATCCTACCAACAGTGAAGGGGTGTTCCTATTTCTCCACATCCTCTCCAGCACTTACTGTTGTCTGTTTTTTTAATAATGGCCATTCTATGCAGTGTTAGATGATGTCTTGTTATGATTTGCATTTCCCTAATAGCTAGTGATATGGAGCATTTTTTCATGTGCTTTTTGGCCATTTATATTTATTCTTTGGAGAAATGTCTATTTAAATCTTTTGCCCATTTTTTCATTGGATTGCTTGCTCTTTTATTGTTGAGTTGTATGATCTCTTTATATAGAATGGAAATCAAACCCTTATCGGATGTGTGGTTTCCAGGTATTTTCTCCCATTGAATGTGCTGTCTTTTCACCTTGATGAGGTCCTTTGAATCACAGAAGTGTTTAAGTTTGAGGAGGTCCCATTTATCCATGTTTTCTTTCACTGTTTGTGCTTTTGTTTTTGTAAGGTTTAAGAATCCACCACCTACCACCAGGTTTTGAAGATGTTTCCCTACATTTTCTTCTAGGAGCTTTACGGTACTACATTTATATTTAGGTCTATCATCCATTTTTAGTTAATTTTTATATAAGGTGTGATATAAGGGTCTTCTTTCTTTCTTTTGGCTATGGATATCCAGTCCTCCCAGCACCATTTGTTGAATAGACTATTCTGTTCCAGCTGGGTGAGTTTGACAGTCTTGTCAAAAATCACTTAGCCATAGATATGAGGGTTTGTTTCTGAACCATCAGTTTGGTTCCATTGGTCTATATGTCTATCTTTACGCTGTTGTTGTGCCTTTTTTTTTTTTTTTTAAGCCAACCTTTTTTTTTAAAAGATTTTATTTATTTATTTATTTATTTATTTATTTATTTATTTATTTATTT
>JAKSZT010054394.1:3391022-3401930 GCA_026826555.1 Tolypeutes matacus | reverse complement strand
TTTATTTATTTATTTATTTATTTATTTATTTATTTATTTATTTATTTATTTATTTATCCTCCTCGCCCTCCTTGTTATTTTTGTGCTTGCTGTCTGCTCTCTGTGTCCATTCACTGTGTGCTCTCTACTTGTCTTGTCTTCTCGTCTTCTCTTTAGGAGGCACCGGTAACTGATCCTGGGACCGCCGATGTGGGAGAGAGGCACTCAATCGCTTGAGCCATCTCAGCTCCCTGGTTTGTTGTGTCTCTCATTGTCTCTCCTCTTTGTCTATTTTTTGTTGTGCCAGCTCTTTGCACCGGCCAGCTCGCCTTCAGCAGGAGGCCCTGGTAAACGAACCTGGGACCTCCCATATGGTAGATGGGAGCCTAGTCGCTTGAGGCACATCCACTTCCCACCATGTTGGGTTTTTTTTTTTTTTTAAAGATTTATTTATTTACTTTTATTTATGCCCCTACCCCTACCCCGTGTGCTGTCTGTGTCCATTCGCTGGGTGATCCTCTGTGTCTGTTTCCTGCCTTCTCTTCTCATCCTTCTCCTCCAGTCTTCACCGGGATTTGATCCTAGGGACCTCCGATGTGGGAGAGAGGCACTATGGTACCTGCGCCACCTCAGTTCCTGGTTTCCGGTGTGTCTCTTCTTGGCTCTCTCCTGTGTCTCTCCCTTGCTATGTCATCATCTTGCTGCGTGGCTCAGCAGGGCCTCGCCGTGCACACCAGTGGCTTGCCTGCACACCTTCTATTTTTTAATTTTACCAGGAGGTCTTCCGGAGCGATTCCGGGTCCCTCCATATGGCAGATGGACGCCCATCCACTTGAGCCACGTCCGCACCCCCCCCCCCACCATGCTGTTTTCACCACTGTAGCTAGGTAATATGATTTAAAGTCTGGAAGTGAGAGTCCTCCAACTTCACTTTTCCTTTTTAAGATGTTTCTGGCTATTTGGGGCCTCTTACCCTTCCAAATAAATTTGATAATTGTGTTTTCCATTTCTTTAAAAAATGCTTGTGAAATTTTTACTTGGATTGCATTGAATCTGTATATCAATTTGGGTAGAATTGACATCTTAATGATAGTTTTCCAGTCTGTGAGCATGGAATGTTCTTCTAATTATTTAGATCGTTTTTGATTTCTTTTAGCAATGCACTGTAGTTTTCTGAATACAAGTGTTTTGTAGCATTGTTTAAGTTTATTCCTAAACATTTGATTCTTTTAGTTGCTATTATAAAGGGAATTTTTTTTCTTACTTCCTCCTCAGATTGTGCATTACAGTTGTATAGAGACACCACTAATTTTTGCATATTGATCTTGTATCCTGGCAATCTACTGAAATTGTTTATTAGCTCTAGCAGCTTTGTTGTAGATTTTTTGGGACTTTCTATCATATCATCTGCAAATAGTGAAAGTTTTACTTCTTCCTTTCTGATTTGGATGCCTTTTATTTCTTTTTCTTGTGCCCAATAGTTCAATCCCTTTAGGCCGAGAATACCTGCCGTTGCCCAGAGGCTGAGGAAACACCAGCCCCCTCCTTTCCTATTAGGGCGTGTGGTTGGATCCACAGACACCCAACAGTTCAGTCCCTGTAGGCCTAAAGTGCCTGCTTTTGCCCAGAGAGGCTGTGGAGACACCAGACGCCTCCTATCCTTTTGAGGGTGGGGGTGGATCCATAGGCATCCAGCAGTCTAGTCCATGCAGGCCGAAAGTTTCTGCTGTTGCCCGGAAAGGCTGTGGAAACACCAGTCCCCTCCTTTCCTATTGGGAGGTGGGAGTGGATCCACAAGTACCCACCAGTCCAGTCTGTGTGGGCCAAAAGCACTTGGAATTACCCAGAGAGGCTGGGCAAACACAGTCTGTCTCTTGTCCTATTAGAGGTTGGGGTGGAGCTATAGGTGCCCAACAATCGAGTTTGTGCAGGCCAAAAGTGCCTGTAGTTGCCCTGAGAGGCTGAGGGAACACTAGCCCCCTCATATCCTCTGGGGGGCAGAGGTAGAGATGGACTTGAAGGTGCTCAATAAACCAGTTCATGTGGGCTGAAAATGCCTTCAGTTGCCCGGAGAGGCCGAACATACCCAACTCCTCCTGTCCTATTGGGGTGCAGGGATGCAGCCCCAGTTGTCCGACTATTCAGTCTGTGCCTGCTGAAAGCACCTGCAGTTGCCTGGAGAGCCTAGTGTAGGTCCTGCCAGCTTCCTCCCTGCTGGAGGTGCTGCTGGAGCCTAGGCTAGGGCTACAGTCCAATGTTGGTGGAAAGAAGCCAGTCCCTAACTTCACTGTGATTTTTCAGTCAGCCTGGCTTCCCCTCGTTCTGGGGATGGAGTCAAAATGGCGGCTACTGGCCTCTTTTCAACTTGGACAGGTTGAAAGCCTAGCTGTTCCTAGGATTATACTTTAGCCAGCCAACTCCACTAATCAGTAGCTGAAGTCGGTGGACAACCATCTCTTTCTCCCGCATTTATGGGAAATGGAGCTTCTAATTTTAGCCACGGAGTAGCTTCTGGGACAGCTTGCGCTGCTAGAGTAGGATGGGCACTGACCTGCGGCATGGCTTGACGGTTTCCCAGAGAGGTGGTGCAAGTCCCTCCAGCTTCCTCCCTGCCGGAGGTGGGGCTGGGGTTTAGGCTAGAGCTGCAATCCAACCTGGATGGAAAGAAGCCCTGGGTGGAAAGAAGCCAGTCCCTACCAGCACTGTGATTTTCTGTCAGCCCCGCTTCCCCTCAGGCCAGGGGTGGAGTTAAAATTGTGACTATCGGCCTCTTTCTGACCTAGATAGGTTCAAAGTTTAGCTGTTCTTAGGCTTATACTTTAGCCCGACAAATTTACTCATCAGTAGCTGAAGTCGGTGCCACTCTGTGTCTTCCTCCCCCGATTTTGGTAAATGGAGTTTCCCAGCCACGGTGTAACTCCTGAGGCAGTTTGTGAGCGGCCTCTGCGGGGAGGGCTCTACTCAGGAATCTTCTCTGCAGATGGGCAGTCTCCTCCTTCCATACTTTCAAGGATGTTGCAGGATACTCTTCTGGTCCAAGCAGGTACTTGGATATCTGGGTGATTACTAACTGTCCTTTAGGATGAGGCTGATTCTTGGAGCTCCTTACTCTGCCGCCATCTTGGCTTTCCCCCGGGATTATTTTTTAATTAGTATATATTTTAAAAATTAATGTGGAAGATGAGTCATGTAGGCATTCTTTAGACTGCTGGTTGAAACCACCTTTCCAGAAAAAAAAAAGTTAATGCTTTGACCTAAGGAAGGTCACTTCTAAGAAACTAAAGAATCGGAAATGTATACTCAAATTTATGTACCAAGTTATTGAATTTGACATGATATCAATAATTATGAACAATTAAATTTTCCCAACAGGCCAGTGATCAAATAAAGTATGGAGTGTTGATCTATACAGTGGAGTATTATATAATCATTAAAAATTACGTTCTCAGATTTTTAAAAGAACCTTGGTGGCACTTCCGTCCAGCGGAAGCCGATAACAGGCTCAGTGCATCCCCCCTTCACTAGGAAATTACTAAAGTTCCTGTGTAATCAAAGTAGAATTTCATAAGAACATAATGGATGGAGAGGAGAAAACCTATGGTGGCTGTGAAGGCCCTGATGCCATGTATGTCAAATTGATATCTTCTGATAGTCATGAATTTATTGTAAAAAGAGAACATGCACTAACATCAGGAACAATAAAAGCCCTGTTGAGTGGCCCAGGTCAGTTTGCTGAGAATGAAACCAATGGCGTCAATTTTAGAGAGATCCCTTCACATGTGCTATCAAAAGTGTGCATGTATTTTACCTACAAGGTTCGCTATACGAACAGCTCCACCGAGATTCCCGAATTCCCAATTGTACCTGAAATTGCACTGGAACTGCTGATGGTTGCGGACTTCCTAGATTGTTAAGTAAAATTAATTATCATTAAAAAAAAAAAGAACCTTGATAAGGTGTTTATAATATAAAAGGAGAAAAAGCAAGTAATACCATTTTGTATGTATGTGATTCTGACTATTGATTAAAATAGAGATGTTAAAATGAAAGAGTAAATTGTACCCACATTTCAGTCATCTCTGGGTTGAGAAATTGAGACCTTTTTTTCCTGTGTTTTATATAGTTCTAGTAATATAAGTTAATTTTCTTTTAAACTTCTTAAAATTTAACTCAGAATTTTCTATTTTAACCATATTCAAGCGTACAATTCGGTAGTATTAATTATGTTCACAATATTGTATTGCCATCACAGATGTTCATTACCCCTACTTTTTCATCAGCTCAAATAAAAACTATGCACCCGTTAAGCTATAACTCCCTTTTTCTGCCCAGCCTCTGGTAACCTATAAACAACTATTTGTATCTATCAAGTTTGCTTCTTTTAGGTATTTCATATGCGCAAGATCATACCATATTTGTCATTTTGTATTTAGCTTATTTCATTCAACATGATGTCTTTAAGGTTTATGTGTATTGTAGGGATGTATCAGAACTTCATTTCTTTTTACAGCTGAATTATGTTCCATTGAGTGTATATACCACATTTTGTTTGTCCATTCCTCTGTTCATAGATGCTTGGGTTGCTTTCATCTTTTGGCTATTGTGAATAATACTGGTATAAACATTGGTGTACAAATATTTGTTAGAGTTCCTACTTTCAGTTCTTTTGGGTATATACTAAGAAGTGGTATTGCCAGTTCATAAGGTAGTTCTATTTTCAACTTTTTTGAGGATCTGTGAAATTTATTTCTGCAATGACTGCACTATTCTACAATGCCATCAATTTCTCCACACCCTTGTCCACATTTATTATTTTCTGTTTTTTAATAATACCCATCCTAGTGTGTGAGAAGTGTTATCTCATTGTGGTGTGTTTTATTTTTGAGGTACTGGGGGCCAAGAATTGAACCTGGGACCTTGAATGTGGGAAGCTGGCACTCAACCACTTGAGCCACATCCAGCCACATCCACTCCCTCTCATTGTGGTTTTGATTTGCATTTCCTTGATGTTGAGCATCTTTTCATGTGCTTATTGGCCATTTGTATAGTTTCTTTACAGAAATGTCTATTCGAGTCCTTTGCCTACTTTTATTTGGGTTATTTGTCTTTTTGTTGTTGAGTTATAGGATTTCTTTATATATTTTGGGTATTAAACTCTTATCAGATATATGGTTCACAATTATTTTCTCCCATTTTGTGGGTTGTCTTTTCACTTCTGTGATAGTATCCTTTGATGTACAGAAGTTTTAAATTTTGATGAAGTCCATTTTATGTTTTTGTTGTTGTTGTTGTTGTTTGTGCTTTTGATATCATACCTAAGAAATCACTACCAAATCCAAAGTTATGTTTTCTTCTAGGAGTTTTATGGTTTTAGCTCTTATGTTTAGGTCCTTGATCCATTTAGAGATAACTTTTGTATATGATATAAGGTAGGGGTCCAATTTCGTTCTTTTGCAGTTGAATATCCAGTTTTCTCTACACCATTTATTGAAGAAACCATTTTTTACCTAATAAATGTTCTTATCACCCTTCTCAAAGACCAGTTGACCATAGATGTATAGGTTTAATTTTGCACTTTCAATTCATTTCTAGTTCATTGTTCTATATGTTTATCTTTATGCCAGTACCACACTGTTTTGATTACTGTGGCTTTGTAGTAAATTTTGAAATTGGCTAGTGTGAGATCTCCAGTTTTATTCTTCCTTTGCAATATTGATTTGGCTGTTTGGGGACCCTTGCACTTCCATATGAATTTGATGACCAGCTTTTCCTTTTCTGCAAAAAAAGGCTGCTGGAATTTTCATAAGTATCGTGTTGAATCTGTAGATAGCTTAGGGTAATATAGACATCTTAATATGAAGTCTTCCTGTCCTTGAACAGGGGATGTCTTGCTAGTTATTTAGGTCTTTTATTTCTTTCAGTAATGTTTCACAGTTTCAGTGTACAAGTCCTTCACCTTACCTCATTGGTTAAATTTATTCCTAGGTATTTTATTCTTTTATGAGCTTTTGTGAATGGGATTTTAAAAAATTTCTCTTTCAGAATATTCTTTCTTGGTGTATAGAAACACAGCTGATTTTTTTTTTTTTAGGTACTTGGACCAAGCATTGAACCTGGGACCTTGTATGTGGCAAGCCAGAGCTCAACCATTGAGCTATGTCAGCTCCCCTGAGTTGCTTCCCCCCTCCCCCATTTGTTTGCTTGTTTTTTTTTTTTGTTTTGTTTTGTTTTTCCCTTTTAGAAGGCACCAGGGACTGAACCCGGGACCTCTCATGTGGGATAGAGGTGCTCAACCACTTGAGCCACATCGGCTCCCCACAGCTGATTTTTGAGTGTTAATCTTGTAGCTGTCATTTGTTGAATTTGTTTATCAGTTCTTCTTGTTTTCAAGTGCATTCTTTGGGATTTTCTCTATAAAGGATCATGTCATTTGTAAGTAGTAATAGTTTTACTTCCTCCTTTCCAACTTGGATTCCTTTTATTTCTTTTCCTGCCTGATGGCTCTGGCAAGGACTTCCAGTATAGCAGTGGTGAAGGTGGGTATGCTTATCTTGTTCCTGTCCTCAGGAGGAGGGTTTTCAGCCTTTTCATTGGTCCCCTTTATCATATGGAGGAAGTTACTGTCTATTCCTGTTTTTTCTGAGTGTTTTTATCATGAAAGGGTATTGCTTTTTGTCCACTGCCTTTTCTGCATCAATTGAGATGATCATGTGGTTTTCCCCTCTTCATACTGTTAATGTGGAATATGTGCTTTATAATCAGAGAAAAAGGTCAAGATGTCCATCTGAAATAATAGAAATTTTCAAATTCTTGATCCGGAGTGAATTTTATCTTATGTATACCAGATAGTTGCATATGTCTCGCATTGGGTTGTTGTGAGCCTGGCACATGGTTAATAAATATTCATTACAGTACCCCCCCCCCTTAATTTGGAGGAAATTTGTAATTTCCTGTTACTTTCCATGTTCATAATTCTTTTGTTGAAACCTGGATATTTTATATATATTATAGCCACTCTGGATTCAGACCTTTCCCCACAAAGGTGATTTTTATTTGTTTAGTAACTTTCCTAGGCAAAATGTGTGAAAATCTGGCTACCCCATGGTATGTAGCCACTGTTGTGTCTCTGCTCAGTAGTTTTGTTTTGTTTTTCTTTTTTTAATTATTGTTTTTATTTAAGCCCAGCTTATAAAAGCAGTCATCTCTTTATCTGCATAGCTTAGTGGTCAGCCTGTAATTGGACAGATGATGTGCCCAGTTCCATGAACAGTAAGACTTCTGTTCTCTGCCAGTGAATCTCTGTGTTGGTATGGGTGCACACAGGTGTTTCATATTTGTCTCAGCCTTATTTTCCAGTAGTCCATTTCATATCTCCTCTGTGCATACATGCATCTTTAGGGTTGGCCAAGAGTGTGTGGATAGCTTGGGTCCTCTCTGTTTTTTGTTGAGGACATGTACTGCCTCAGTGAGGAATATCCTTTTCCAAAAAATCCTGCACTTTGGGTTAGTAGTGCTGTTGGCCCTTCCTGATCACCCACCACAGAGATGATCACTTTTCCTGATACCACCAAGTGGCGGTATTGCTCATCTGTCCCAAATAAAGTGAGTTTCCTTTTATGGTGATTGCAAACCTGCTGGTCCTTTCAGCCTACCAAACCATTTGAGTTTGTGAGGACAAGTCAGGTAGAGTGGCCCCATGCAAGAATGACAGATCCCTGATGTTCTTCCTCATAGTTTAAGTTTTCTGAGCATTGTCAGATTGTTGTATGACTTATTTCCAGAGTGCTGAAATGGTGGTTTTTGTCTAACTTTATTGTTGCTTTTTGAGGAGAGTGTTAACATCTTCACTTGGCTATAATCAGAATTCCAGGGGTTTAATTAACCTCTTCTTTCTTACATCTGTGTCTTGTCATCATCACCCCCCCCCATGTCCTGGTTCTCAAGGACCCAGTGGATGACAGAATTGGAATTAGAAATCTAAATGCTAATTATGTGTATTGGGCAGTTGTCTAGCTTATATGTAGTGTCTTCTCAATTCTCAAATCTTTCTCAAAGTTTTTTTCTATTGGCTTGTCTTTTTTTATTGTATTATAGTTTTTTTAAATATGTTCTGGATACAAGTGCTTTGTGAGATATGTGTTTTGTGACTATTTTCTCCCAGTTTATTGTTTTACTACTAATTTTCTTAATGATGTCTTTTGAAGGCCAGAAATTATTATGAAGCCCAACTCACCCACATTTTTTAAATGGTTATTGCTTTTAAGATTACTCTATATACAAGATCATGTCATCTGTGAAGACTTAAGTAAAACTGAGTGAAATCTGGATTTCTTTTTTTTTTTTTTTTAAGATTTTATTTATTTATTCATTTATCCCCCCCTTGCTGCTTGTGCTCGCTGGGTCAGCTAACCACGCCGTGCAGGCAGGCTTTCCTTCACCAGGAGGCCCCGGGAACCGAACCCGGGGCCTCCCATATGGTAAACGGAAGCCCTACTGATTGAGCCACAGCCGCTTCCCTGAAATCTGGATTTCTAATCTAGGTTCTTTTTTATTCTTTCTATTTTTTTTGCCTAATTTCCCTGGTTAGAACCTAGAGTACAATGTTTTTTTTTTGTTTTTTTTTTTTTTTTTAAAGATTTTATTTATTTATTCATTTATCCCCCCCTTGCTGCTTATGCTCACTGGGTCAGCTAACCACGCCGTGCGGGCGGGCTTGCCTTCACCAGGAGGCCCGGGAACCGAACCCGGGGCCTCCCATATGGTAGAGCCCTACTGATTGAGCCACAGCCGCTTCCCTAGAGTACAATGTTGAATGATGTAGTGACAGCAGTCATCCTCATCTGGTTCCTGAACTTAGGGGGGAAAACATTCAGTCTTTTGCCCTTAAGTATGATGTTAGCTGTGGGTTTTTCATTGGTGCCCTTAATAGTTTGAAGAAGTGCTCTTCTATTCCTAGTTATTGTAGTATTTTTTATCATGGAAGGGTGTTAGATTTTGTCAAATGCCCTTCTGCATCAGTTGAGATGATCATATGGGGTTTTCGCCTTCATTTTATAAATATGGTGAATTATATTGATTTTTGTTATGTTGAACTGCCCTCACATTCCTGGGATAAAATCCCACTTTAATTACTTTAACATACTGCTGGATTTGGTTTGGCAATATCTTGTTGAGGATTTTTGCATCTATATTCCAGAGGAGTGTTAGTCTGTAGTTTTCTTGTCTTGAAATGGCTTTGTCTGATTTTGATATCTAGGTAGATCTGACCTGATACAATGAGTTAAGAGTTTGTGAAAAGATTGATATTTATTATTCTTTGAATGTTTAATAGAATTTACCAGTGAAGCCATCTGTTCCTGGGCTTTTTTTGAGGGAACTTTTCTGACGACTAGTTCAATCTCTTCTAACATGTCAATTTAGATTTTCTATTTCTTTTTTAAAAGTCCATTTTTGGGAGGTTGTGTCTTTGTAGGAATTTGTCCTTTTCATCTAGGTTATCTGTTGCGTTGGCATACAATATTTCATTGCATTCCCTTAATAATCCTTTTTATTTATTTAAGGTTGGTAGTATTGTCCCCTCTTTTGTTCCTGATATTAGTAAGTTGAATCTTGTCTCTTTTTTTCTTGGTCAGTCAAGCTAAAGGTTTGTCAATTGTGTTGACCTTTTTCAAAGAACCACCTTTTGATTTAATTGATTTTTGCCTATTTTTCCATTATCTGTTTCATTTATTTCCACTTTAATCTTTATTATTTCTTTCTCTCTGCTTGCTTTGGGATTAGTTTGCTTTTATTTTTCTAGTTTCTTAAGGTGGAAGATTAGATTAGGTGGGAGGTCTTGATAAGCTGTGTTTCCATTTTCATTTATCTCAAAGCATTTTTTAATTTCACTTCTGATTTCTTCTTTAACCTGGTTGGTATTTAGGAGTGTGTTGTTTAATTTACACATATTTTTGAATTTCTCAAATTTCCTTTGGTTTTTAGTTCTAATTACATTATTTTGTGCTTTGAACAATATGCTTGTCAGATTTCAGCTCTAATTAAGTTTATTGAGACTTGTTTTTGTGGCCTAATGTATGGTCCACTCGAGAAGAATGTGTATTCTGCTATTTGTGGTATGGATTGGTCATTCTATGTATGTCAGATAGATCTATTTGTTATTATCTGTTTTTCGCATCAGTTGTATCAGTTTTTGCTTCATTTATTTCCGGCTCTATTGTGAAGTGGATATATGTTTATAATTGTTACATCTTCTTCATGGACTGACTCTAATAATTATAAATTGTCACTAGTATTTTTGCCTGATATACCACAGCCACTCGAGCTCTCTTTTTTTTTTTTCCATTTTGTTGTTTTCTCTGAGTTTGCTCCCTCGCCTGTTTTTCATTGTTTGGCTCCTTGTCTGTTTTTGCTCGTTGTCTGCTCGTATTCTTTAGGCGGCACTGGGACCCGAACCCAGGCCTCCCTGTGGGAGGTGGGTGCTCAATTGCTTGAACCATATCAGCTCCCTCTGGCTCTTTTTTTTTTTTTTTAAAGATTTTATTTATTTATTTACCCCCTGCCCCACCCCCCATCATTGTTTGTGGTCGCTGTGTGCTCTCTGTGTCTATTTGCTGTGTGCTCTGTGTCTGCTCGTCTTCTCTTTAGGAGGAACCAAACCTGCGACCTCCCATATTGAAAGGAGGCACTCAATCACCTGAGCCACCTCAGCTGTCTGGTTTGTTGTGTCTCTCATTGTCTTTCCTCCTTGTGTCTCTTTTGTTGTGTTAGCTCTCCATGCCTGCCTGCCTTCTCCAGGAGGCACTGGGAACCGACCCCGGGACCTCCCATGTGGTAGGCAGAAGCCCAGTTGCTTGAGCAACATCCGCTTCCCCAGCTCTCTTATTTATTTATTTATTTATTTATTTATTTATTTATTTATTTATTTATTTA
>JAKSZT010054394.1:3268885-3391012 GCA_026826555.1 Tolypeutes matacus | reverse complement strand
TTATTTATTTATTTATTTATTTATTTATTTATTTATTTATTTATTTAGATTTTAAAAATTATTTATTTATTTATCCCCCCCCTGCCACTTGTGCTCGCTGTCTGCTTTCTGTGTCCATTCATTGTGCGTTTCCTCTGTGTCTGCTTGTCTCCCTTTGTTGTGTCATCTTGCCACGCAAGCTCTCCGCGGGGGCAGGCCATCAGCTCTCCGCAGGCGCGGGCCAGTTTGCCCTCACCAGGAGGTCCTGGGAACTGAACCCAGGGCCTCCTGTGTGGTAGACAGGAGCTCAACCACTTGAGCCACATCTGCTTCCCTCCCAGCTCTCTTTTAAATTAGTGTTTGTATGGTATGTATTTTTCCATCCATTTACTTCAACTTTGTGTTGGCTTGTTGCTGTGGATGTGTACCCCCGAAAAACACGTTCATAAGCTTAATCCATCCCTATGGGTATGAACCCTTATGAATAGGACTTTTTGATGAGGTTACTTCAGTTAAGGTGTAGCCCAAGTGAATCAGGATAGGTTTTAATCCTATTACTGAAGGCCTTATAGGGAAGGCCACAGGGGTGCAACCAGAAGCAGGAAGTCAACAGAACCTGAAAGAGAAGGAAGAAGCTAGGATAGGCTGCCACATGCATTGCCACATGACCATAAAAGCTAAAGGGGAAGCGGATGTAGCTCATGGGAAGCGGATTTGGCTCAAGCAATTGACCTCCCGCCTACTACATGGGCGGTCCCAGGTTCAGTTCCCAGTGCCTCCTAAAGATGAGCAAGACAGCAAGCTGATGTGACGAGATGAGTCAACAAGAGACATGAGGAAAAACATAATGAGAGAGACAACAAAGCAGAGAGCGTTGATGTCTGAAGCGATTAGGTTATTCCCTCCCACATGGGAAGTCTCGAGTTCAGTTTCCAGTGCCTCCTAAAAGGAAGACGAGCACACAATGAACAGACACAGCAAATGCAAACAATGATGGGGTGGGAAGAAAAAGATAAAATAAATCTTTAAAAAAAAAAAAAAAAGCTAAGGACCAAGAATCACTGACAGCCAGTCCCAGAAAGCGACATGAACGCCTTGATGAATACTTAATTAGGCCTTAATTTTGGACTTCTCCTAGCCTCAAAGCTGCGAGCCAATAAATTCCTGCCATTTAAGCTAACCTATTATGTGGTATTTGCTTTAGCAAAATACTAAAACAGATTTTAGTAGCAGTTAGTGGGGTGCTGCTAATACAAATACTTAAAATGTGGAAACAGCTTTGGATTATGTAATGGTTAAAGTCTGGAAAAATTGTGGAGTGCTTTGAAGAGACTGTTGGTAGAATTATGGATTCTTAAGGTACTTCTGATAAGACTTCTGGGAAGATGGTAGATTAGAGAGACATGGGATTCTCTTCTCTCCCAGAAAAATAGCTAAAGGACAGGCAGAAACAGCCTGGAAGAAAATGTTTTAGGGTTTAGGACACCAGGGGAAGGCTGGACACCACCCAAAAGAGAGAGAGTCACAGGAAAAAATTCTAGATGTAAAGACTGTGAGTAGAAGCTGCAGCTGCAGCCACCAGCACCCTTCCCCATCATATAAGCAGAAAATTTTGAATTCTCTGGCCCTAGGCCAGCGGCCATGGACAGAGGGGGCCACAGGGATCTACCTCCCCCAGGAAATAGAAGAGAGAAGGATGCAGCTTAAGGCTGATGCAGCTTTTGGCCAACAAACTTGGTCTGCTGTGTCCCACAAGCATTTTCAGGCTGAGTGGAGCTGTGCCATTGTTTGCCTTGGGAGCCAGCATAGGACTAAAGAGATTTCACCCTCTCAGTCACCCTCCCTACTCACCAGGACTGGCTGTTGAGGACACAGAGGGTAGTGGAATTATTTCCTACCTATGAAAAGGGAGAGGCTTCCAGCAAAGGTTGAACAGCCTCTGAGAAAGTTTGAATTGCAAGGCTCTAAATAGCCTCCAGGCAGGATCCTCTTATCACATTGAGCCAGTCCTTGTTGCAGCAAACACACTTCTACCAGGCTTAGAAGTGAGAGGTCTACTGAAGAGCGCCATCTGATGGCAGAACAAGGAAGTGCATGAGAGGAAACTAAAGAGAGGATTTTTCCAGCCTTTAAAGCCTCCTTTCCCAAGGCTCTTAGAAGTGGGTCTGCAACTCATTACTGGGTCCATGGCCCAGATTTGAGCAACAAACAGGGACAATCCTGAAGACCTAGAATAGGTTGAACCAAGAATCATCCCAAGTGACATTACGACGACAGATATAGGCCATTTTACATCAGCATATAAGATGCAGAACTGTGTGGGAGAGAGTGGTCTACAATGTGAACTGTGGTCCATGCTTAATGGCAAAACCCCATCATGTGTATATCCATTGCAGGTGATGTGCCACACTAATGAAAGATGTTTATGTGGGATGTTATGGGAGGTGTGGGAGGTGGGAAACATGGGAATCCTTGTAATTTTTGTGTAACATTTATGTAATCTAAGCATCTTTTATTTTTTATTTTTTTAATTTTTTTTTATTTTACCGGGAGATCCTGGGGATCGAACCCAGGTCCCTCCATATGGCAGACGGACACCCAACCATTTGAGCCACATCCGCCCCAGCATCTTTTAAAATGTTTAAAAAAAAAAAAGTAACCACACACACACACAAAAATCAAAGACAGTAGTAACACACAGGCTCCCACCACTAAATCCCTATGAAAGAGAGAAATTGAACATCAAAGGAAACTCATCATAATCAGATGCCTAGACATCAGCAGAAAATTACTAGCCATACTAAGAAAATGGAAGAAATGGAAGCAAAGGAGCATATCAGAGACCCAGGTGAGACACAGGATTTGAGACAACTAATCGAGATTCATACAAATTTCCAAAATCAAATTAATGAGTTGAAAGACAATATGGCTAAAGAGATAAAAGACGTCAAGAATACACTGAACAAGCACAAAGAAGAATTTGAAAACCTGAATAGAAAAATAATAGAGCTTATGGGAATGAAAGAAACAATAGGTGAGATAAAAAACACTTTAGAGTAGGGGTTCTTAACCTTTTTTGTTCCGTGGACCCCTTTACCATTCAGGTGAAATGAATACTACTGTAATTTACTTATTACATACATTCATAAGTGAAGGAAGTGCTAGATTTCAGTTAGAGGTCAGAGAAAATAAAGATAACAAGTTGATTTTTTTCAATTCAAGCTCATGGACCCCTTGAAATAGTTCCATGGACCCCTGGTTGAGAACCCCTACATTAGAGGCATACAACAACAGACTTGAAATGATAGAAGAGAGAATAAGTGGTACAGAGGACAGAACAGCTGAAATTAAAGAGAGAGAAGAACAGAGAAAAGAATGGAAAAAATTGAACAGGAGCCCAGGGAGTTGAATGATAACATGAAGTGCAACAACATACGTGTCATTGGAGTTCCAGAAGGAGAAGGGAAAAGGGGCAGAAAGAGTATTTGAGGAAGTAATGGCTGAAAATTTCCCAACTCCCATGAAAGAAATTAATTTACGTGTCTAAGGAGCACAGTGTACCTCAATCTGAATAAATCTGAATAGACCTACTCCAAGACAGATAGTACTCAGAATGTCAAACGTCATAAAGAGAAAATTCTGAAGGAAGCAAGGGAGAAGCAAACCATCACATACAAGGGACACCCAGTGGATGTGATGTGGATTTCTCATAAGAAACCATGGAGATGAGACTACAGTGGTATGATACCATTAGGATACTGAAAGAGAAAAATTGCCAGCCGAAAATTCTTTATCTGGCAAAATTGTCCTTCAAATATGAAGACGAGTTTAAAATATTCACAAAGAAACAGAAACTAAGAGAGT
The DNA here is from genome assembly GCA_026826555.1 of Tolypeutes matacus. Classification (NCBI taxonomy): domain Eukaryota; kingdom Metazoa; phylum Chordata; class Mammalia; order Cingulata; family Chlamyphoridae; genus Tolypeutes; species Tolypeutes matacus. Next base: position 3,387,169 of record JAKSZT010054394.1, on the reverse strand, counting down.
TAGTAAAAAAGAACCCAACTTTGCAGGAAGTATTAAAACGAGCCTTATAGCCCAAAAGAAAAAGACAGCAGAGAGAGGCTTGGAGGAGATTGTAGAAGGCAAGACAAACAGAAAAGAGAACCAAAAGAGTAAAAAGAAATAAAAAGATATAACATGAAAACCAAAGAATAAAATAGTGCAAGTAAATAATGCATTTACAGTAATATTATTGAATCAATCAAAAGATATAGGCTGACTGGATAAAAAATACATGAGCCATCCATATGCTGCCTACAAGACCCAGGGATACAAACTGGCTGAAATCGAAAGGTTGGAAAAAGATACTTGACACAAACCAACCAAAAAAGAGCAGGGGTAGATATACTAAGATCGGATGAAACAGACTTGAAATGCAAAAAAGTTATAAGGGATACAGAAGGCCATTATATCTTACTAAAAGGGACAATCCACCAGGAAGAAATAACAATCATAAATATCTATGCACCTAACCAGGGTGCCCCAAAATAAATGAGCCAAACTCTGGTAAAACTGAAGGGAGAAATAGACATTTCTACAATAATAGTTGGAGACTTCAGCATACCACTCACATCATTAGATAGAATAACTAGACAGTCTATCAACAAGAAGGAAATGATGAATGTGTTATTGGAAACTGGAGAAAAGTGATCCTTGTTATAAAATGGCCAAGAACTTGGCAAAATTGAACTCTGATGTCAGATGGAAGGCAGAACTGGAAAGCAGTGAACTTAGTTATTTAGCTGAAGAGACTTCCAAGTTAAGCGTGGGAGGTGCAGCCTTGGCTTCTCTTTGCAGCTTCTAGTAAAATATGAAAGGATAGGGATACAGTGAGAATTGAACTCTTAAGCACAAAGAAACCAAAAATGGATGGTTTGGAAAATTCTGAGGCTATCAAGATAGTGTGCTCTGAGACTAGATAATGTGCATCCATTCTATGGGTTCTTTCACTTCCGTGGCAGTGAAGCATTAGTATTTTTAATTGCGATAAAGTCCAGTTTATTTACTTTCTTTTGTTGCTTGTTTTTTGTGTCATATCTAGGAAATCGATTTGTCCCACAATTAAGTATATTTTAAAATTTCTAAATAGTTGGTACTTTTCTAGATACTCTGTTATTGAATTGTAATTTAATTTTTTATGGTCAGAGAACATAAACATTTAGCCTTGAAATTTATCAAGACTTGATTTATGACTAAGCTTATGATCTAGCTTGGTGAGCATTCCATGTGTGCTTGATAAGTATATTTTCTTCACGTGTTGACTGAGGGGGGCCTATTATGTATGTCTTGTGTAACCCTCCCTTTTTTAGCGCCTTTTTTTCAAATTCTCTTGTCTTTATTTCCATTGACTAGGTGTTGGCAGTTATTTTATAGTTGAAAGGACCTTTCTTTTAAGCTTTCTAGAAGCCTCTTCCTTTCCTCCCTGCAGAGTTAATATAACTTATCTAGCATTTTATATATACAGTATGACAAGTAAATATATTTACTTGCTAGACTTTTTCCTTCTCATTTGTAGAGTTTATCCTTTTCATCTTTTAATTTCCATTTTTGTAGTCAGTGCCCCCCAAATATTTTAATTTTAGTGTTGACTGGGCAGCCTTATATGTCATTAGTGTTTTATGACCTACTTTATGCCAATATATTATTTTTAAAAATTTATAAATTGCGTTTCATGATTCTGGGTTTAAGATAGGTTCACATCTAGCATTTTGAAAAGGCTCTTAAAATATAGAAGAATTAACTTTCTTAAAATTCCCCATGCATTTGCTATATTGAAATTTTCCTTTTCTGAAGAATTTTGTGCTGAAGAACAAAGGAATTAAACCAAAATTTATGCACTTTAATTAGGGTTGTTAAGTAAATAGTAGATTCCTTGAGTGATAAATACTTGTAGAAGTTAGCATTGATTCTTTAAGATAAAAAGTAGTATTTATTTTAATGGGGATGGCAACTTGAAACTGAGCACCAAATAGTAATTTGGAAACATATTTGGGAATTCTTGGTGAATCCTTTCATTTTGGGGCTTTTATTGAAGTAATCAGTGTATTGATATAGGGTTCTGTCACTTTTTTCTCTGTTGTGTTGAATCAGTAAAAACACAACTTCTGAGCCTTTTTTTTTTTTTAAGCCCCACCCCCCCCATGGCTCCCTTGTCTTTTTGCTTGTTGTCTCTGCTTGTTGTGTCTGCTCCTCTTCTTTAGGAGGCACTGGGAACTGAACCTGGGACCTCCCATGTGGGAGGTGGGTGCCCAGCTACTTGAGCCATATGCATTACCGGCTCTTTGTATCTGCTCATTGTGTCTGCTTGTCTTCTTTAGGAGGTAGTAGGAACCAAACCCGGGACCTCCCATGTGGGAGGTGGGCACCTAACTGCTTGAGCCATATCTGCTTCACCCCAAGACTTACTTGATCAGTGAAGATCCTTACTTTTCCCAGAAATTTCTACAGTTACCAGAATTTAGAATGCTTAATTGGAATTAGTATTGTCAGTGAATGTATTCAGTATTATGAATAACTTTATCATCCTTCAAGAGGTAAAAAACACAAGACACTATACCTTATGTATGACTTGAGTAGGATTAGAATTCACAGCTTAATTTCTAGTTTAGTAGTTCTTTATATTCTATTTCATAGATTCTAATGTAGAGTATGTCTTTACCTACTTTTCAGTCTTTGGACAGTTTAGCCAGCCATTAATTTTCTCATTAATAAAATGAGGGTTTTAATAAATAGCCTCTAAAATTCTTTCTGATGTGAATTCCATTTTTAAAGGATAGCTGTATATTGTAAGGTTTAGCTCACAAAATAATCCAATCACTCTTGTTGCACTAATAATGACTCATGATTATATTAAAATGTACACACATGGAATTAATTCATTGATTGAATTAGGGTTTTTTCCACTATGTTATGTGCTCCAGAAAGGCAAAAAAATCTTTCACATGTTGTTTATTATTGTATCCTCACATAGCCCAGTGCCTGGAATGTGGTAAGTGCTCAATAAATATTTGTCTAGTAAATGAATGATTAAATGAATGATAATGACCTCATGGTTCTAGTGAAATAGGACTAGTACCACCTGCATAGTGTTGTGGAAAGAGCATGTATGCTTTTTGGTGTTACCCCTAATTTAGATTATAAGATATAATATTTTATAGGTTTTTGGGAAGGTTACTTTGGGTAATGTATAAAATACAAAAGATAGTGCCTTCTATAAATATTATATTGATTCTAAGGGGCAACAGTAGGGGGTCATGAGGGTATATGGGATTTTTCCTTTTGGAGTAGTGAAAATGTTCTAAAATTGAGGTGATGACAGCACAACTCTGATGAAAATGAGAGCCACTGAGTGAATACTTTGAATGGATTGTACAAAGCATGGGATTGTATAACAGGGAATAATGTGGTGGAAGATAGACTGTGGTTTACAGAATATGGGAACATTGTCTCATGAACTATAACAAATGTATAATTCTAATACAGAGTGTTAATCAGTTGATTGGGGTAATATACACCAAATATAAGATATGGGCTATAGATAGTAATATTTTGATGATGCTTTCTTACTTTGTAACAAATGTTTCACAGCAGTGCAAGTTGTTACTGATAGGGTGATGTACGTGAGCCCTGTATGATGATATGTATGTTTGTTTTACTATATACTTATTGTTTATGTATGTTCAAGTATGAATGATTTATTTCAATAGCAAATTTTTTATTGAAAAAAAAAAAAAAAAAAAAAAAAAAGAGGTAGTGCCTGCTATTTAAAATGTTTCCTTTTTCAAATTCCTAGAAACCCAGATTTTTAATCAAGAGATTTTTATTATATAAGCTGGGCATATATTTTATCAAATTATAAATATGTTTACCTCCTATGTAATAAGCTTATACTAGGTTTAATTTTAGTAACCCTTGTTATTTTTCTCTTGTAGTTTTACATGTGGCACCCATAAAAAATGAGGCTGAGAACACGGAAAGCTTCTCAGCAATCAAATCAAATCCAAACACAACGTACTGCCAGAACAAAGAGGAAATATTCAGAGGTGGATGATAGCCTGCCTTCGGGAGGAGAAAAACCACCAAAGAATGAAACTGGCTTGTTGTCCTCAATAAAAAAATTCATTAAAGGAAGCACACCCAAGGTAGTGGTTTTATCTTGTACTTTATCATTAAAAGTGAAGTTTTAGTTTTCTTTAGTCAAGTAAAGATGAGAAATCTGACGTTGCTAGAGTCCACTTGAAGAGGATGTCTACATTTTGGTGCTAGTTTACTTTTAAAGGTATTACAAGCAGAATAATTAATGGCAGTTCAAGAAAAACATTTTTTATTCCACTTAACTGATCCACTTAGCCTTCTGTGTTTTCAGGATAATAATATAAAAAGCAGAAGAAATTTTTCCTTATCCTTGAGTCAAAATTCCATTTTCTTTTCATTTCCAAGAAAAGTTTGTTTCCTTTTTAGTATTATTCACTGTTAAATTAGAGAGATTTATTTTATTCATCTGAGTTTGTATGATGAAATGTTTGTATAATGAAAAGGTATCACTTCAAAAAAAGAAAATAAAAAAAATTTTTTTTTAAAGAGTAGACATGGGCCAGGAGTAGTTAGATGTCCTAAAATCCTACTCTGACCTAACAAAGCATTTTACCCCCCTGAGCTTTAGTAACAGTGAAATGGGACTAATACCACCTTTGTCTGACTTGGAGTTGTTTTCATATTAAATGACATAACAGGTGGCAGAAAGCAATTTGAGAAGCTTTTATTTACTCTATAAATGTGTAGTGTTATTCATTGCACACAGATTTTATTATGACCATTACTACTCTTAAATTCTTTCTTGGGACAATTATATATGTGATAAATGTTTTATTATAATGTAAGCTTATCATTTTGACAATTGGGAAAATAAATCACTATGCTACTACATTTTGTTATAGAATTAACAAAGCCTAACTATGGTCACCATTGGCCAAAATTTAGAAATATTCTTTGTCTATATAGGGTTTGGTTTTGGTTTAATTTCTTTTGTTAATTTTTTAAATAACTGGACTTTTAAAAAAGTTTCTTTGGCTTCATTAATATAAACCTAGAATTATTCTAGTATTATATAATGAAGATCAGATTCTTTTCAGAAACATGATTCTCTCACTGTATTCCTAATAGGTTGTCATCAGACTTGGTTGATGGGAGGCTTACCATTTGTGAATTCATTCTACTGAACAGCTCTAATTGTTTGTAAAGTTCTTCCTTATCCTAAGAAAATATATGTACCTTTAACTTTCTCATGTGTTCTTTTCTTTTGAAAAGAGATACTGTGTTTCCTTACACGTGAAAGTATAGTCACATTTTTAGAGTAAACATTTCTAGTTTTCACTGTATGGCATTATATGATATATATCACCACCCTGGTCAGCTTCTTCTGTTGTTCATGAAAGGTAACAACCAGAAGGGAAGATAAGTTTTCCCTTTATCATCTTATTTCTCTTCAAATTAACCTCCTTTTATCTGGATATTCTTTTTTTTTTTTTTAATGTGGTTTTAGATGCTATTAGACTATTTCGTGGTTTTTTTTCTTTTTCCCTTTAGTAGTTCGATCAGTACTGTTTGATCAACAAATTTTGTTGTTCCTTTTTTGGAGAGGAGGGGGGAGGTATTGGAGATTGAACACGGCACATCATACATGTGAAGCAGGTGCTCAGTCACTGAGCTACACCCTCTTCGTGGTCAACAAATTTTTGCTCGTGTTAATTAAATCACTCATGATTATTCCATAGAAACTTCTGTCAAGCTTTTTTTTTTTTTTAAACCAAAATCAAGAATTTTATTCCTACTCAAACATGTTAAACAGGATAAAGCCTGTACAAACCTTTTTATGAACTAATTTCTTATCAATTAATATTTTGGGACACATTTTTTCCCTTCAGTTATAAATTCACCCAATTGGGCTGTTAATCAGCTCAGATTTCTTTATCATATTCTATAACATTATTATTTGAATACCTTACTGAAATCAAAATATACACTGTCTTTTCCAAGTCTGCTGACGCTGTGTCAGAAGTTTAAAAAAAACGTTTGCCATGTAATATTCTTTATGAGCTTATACTGTCTTCTAATTATTGCTTTCTAATTATATTTATGCTTTTTTTTTTTTTAAGATTTTATTTTTATTTATTCACTCATCCCCCCCTTGCTGCTTGTGCTCGCTGGGTCAGCCAACCACGCCGTGCGGGTGGGCTTGCCTTCACCAGGAGGCCCCGGGAACCAAACCCGGGGCCTCCCATATGGTAAACGGGAGCCCTACTGATTGAGCCACAGCCGCTTCCCTATATTTATTCTTGATAACATATTCGAAAGTTTTGCTGAGTATCTACACAGTGCTTGCTTATGTTTGGTATCTTAAACACCAAATGTAATGTAGTCTTTTTTAAACTTTGGGTCAGGGTTGGTAGTTATGTATAATGAATGTCCTTTAAGTTCTTTGTATCCATCATCTCCTTAATCCTTATAACCATTTTTGATGTACAGATATTTTATAGAAGGAAAAGATGATCCTTAGTGAACTTAGGTAACTTTCTCAGTGTCAGTGATAATACACTAACAATACTAGTAACAATAATGATAAACTTGCCCAGGAATTAAAAAACAGAAAAAACAAAAAAACAAAACAACAACCCAATACAATAAACCAGTAGAGGTATGGAGCAGTTATTAGGTGCCAAGCATTGTTCTCAGTGCTTTATGTGTAATAATTCACTTAAGCATCACAAACCATATGTGGTAAGTGCTTTCACTTCTGTATTACCAGACAGAAAACTGAGGAACTTTGTACAAGTTTACTTGTGGCAACACTAGGATTCAAATCCAGACAGCCTAGTTTTTTTTTTTTTTTTTTTTTTTTTTTAATTCATTTATCCCCCCCTTGCTGCTTGTGCTCTCTGGGTCAGCTAACCACGCCATGCGGGCGGGCTTGCCTTCACCAGGAGGCCCCTGGAACCGAACCCGGGGCCTCCCATATGGTAAACGGGAGCCCTACTGATTGAGCCACAGCCGCTTCCCTGGACAGCCTGGTTTTATACTAGCTTAGTTTTAAAAAAATTCTTTTACCTTGAATAATGGAGATAATGTTCTTTTAAATTTTATACAAGTTATTCCAATTAAAAATCATTCTGTGGTTAACAGTCTGACATCAAGAAATGGCAGTATATCCAACATATTTGATTATTACATTTACTTTATATTCATTATGTTATTTGTCACTAAAAACTGAATATTCTTTATATAGTAAATTGAAAACTCATACTACTGAATAATTATTTGATGTATACAAAGAACAGATTATATTTAGATCTTGTGAAATTTATGGTACATGTGATTTATTTATTTTTTTTAAAAACAAATCAATTTTATTGATACATATTAATAAAGCATAAATTCATCCAAAGTATACAATCAGTGGTATTCGGTGTAATCACATATTTGTGCATTCATTACTTCAATCATTCTTAGAGCGCTTTCATTATTCCAATAATAATAATAAGCAAAAAAAATTCATCACCTATCAATCTCTCTGTGCTTCCCCTGCTGTACATAGCTGTTCTTTTTCCTTCTCTCTAGTACAGGGGTTCTTAACCATGGGTCCGTGAGCTTGAAAAATCATCTTTATTTTCTTTGACCTCTGAAATCTAGCGTTTCCTTCACTTATGAATGTATGCAATAAATTACAGTAGTATTCATTTCATACCTCAAAAAATCTCTTATACTCATCCATACTTCGAAATTGCGGTAGTTGTTAGACCTGACGCTAGCTCAGTGTCAAAAAACTATCTGCCGTTACATTCTGAGAAGGACTCTGTGGTTTTCACCTGACTGGCAGAGGGGTCCATAGAACAAAAAAGATTAAGAACCCCTGCTGTAGTATATTTGTATTTATATTTTGTAAAAAGTCTTACATATGCAGTATCACCCATAGTCATGTTTTACGTGAGGTTTTACTGTTTTATACGGTTCCATGTTACATTTTTAACAATTCTGCACAGATTAACCCTCAGCTTTCCATTCTTTACCCTCCTATTTATGGTGAACTATATTCTAATTATTAACTCCATGAGTTTACACATATATTTAGTTCATAATGGCGCAATCCTGCAATATCGGTCCTTTTGTGTATGGCTCGCTTTGCTCAACATAATGTCCTCCAGGTTCATCCATGTTGTCATATGCTTCACGACTTCATTTCTTTTTAGCACTGCATAATATTCCATTGTGTGTATAAACCATAATTTGTTTATCCATTCATTAGTTGATGGACACCTGAGTTGTTTCCAACTTTTAGCACTATTGGATTCTCCAATAAATGACAATCCTGGGATTTAAACTCAAATTTATGTTTGACTCTAATATTTGTGCTCTTTCTTCTATACCATTCTGTCTCTAAGTGGCTAGATATTGTTCTTTATAGATTCACCTGTCTTGTGTAAGGATAGTAAATCTCTAGTTTGAAAACCATTTTTCTTAATGAAAGTAAGTTGAGTTTTCCTACATTACCTACCCACTTTTTCATTTACTTACATTCTCTCATCAGCTTATAGCTTGAGACTTTTTTTTTTTTTTCCTTTAGGAAAATTTTCCCTATTAGTATTTTTTTTTTTTTTAAAGATTTTATTTATTTATTTATTTATCCCCCCCTTGCTGCCTGTGCTCGCCGGGTCAGCCAACCACGCCGTGCGGGCGGGCCCGCCTTCACCAGGAGGCCCCGGGAACCGAACCCGGGCCTCCCATATGGTAAACGGGAGCCCCACTGATTGAGCCACAGCCGCTTCCCAGTATTTTTTTGTATATGTCATCATCTTGTCTTTAGTCTTTCTGACTAGATGGTTTTCTACTTCTCTAATTCCCACAAATCCTTTTCAAACTCAAATTAGGCACTTTGCTGCCACTTTTATTTCTTTGGTACTGTTTCTTTTGCCCTTTTGGATCTTTACAGTTATGTGGCTGTTATTTAATATTTTAGACAAGGCCTCATTGCTTTGTTTCTTAAACTCTAGTACTTTTTTTTTTTTTTTTTTTTTAAGATTTTATTTATTCATTTATCCCCCCCTTGCTGCTTGTGCTCGCTGGGTCAGCTAACCACGCCGTGCGGGCGGGCCTGCCTTCACCAGGAGGCCCCGGGAACCGAACCCGGGGCCTCCCATATGGTAAACGGGAGCCCTACTGACTGAGCCACAGCCGCTTCCCAAACTCTAGTACTTTTTAAGATATCTGGCAATGCATAGCCTGTCTCATGGCACTGGTTTTTAGAATCTTTTCCCTACATGTCAGATTGCTTAATTTGCTCTTCTTTTTCTGTTGTGATTTCTAGGACCATATGACTACTGGTATACTTATCACTTTTCTATCACTGATTCATTTCTATATTACCAGTCAGTTTTTCGGGTGTTTTTTTTTTTTTTTTTTCAATCATCACTGGACTAAGAATAATGAAATCTATTCAACTCCTCACTTTGCCATGAATTAGTCAAGAGAGTATTTAGCTAATATAAACATGGTTATTCAGTTGTTAATATCTCTGTGGTCTCTTTTAATTCCACATTTTATAATTGAAAGACTTACCACGGTTCTTACTTCACAATTACAAAATTGTCAAAAGCACTCAGGAATTGACCATATGATCCTTATTCTTTTAGTATTACGTGATTTCTAATGTACAATTGAAGTGAAGTCCTCACAACTAAATATATATTTCCTTTATATCAAGGTATCTACCTTTCTAAATAGGTGGTGTCTAGAGTTTTTCCATAATAGAATTACTTTGTCCTCTCCTCTTTTTGGTATGTTGTGATAGTTAAGGGTCGTTTCATATAGGTGAAATTCTCTGATAAAAGTGAAAAATCCTTATTTTATATTAAATAAATATTTTCAGAACTTTTAAACATGACCCACAGTAAGGAATGAGGTTTTCTTGTCTTATAATATTGTCTTGCCATGTATTATTTTCAGATATTAGGATCCAGGATTATGATGTTATCATAAAACAAGTTGGAAACTCTTCCCTCTCCTTCTTTTCTTCTAGAGAATTCAGCTAGGATTGGTATTATTTCATCTTTAAATGTTTGTTAGAATTGACTGGTGAATTCTGGAGTGGGAATATTAAAATGTTCCTGGAATTTTTTTGTGTGTAGGATTGTTTTTTTATTTAAATTTAGTTTGTTTAATATATGTGGAATTGTTTAGCTTCTCTATTTCTTCTTGTATCCGTTTTGGTTATATGTGTTTTTCAAGGAATGTGTCCATTCATCTAAGTTGTCAGATTATTTGACATAAAGGTTTCATAGTATTTCTTTATCACCCTAATAATGTTTGCAGGTTCTATAATGACGTTCCCTCTTTTCATTCCTGATGTGGGTAATGTATGCTTTTATCTTTATCTTGATTTGTCTTTCCTGAGCTTTATCAATTTCATTACTCTTTTCTAAGAGCCCATTTCTTTCTTTGTTGGTTTTCTCTATTTTCTGCCCATTTTTTAAAATTTTATTGATTTCTGCTCTTTATTTTTAATATTTTCTGTCTTCTACTTCAGATTTGATTTATTTTTACTTTTCTAGCTTTGGGAGCTGAGGTAAGGATTGAGTAAACTCTCTGTAGAAGGTGAGATACTAAATATTTTAGTCTGCAAGCTCTACTGTCTCTCTTGCAAATGGTACTCAACTCTGTTGTAGCACTAAAGCAGCAAGGACAATATGTAAATGAATGAGCATAGCTGTGGACACTGATAAATAACTTTCATTCTTTTTTTTTTTCCCAACCATTTAAAAATAGAAAAATCATTCTTAGCTTGCACACCATATATAAAAACAATCAGCATGCTAGATTTCGTCTGTGAGCTGTAGTTTGTCAGCCCTTGCCATAATTCATTGATTTTACACCTTTCTTCTTTGCTAATATAAGGATTTAAAGCTATGGATTTCATTCTACAGACTCCTTTCACTGTATCCCACATGTTTTGATAAGTTTTTTGTTGTTGTTCTTGTTATTTTTTACTTTATTTCATTATTTTCCTGTGGTTCTTCTTTGACTTGTGGATTATGTGGAAATGTATTATTTAATTCCCAGACATTTAGGCATTTTTTTAGGTATTTTATTGTTGATCTCCAATTTAATACCATTTTGATCCAAGAATATACTCTATATGATATCATTTCTTTGGTATATATTAATACTTTTTAGAATATTAGTCTATCATGGTGAATGTTCTGTGTATGTTTTAAAAAATATGTATTGTGAAATTGTTCATTAGTATTCTATGAATATCATTTAGGTCAGGTTGATTGATAATGGTCAATTCTTCTCTATAATTTTTTTTTAATCTCCTTGTTTCAGTTCTGTTAATTGTAAAGTTCTAAATGTGATAACATAAAATTTACCATTTTAAGTGTGCAATTCAGTGACATCGTTTACATTTACAGTGTTGTGCTACACATCAACAGTAACCATTATCAATTCTTTTCATACCTATATTGGAAATTCTATTAAGCAGTAACTCCCTTTGCTCCTTCCCCCAACCCCCAGTAACCTGTAATCTAGTTTGACTCTTAATTTTCTTATTCCAGTTATTTCATATAATTGGAATCATATAATATTTGTCCTTTCGTGCCTGGCTTATATCACTTAATATAATGTTTTCAAAGTTTGCCTATGGTATAGCATATATCAGAACTCAATTCTGTCAACTTTTGCTTCATATATTTTGAAACTGTTAGGTTCATCCACTTTTATGTTTGTTTGGTATAAATTGTTCTTGTTATCGTTAGGAAATATCTTTCATTATTTCTAGTAATATTATTTGTCTTAAGGTTTACTTTACCTGATATTAATATAGCCAGACAACTTTCTTGCTTGGTATTTGCATGGCATATCTTTTTCTGTCTTTTTGCCTGTCTGTGTATTTATATTTAAAGTGTTTATTCATTTTAACTGATGTGCTTAGTCTGTTTACACTTAATGTAATTATTAATATGGTTGTGTTTAAAGCCTGCCATTTTGGAACTTATTCTATATTTACCTCATTTGTTCTTTGTTCTTGCTATCCTTTAGAATTCCATTTTATATCCTGGATTCACTTTTTAAACTTCAACACTATAGAGGTATAGTTAAATGCAATTAAAGCACCATTTAAAGTGTATGTTTTCATGAATTTTAAGAAATTTTTACACCTGTAACCAGAACAAAGTTCTTTTATAGCCTTTGTAGGCAGTCACCCAACATCATCCAGACAACAACTGATCTGCTTTCTATCATTATAAATTTGGCTGGTCTTTTCTAGAGATTGATAATCATTCATTGTATCCTGCTTCCTTCACTCAACATAAAATTATTTAATTTTTAATTTTGAAATACTTTCAAACTTAGAGAACAGTTACAAAAATAATATAAACCCAGGGCAGCAGGTGTAACTCAGTAGTTGAGCACCTGTTTCTCATGTAAGAGGTCCTGGATTCAATCCCTGGTACCTCCCCCTGCCCCCCCCCATACAAACCCACAGAGAGAACTCTTAACATACCCCAACCAATCAATATCCAGACCCATCAGTTTTAATATTTTGCTGCATTTGTCTAATCATTCTGTTAATCCATCTATCCATTTATCTGTCTCTCTGTTTATTAATCTATTTTCTCAACACCGGAGTTTGAGTGTAGATTATAGACAACATGCTCCTTGAACACTTTTTACTACCATGTACATTTCCTAAGACCAAGTATATTCACTTATGAAACCACATTAAATGCATTTATCCAATTAAAGAAATTTAACATTGATATAAAACTTACAGTGTATATTCCATTTTTTTCCATATATACAGTAATGTCCTTTTGAGGCTTTTCACCCCCCATTAGATCCAGCTCAGGATCATGTATTGCCTTTGTCATTCTCTTTCTCTCTCTCTCTCTCTCTCTTTCTCTGTCAACAAATCAATTTTATTGATACGTATTAATAAAGCATACAGTCTCATCCAAAGTGTACAGTCAGTGGTAACTGGTATAATTGTATAGTTGTGCATTCATCAGTTCAATCATTTATCTCTTATTTTAAATTGTGGGAACATATATACAACATAAAACATTTCCATCCATGCATTCCCAAGCATGCCGTTCAGAGGGATTAATCACATTCACAATGTTGTGGTACTCTCACCACCTATTACTTTTCCTTTGCCCCAAACAGAAACTCTACAACCATTTTGCATTAACTCCTCATTGCTCCTGGCCCTTGCCACTGACAACTTATACTCTAATTTCTCTTTGTGAGCTTACATATTTTCCAATATTTCTTTGTATGTATTATGAAACTTAAATTTAACATCCTAAATCTCGTTTGCTTTGATACCAATTTAACTTCAATAGTGTACACAAACTATGTTCCTATACCTTTCCGGCCCCCACCATTATATAGTTCTTGTCACAAAATACGTATTTATACATTGAGTTCAAAATCACTGATTTATCATTACATTTTACTCATTTGCCTTTTATTTTATTTTATTTTATTTTATTGATTGATTGACTGATTGTAGTTCTTTTTATTTTATTGTACCAGGAGGTACCGGGGATCAAACCCAGGTCCCTCCATATGGGAAACGGACGCCCAACCATTTGAGCCACATCTGTTCCCTTCATTTGCCTTTTAGATCCTGTAGGAAGTAAAAACTCGAATTACAAACCAAAAATATAATAGTACTGGTATTTATATTTACACATGTTGTTACCCTTTCTGTAGATACTTTATTTCTTCACGTGACTTCTTTTTATTGTCTGTTTTCCTTTCCTTTCCATCTGTAAAACTCTCTTTAGCATCTCTTGTAGGGCCAGTCTAGTGGTGACAGACTCCCTCAGCTTTTATTTGGGAACATCTTAATCATTCCGTTTTTGAAAGACAGTTTTTCCAGATATAGAATTCCTAATGCTTTCAGGGCTTTAAATGTTATTCCAATGCGAATATTCTCGCTGTCCTGATTTTGTGATAATCAGGGTAGGCTAAATATTCGCTATATTAGAAACCATGCATGTGTCCCCAGACCTAATTTTTTTCCCTAGGTCTGGTTTATAGAATGCTGGTAATAAACCAAGTCTGATTTATTTTATGTCCATCCTGTATGGGAAATGACTGTAACTCTGGGTATCTTTGGTCAACCTTAAGAGATGTAGCTGGGGGATGGATGTGGCTCAAATGGTTGAGCGTCCATCTCCCATAGGGAGGGACCTGGGTTTGATCCCTGGGACCTCCCGGTAAAAAGAAAAAAAAAAGAAAAATATAGAAGGCGTGTGGGCCGTCAGGCCCCATGCATGGGTGCACCGCCAAGCCACACAGCAAGATGATGATGTAACAAGAGAGTGACACAAGGGAGAGCCAAGATGAGATGTGCCAAAAAAACCTGGAACTAAGGTGGCGCAGGCGGTAGGACGCCTCTTTCCCAAATTGGAGGTTCTGAGGATTGAATCCTGGCGAAGACAGGAGGAGAAGGATGAGAGGAGAGGGCAGGAAACAGACACAGAGAATTGCCCAGCAGATGGACACAAAAAAAGCAAAACCAGGGCGGGAGGGGGATGTTAAAATGGATAAAAATAAATAAATTTTTTTTGGAAAAAAAAATAAAAAATAAAAAAATAAATGTTATTCCACCGCCTTCTTGCCTCCATTGTTTCTGATAAGAAATCAGCATTTAATTTTATTGAGTTTACCTTGTATGTGACACATTACTTCTTTCTTGTGGCTTTCAGAATTCTCTTTCATCTCTGGCATTCATCTCTTTGATTATATTATGGTGTGGGACTATTTAGTTTTGTCCTGTTTGGAGTTCATTGATCATCTTGGATTTGTATATTCATGTTTTTCATGAAATATGGGAAAATTTCTGCCATTATTTCTTTAAATAGTCTCTGTCCATTTCTCCTTTATTCTCCCTCTGGAACGCCTGCAGTATGTATATTGGTGTGCTTGATAGTGTCCCACCAGTTCATCAGGTACTGTTCATTTTTCTTCATCATTCTTCTTTCTGCACCTCAGACTTGGATGATTTTGATTGTTTGATCTTCAAGTTCACTGATTTTCCTTCTGCCAGCTCCATTCTACTGTTGAACCCCTCTAGGGAATTTTTAATTCCTGTTATTCCGGTCCTTCAGCTCTGTTTGGTTGGTTTTCAAAATTTCTATCTAATAATATTCTCTTTGTGTTCATCTGTCTTTTCACTGATTTCCTTTAGCTCTTTGTCGATGTTTTCCTTTAGCTCTTTGTCCATGTTTTTCTTTAGCTCTTTGCGCATATTTAGGATCATTTTTTAAGCCTTTGGTATGTCCCAGGTTTGGTCTCCTTATTGATGGTTTCTCATGCTTTAGTCTTCTCCTTCCCTTGGGCCTTTGCTTACTGTTTCTTTATATTTTTGTAATCTTTTGTTGAAACCTGGTTATTTTGATATTTTAATGTGTTATCAGTGGAATTTAGACTGGGGAATCTGTTCCTTAAACTTATATCCAACCAGTGTTAATGAAAGTGCTTTCCTTGAATGCCCAGACCTAATTTTACAAAATTTCTTTTAAGAAGGGAAAAATGAAAACATCTTTGCAGATTGACCTATGTGAGTGCTGTCCCTTCAGGGTTTATTGATACAGTGAGTTTAGAAAGTAGCTCCAGGTCAAAGTGTAGGGGACTTCCTGATCCTTTGAGCATGTGATTTGTCTTGAGCATGTGCCTTTGGGCTTAGAAAGTTCCCCATTTTCAAGGATATAGATGTCTCATTTTTCCTAGGAAAGATGATTTCCATACCATCCCAGGGACAGCATTGTTTTTTCTACAGCCAGCAATACAGGCATACACGGCTTAAGTGCTTTCTCATAGTTTTCTGTAGGAAAGTTCTGTGAGCTGCCTTCTACACATAGGGCAAGTTCTGGGACAGCAAGCCTGTGACAAGTATCCTGGTTTCAATCCCTTCTGCTACCACTGGTCAGACTGTGCCAGACGTACATACTCCCAGTATGTCCATGTGGGTTACTCAGCTCCCTCTGGAATTGAGACTAGAGGTGTATACTTCGAGCATGGACTGCCTCCACACTGGGCTGGTGAGGGGATAGGCGCAGGGCCAGCCAGTGCGCCACTAGAGCCTATGGTTTTTATATAGTCTTTTTCTTGATTTGGTGTTTTCCTTCTTTCTGCAAGCCTTTAACTATTTTCTGGAGCTTTGAGAAAGATATTTCTGGCAGTTTTTGCTGTTTGTTCAAAGCTTCTGTGATGGGGTGGAGTTTTGAAGTTTCTTGCTCTGTCTTTTTTTTTTTTTTTTTTTTTATTTACTTTATTTTTCCTTATTTGTCCCCCTGCTTCCCCAGATGGTTCTCTTGTCTGTCTGCTCATTGTTTGCTCGCCTTCTTCAGGAGGTACTGGGAGCTGAACCCAGGAATGAGAGTCAAGAGCCCAACAACCTGAGCCACATCCACTCCTCGTGGGTTGTGGCGTATGCTGGCTTGTGGCATCTGTTCATTGTGGCAGGGGTGGCATCTGCTCGTCTTCCTTTAGGAGGCACCGGGACCTGAACCCGGGACCTCCCATGTGGTAGGCAGGTGCTGAGCTGGTTGAGCCACATCCACTTCCCTTACTCTGCCATTGTGATTGGGGTAGGGCCTTCGTCGTAAAACGTTTATATTCATCTCTGTTACCGCATTTATCAGTAATTTATTCTGTTTTGGTTTTGTCTGCGTAGTAGTATTCCATTGTATCAATATACCATAATTTGTTCATCCCTTGAGGTTGTTTCCATTTTTGGGTTATTGTGAATAAAGTTGCTATGAATATTTATGTTAGGGCATATATTTTAAGTTATCTTGGGTAAGTAACTAAGGTTAGAATTTCTCACATCCGATTCTGTAGTGAAATTGGGTATCATGTTGAGGTTGTCTTCTATTACTGATTTTCTGAATGTTTTTATCAGGAAGTGGTACTGGCTTTTGTCAGATGCCTTTTCTCCATCACTTGAGATGATCATGAGGGTTTTTTCCTTCATTCTATTAATATGGTAAATTACATTGATTAATTTTGCTATGTGAACTACACTTTTTTTTTTCCCCAAATAAATCCCACTTGTTCATATTGTATAATCCATTTAGTATTCTCTTGCATCTGGTTTGCTAGTATTTTGTTAAGAATATTCGTAGGAGATGTTGGTCTGTAATTGTCTTGTCTTGTGAATTCTTTATCTGTCTTTTGTATTAGGGTGATGCTGGCCTCTTAGAATGAAGTAGGAAGTGTTAGCTCTTCAGTTTTTTTGGAAGATTAGGATGGGAGTTTATTCTTTTTTAAATGTTTGATAGAATTTACCCGTGAAGCGTCTATTCTTGGAGTTTTCTTTGTTGAATATTTTCTGATTACTGATTTAATCTCTTAGTGTTTTATAGTTGTGTTTTTTTTTTTTTTCCTATTTCATAAGATTATCTAATTTATTGGCATACCGTTGTTTGTAGTTACTTCTCATAATCCTTTTTATTTCTATGGGATCAATAGTAATGTTCTCCCCTTTTATTTATTTATTTATTTATTGTGGGTAAAAATCAACATTTTCACAATACATACCAATATTTGTAAAATGATATATAAATATATATGCATATATGTTCATTTGCTTACAAAAATGTTATTTTTATATATATTTTAAGAGGTGCTTAGATTACCTAAATATTACACGGAGCCTACAGGGATTCCCATGTTCCCCACCTCCCACCACATCCCACACAAATGTCTCCCACAAGTGTGGCCCATCACCCTCAATGGACTTACACATCCTGGGGCCTTGCCATCAGCCATAGACCACAGTTCACATCGTAGACCACACTCTCTTCCACACTGTTCTGAATGGTGTGTGCTGATTTAAAATGGCCTACATCCATTGCCACAACAGCACTCAGGACAACCTCCAAGTCCCGATAAAGCCCCTGTATTTCAACTGCACATCCCCTCCCTGCCCCGAAAGTGTCCAGTGGCCACCGGCTCCACCTCACTGTTATAATTTCTTCCATTGCTAGAATGACCATATGTGTACAACAGAATACCATTAACTCCACTCTAGTCCATAGTTCTTCCCCCTATCCTGAGGGGACTGGGATGGTGATGTCCACTCCACTTCCAAGTGAGAGAGGGCTTATATCTCATGGATATGGTGGGTGGGATGATCCTGCCTGCAGATGCAGGCCCTCTCCATTCCCTGGGATGGCTGCTGCCCATCGTTGTCTCCTCGCCAGGTGACTTGGATGAGTCCATTGAGCTGTAGGGTAGGAGTTGCAGCTCTACGGAGATTCCACGCACACCTGGCACATAGGTAGGCCAGAGGCTCCAGTCTCTGGAAGTATACCTAAAAACTCTAGCATCACATATAGGTTGGAATAGAAGGGACTGATGAACCATGTGGAGGGAGGACTTATTTGAGTCCAATTCTGTCACTCTCAGGAGCACAGATTCCAAAATAGAGCCCACTGATAAGGTGTCAGTCTCTGGGGCTATCCCCCCTTATATAGGACCTGGGTGTCTCCAGAGCTCTCAGGAGCCCCTCTGTGTGAGGTGATATGCACTTTGATGTTCTATGAGCTCCTACTGAGGTGTGCGTAAGCGTTACCTCAGGGATGACCTCCCGACTCTCTTTGAAGTCTCTTAGCCACTTGAACTCATTTGTCTTTACCTTTTCCCCCTTTTATTCAAGGTCTTTTTCCAGTTGTGTTGCCAGTTGGCACTTGGTATTAATCCCTTGTTGCCAGGGAGGCTCATCCCCGGGAGTCATGTCCCACGTTGGGGGGAAGGTAATGCATTCATAGCTGAGTTTGGCTTAGAGAGAGGCCACATTTGAGCAACAAGGAGGCTCTCAAGTGGCAACCCTTAGGCACCCCATAATAGTAAGCTCAGTTTCAATTACAAGAGCAACGACTCATAAGGGTAGTCATCAAAAACAAGAACTCATCAGTGGGCCATCCTCTTTTGGCAGACACTGTTCCTGCACTCAGAGACTGTTGCTGCTCCCTTGGAGAATGTGGCAGAGCTCTCCAGGCTAGGAGTTCAGATTCCCTCATTTATTGAGTGATTGTCCACCCACCGTGTCCATGCCCCATCCTTTGATCTTTTAACAATTTGGTTTATCTTTCATGTATATTCAGATTAACTTACTCCCATGAATCCCCCCTCCCAGACACCCCCCACCAATAATCCCCTGCAGTACCCATTGTAACCCTTCTGTGATCTAAATCTTCCATGAACATGTAGCCCATATAATAATCAAATACACTTAATAGGACAAAGAAACAACAATGATAAGCTTACATGCAAGAGACAAACATAAGGAAACTCAGGAAAAAAAACCCAAAACAAACAAACAATCAAACAAAAAACAAAACAAAATATAATTAGCAGATTGGGACATTCAAGAAAATGGGGGAAAAAAGTAAAAGAAATGCCTTTAAAATATATATATATATTCTTTTTGTCCTTTTATCACTGTGTTATCGGATGTCCGGTGTGCCGTGACACCTTCCCCCTCTCAATCCCCAGTGTCTCCTAAATTTTCATTTAATTTTCAGAGAAGTTTTAGGTCACAGCAAAGTCACACACGGAATACCAGTGACTCCCAGATACCAAACCATGCCCCACCCCATATTAAACCCCCCCCCTTTTTTTTGGATGTTAGCATTGTTGTAACTGTTACACAGATAGCAAAATATAGCAACTAAACATTGTCAATGATTTACAGTATAGTTTACAATTTAGATGACAGTTTAATAAGTTTTGATGATATATACCATGTCCTGTGTCCATTACTGTAAGGTAAGGTAATGAAAAACCTTACCATGCCGTTTTGATCACTGTAGCTTTGTAGTATGTTTTAAAGTCAGGTAGTGTGATACCTCCAACTTCATTTTTCTTTTTCAATATGTCTTTGGCAATTCGGGACCTCTTGCCTCTCCAAATATATTTTGTGGTTAGTTTTTCCAGTTCCTTAAAAAATACAGTGTTGACTTTTATTGGGATTGCATTAAGTCTGTAGATTAGTTTGGGTAGGATAGACATCTTGATGATGTTTAGTCTTCCTATCCATGAACAGGGAATATTTTTCCATTTATTTAAGTCTTCTTTGATTTCCTTTAACGGTGTTGTATAGTTTTCTGTATATAAGCCCTTTCCATCTTTAGTTAAATTTATTCCTAGGTATTTGATTCTTTTGGTTACTATTGTAAATGGTATTTTTTTCCTGATTTCCTCCTCAGTTTGCTCATTATTGGTGTACAGAAATGCTACTGATTTTTGAGCATTGATTTTATAGCCTGCAACATTACTGAACTCCTTTATAAGTTCTAGAAGCCTTGTTGTAGATTTCTCAGGGCTTTCTATGTATAGGATCATGTCATCTGCAAATAATGAAATTTTTACTTCTTTTCCAATCTGGATGCCTTTTATGTCCTTTTCTTGTCTCAGTGCTCGCGCAAGTACTTCTAAGACAATGTTAAATAGGAGTGGTGATAGTGGGCATCCTTGTCTAGTTCCCAATCTCAGAGGGAAGGCTTTTAGGATTTCACCGTTGAAAATGATGTTAGCTTTGGGTTTTTCATATATACCCTTTATCATATTCAGAAAGTTTCCGTCTATTCCTATCTTTTTTTTTTTTTAAGATTTTATTTATTTATTCATTTATCCCCCCCTTGCTGCTTGTGCTCGCTGGGTCAGCCAACCACGCCGTGCGGGCGGGCCTGCCCTCACCAGGAGGCCCCGGGAACCAAACCCAGGGCCTCCCATATGGTAAACGGGAGCCCTACTGATTGAGCCACAGCCGCTTCCCTATTCCTATCTTTTGTAGTGTTTTTATGAGGAAAGAGTGCTGTATTTTGTCGAATGCTTTTCTGCATCTATAGAGATGATCATGTGGTTTTTTTCTTTCAATCTGTTTATGTCGTGTATTACATTGATTGATTTTCTTATTGAACCATCCTTGCATACCCGGGATGAAACCTACTTGGTCATGGTGTATAATCCTTTTGATATGTTGTTGAATGCGATTAGCAAGTATTTTGTTGGGGATTTTAGCATCTAGGTTCATTAGAGAAATTGGTCTGTAATTTTCCTTTCTTGTGGTATCTTTATTTGGTTTTGGTATTAGGGTAATGTTGGCATCATAGAATGAGTTAGGCAATATTCCTTCTACTTCTATGTTTTGGAAGAGCTTAAGTAGAATTGGTGTAGCTCTTTCCGGAATGTTTGGTAGAATTCAGCTGTGAAGCCATCTGGTCCTGGGCTCTTCTTAGTTGGGAGGTTTTTGATGACTGAGTCTCTCTCTTTACTTGTAATTGGACTGTTGAGTTCATCTATTTCTTCTTTCATCAATGTAGGCTGTTTGTGGATTTCGAGAAACTTGTCCATTTCCTCTAAATTATCATTCTTGTTGGCATATAATTTTTCAAAGTATCCTCTTATGATACTCTTTTTTTTTTTAAGACTCCATTTTTATTTATTCATTTATCTCCCCCACCCCACCCCCCTGCCGCTCCCGCTCGCTGGGTCAGCCAACCATGCCGCGCGGGCGGGCCTGCCTCCACCAGGAGGCCCCGGAACGGAAGCCCCACCGATTGAGCCGCAGCCGCCTCCCTTATGATACTCTATTTCTGTGGGGTCAGTAGTGATATCCCCTTGCTCATTCCTTATTTTATGTATTTGCATCTGTTCTCTCTTTTTCTTTGTTAGTCTGGCTAAGGGTTTGTCAATTTTATTGATATTCTCGAAGAACCAGCTTTTGGTTTTGTTTATTGTTTCCAGTGATTTCTTATTCTCTATTTCATTAAGTTCTGCTCTAATCTTTGTTATTTCCTTCTTTCTACTTCCTTTAGGTTTAGTTTGTTGTTGTTTTTCCAACTCCTCCAAGTGTGCAGTTAGATCTTCAATTTTAGCTCTTTCTTCTTTTTTAATATATGAATTTATGGCTATGAACTTCCCTCTCAGGACTGCTTTCGCTGCGTCCCATAGGTTTTGATATGTTGTGTTGTCGTTTTCATTAGTTTCAAGGTAGTTACTGATTTCTTTTGAGATTTCCTCTTTGACCCACTGTTTGTCTAAGAGTGTGTTGTTTAACTTCCATATCCTTGTGCCTAACCTGTTTCTCTGGCCCTTAGTGATTTCCAGTTTCATTCCGTTGTGGTCAGAGAAATTACTTTGTATAATGTCAGTCTTTCTGAATTCATTGAAAGTTGTTCTGTGGCCTAGCATGTGGTCTGTTTTGGAGTATGTTCCATGTGCACTAGAGAAGAATGTAAATCATGCTGTATTTGGGTGTAGTGTTCTGTATATGTCTATTAAGTCCAGGTCTTCTAATATATTGTTGAGTGCCTTTGTTTCTTTATTGGTTCTCCATCTAGATGTTCTGTCTAATGATGATAGTGGTGTGTTGAAGTCCCCTGCTATAATTGTAGAGGCATTTATTTCTCCTCTTAGTTTTTCCAGAGTTTGCCGCACATATTTTGAGGCACCCCGATTAGGTGCGTAAATGTTGATGGTTGTTCTCTCTTCTTGAGAGATTACTCCTTTTACTAATATGTAGTGTCCATCTTTGTCTCTTACAATAGTTTTGCATTTAAAGTCTATTTTGTCTGATATTAGAATAGCTACTCCTGCCCTTTTTTGGCTATTGTTAGCTTGTAAAATGGTTTTCCAGCCATTCACTTTCAGCCTCCTTGAATCCCTGGGTCGAAGGTGGGTTTCTTGTAGACAGCATATAGATGGATCATATTTTCTTACCCACTCTGCCAATCTGTGTCTCTTGATTGGTGAATTTAATCCATTAACATTCAGTGTTATTACTCATAACGAATTTCTTACTTCAGCCATTTTTTCTTTGGGTTAATGTATGTCATATGTTGTTTTGTTTCTCTTCTTGTCTTTTCAGTTGTTTTTAAACTCTCCTCCAACTCTCCCTTGTTTTTTCCTTTCAACTTGTAGATATTCCTTTAGTATTTCTTGAAGTGCTGGTTTCTTATTGACAAACTCTCTTAATTTCTGTTTATCTGTGAATATTTTGAACTCTCCATCATTTTTGAATGCCAATTTTGCTGGATAGAGAATTGTGGCTGGAAGTTTTTTTTCTTTCAGTATTTTGACTATGTCATACCACTGTCTTCTTGCCTCCATGGTTTCAGCTGAGAAATCAGCACTTAATCTTATTGTGCTTCCCTTGTATATGATGGTTCTCTTTTCTCTTGCTGCCTTGAGTATTTTCTCTCTGTTTTGAGCATTGGACAGTTTGACAGGTATATGTCTTGGAGTTGGCCTCTTGGGATTTATACTATTTGGGGTGCGCCGTGCTTCCTGGATCTGCACATCCATCTCTCTCAATAGCGTTGGGAAGTTTTCAACCATTATTTCCTTCAACACTCCTTCTGTTCCCTTTCCCTTCTCTTCTCCTTCTGGAATGCCCATAATGCGTATGTTTGTGCGTTTTGTGTTATCGGTTAATTCCCTGAGTCCATGCTGGATTTTTTCTGTCTTTTTGTCTATCTGTTCTACTATCTCTTTGATTTCAGCTGTATTGTCTTCCATATCACTAATTCTTTCCTCTGCCGGTTCAAATCTGCTGCTATGTGAATGCAGCGTCTTTTTGATTTCTTGGAGTGTGCCATTGTTCACCATCATATCCATTATCTTTTTAGGCATGTTTGCAATTTCTTCAGTATGTTCTCCCAGTGTCTTCTTTATATCCTTAATCTCTTCCTTCACTTTAAGTTGGGCCATATTTGTTTGCATAGCTTTGATTAGTTGTTCGATGTTCTGCATCACTTCCTGGTTTTTAATTTGTTCATTGGACTGATCCATGTTTTCCTGTTTCTCAGAGTCATTTGTATTTTTTTGTTGCCCTCTGGTCATCATATTATCTTGATGGGTTTGTTCAGTTGATTAGCTTTTCTCTATGCTCTAGAGTTTTATTTGGCTGGTGGTTCTGTGTGTGAGTTAAGTTTTCTCTTTGGCACTTTTTCTTCTTCTTTTATTTCCTTGCTTCTATGTTCCCATTCCATCCACGCCGTTGATCCGCGCAGATAGATGTCCCAAGCTTCTCATTCCACGTGCACACAGCACAGACCCCCGGGCAGGACCCCATCCACAATCCGCCTTGCTCTGGGAGCTTACAGTGTGTGCCTTCCTACACTAATGCCATCTTGGCCCCTCCTCTCCCCTTTTATTTCTGATTTTAGTTATTTGTATCCTCTTTTTTTGTCATTGTAGCTAAAGTTTTGTCAATTTTACTGATTTTCAAGCAACAAATTTTTGGTTTTGTAGATTCTGTTGATTTCTTAGTCTCACTTATTTCATTTATCACCTCCGTAATCTTTATTTCTTCTTTCTGCTTACTTTGGATTAGTGTATTCTTTTAATTTCTTCATGTGTGAGACTCACTTACTGATTTGAGATCTTTCTTCCTTTTTAATGTGTTTACAGCTATAAATTTTCTCCAAAACTGCCTTTCCTCCAACCATAAGTCTTGAAGCATTGTATTTTTGTTTCCCTCTGTCTCCAGATATTTCTCATTTTCCTTATGATTTCTTTCACCCATGGATTTTTAAGAATGTATTGGTTAATTTCTAAACATTTTAAATTTTCCAATTTTCTCTCTGTATTTAATTCTAGCTGCATTCCATTGTGGTAAGAGAAGATACATTGTATGTTTTCAGTATTTTAAAATTTATTGAGACTTGTTTTGTGACCTAGTTTGTGGTCTATCCTGGCAAATGACTCATGTGCTCTAGAGAAGAAAGTGCATTCTGCTGTTATTGGGCGAAGTGTTTATATATGTTTGTTACTGTAGATAGTTTATGGTATTTCTCAAGTCTTTGGCTTCCTTATTGATGTTCTCTCTAGATGTTCTATCCAGTATTGAAAGTTGGTATATTAAAATCTCTTACTATTAATGTAGAACTGTTGGGTGTGTATATATTTATAACCATGTCTTCTCTATTTTATTTTTTTACTTTTTTAAGTTGTGAAATGTATTATACATTGAGGAGTGTAAAAAATGATAGCTGTATGGTTTAAAAAAATGGAACATGAACAAATGTGAGTCATCATCCAGAATATGGAAAAATCTGGCTCCTCTAGAGGATGACTTTTCCCTCTGTGACTTTTGTGATAATGATTTCTTTGGCTTTTTTTTCTCTTTGTAGTTTGATCACCCATGTATGTATTCACAACACTTTATTATAGTTCCTTTTCACTGCTTTTGAATTTATTAAATGGAATCATACTGCATATCTTCTTTGATGTCTGGCTTCTTTCATAACATTGTGTACGAGTTTCATCCGTGTGATTGTTTGCATCACTAGTTCATTCTTTTTCATTGCTTTATAGTATTTCATTGTTTGGCTGTACCACAAAGTATTTATCCATTCTCTTGTTGAAGGAAACTTTTTTTTTTTGTATTTAAAAGATTTATTTATTTACCACCCCTTCCCCACCTCCCCTTGTTTTTGCGCTCGCTGTCTGCTTCTCTGTGTCCATTTGCTGTGTATTCTTCTATGTCTGCTTGTCTTCTCTTTAGGCTGCACTGGGAACTGATCCTGGGACCTTCCAGAGTGGGAGAGAGGCACTCAATCTCTTGCGCCACCTCAGCTCCCTGATCTGCTGCGTCTCTTACTGTCTCTCCTCCGTATCCCTTTTTGTTGCTCATCTTGCTGCACCAGCTCTTCCGCACGGGCCACCTCTCTGTGCGGGCCAGCTTGCCTTCACCAGGAGGCCCTGGGAATCGAACCCTGGACCTCCTATGTGGTAGGAGGGAGCCCAGTCACTTGAGCCACATCTGCTTCCCTGTACATGTTTTTTAAACTTTTTATTTTGAAATAATTACAAGCTTAAAGGAAAGTTGTAAAAATAATACAGGACAGTACATAAAACTCCAATTTATCCCCTTACCTTGACACCGAGATTTACCAACTTTTAGCATTTTGTCTATTGTCTAAACATTTGAGAGTAGCCTGTATACATCATGCTCGTCTATCACTTAACGCTTTCTGATACATTTCCTGAGAACAAGGACCCTCATTATGTAACCACCTTAATTAAGTACAGCTATCAAATTCAAGAAATTTAAAATTGCTATAAAGCATACAACCCACATTCCTATTTTTTTAGTTGTCCTAATAATGTCCTTTTTTTCCCCGTGTTGGAATATTTTAAAAATTTTTAATTTTATTATAGTAACATATATGCAACCTAAAATTTCCTCCTTTAACCACATTCATATATATAATTCAGTGGTGGTAATTGTATTCAAAATGTTGTGTTACCATTACCCACCATCCATTACCAAAACTTTTCCTTCACCCCCAACAGAAATTCTGTACCAGTTAAGCTTTTTATTATTATTTTTTAATCGGCTTTGTTTTTTTTCTTTGTGGTTTGAGTCCCGTGTCCCCCCCCACCCCCCACCCCTCCACTTGCTGTGTCCATTCGCTGCGTGATCTTTTGTGTTTGTTTCTTGCCTTCTCTTCTCATTTTACTTCTCCACGCTTTACCAGGATTTGTTCCCAGGGATCTCCGATGTGGGAGAGAGGCACCCTGTCACTTGGGCCACCTCAGTTCCTGGTTTCTGGTGCGTCTCACCTTGGCTCTCCCTTGGGTCTCTCTTTTGTTGCGTCATCATCTTGCTCAGCTTGCCACACGGGCCCGGCTTGCCTGCTACCCTTTTAAAAAAATTTTTTTATTTTACTGGGAGGTCTCAGGCATTGAACCCTGGTCCTTCCATATGGTAGACGGATGCCCAACCTCTTTAGCCACATTCACTTCCCCATTTAAGCTTTAACATCCTCTAGCAGAGCCAGATATTTTTCATTTTTAATCCAAATAAGAAATTGTCATTTTGACCATTTACAATATCAAGGTTTGTTTCAGAAATACCTTCATAAAATGCATGGTAGTAAATTGTTTGCTATCATATAAAAATAATACAGGGAAGTGGCTGTGGCTCAATCAGTAGGGCTCCCGTTTACCATATGGGTTCGGTTCCCGGGGCCTCCTGGTGAAGGCAAGCCCGCCCGCACGGCGTGGTTAGCTGACCCAGCGAGCACAAGCAGCAAGGGGGGGATAAATGAATAAATAAATAAAATCTTAAAAAAAAAAAAAAAAAAAAAAAATACAAAGTTGTGAAGTAACTCCTGTTGAATAAAATTCTGACTATATACACACATATGTATAAATGTATATATATATAAAAATATTTTAAAAAATCAAATGTAATCTTTATCAAAAGATTTCAGGTAGTCTCATTGAAACCTCAAGGACTTACAGGCTATTATATAGTAATGTAGAAAATCACTCATGTTCGAGGACTCTAGGAAAAAAGTCACAAAGAAAATCATTGTATAAATGGGGAAAAATAAATAGTGGGGGTTCACTTTTTTTTAGTCAGTAATGCACAAATAGTATAAAATGGTCATGTGGACTTGCCCCATATAAGGCAATGAATAGAGAATTTTATCAAAGAGTAGATTCCTTGGCATTAATTTGGGCATTTAATGTATCAAGCTTGGTAATGAGATGTCGCAGTGGCTGGTCCTATTCTTCTGTGTCAGTTTTGGTAATATGTGATATGCCAGGAAGTTTGAGTGGGGTTCTCTCTCCTATCTTGAGTGCAGAAGAAAACAATCTCAATTCTTTAGGGGAATTCTGAGAATAATGGGAAACTGCTGAAAATTCAGAGCATAGTATATTATCCAGTATTTTGATAGCATGTAAAATGTAATGGACAGTATATTGCACTGTATTTTATCATTTTAAAAGTATAACTTCTAAGGCAGAATGACTGTGCTCAGTGGGTGTTTTTTCTTCTTTAAGGAAGAGAGAGAAAATCCTTCGAAACGGAGTAGAATTGAACGTGATATAGATAATAATTTGATCACATCAACACCAAGAACAGGAGGAAAGCCTAACAAACAGATATC
Organism: Tolypeutes matacus; assembly: GCA_026826555.1. Lineage (NCBI taxonomy): Eukaryota > Metazoa > Chordata > Mammalia > Cingulata > Chlamyphoridae > Tolypeutes > Tolypeutes matacus. Next base: position 3,359,174 of record JAKSZT010054394.1, on the reverse strand, counting down.
TCGAGTAAGACGGAAAAGTCAAGTAAATGGAGGTTTGTTAATATTTAGATATTGTTTTATTTAGTTGTGAGCAGAGATCTCACCTGACATGTTTCTTTTCTGTTTTTTAAAAATCGAATTTTGGTGCTTAAAATAAGTAAGGACAGAACAACTAGCCCTTGTTCTATTTATCGCTTAAAGTAGCAATAATTGTAACCTAATTTAATTGAAAGGTGTACAAAGAATTTGTTTCTGGATCATGGAATTTAAGAGTTAGAGGGGACTTATATCATTCAGATCAGTGATTCTAAACGGGGGGCAACTTTTGTCCCCCAGGGGATATTTGTCAATGTCTGGAGATCTTTTTTGGTTGTCAAAACTGGAGTGGGGATGGTTGCTGCTGGCATGTAGCAGGTAGAGGCCAAGGATGCTGCTAAACATCCTTCAGGTGCACAAACTCACAACAAAGAATAATCTGGCCCAAATGTCAGTAGTGCTATTGTTGAAAAACCTTGTTCAAGGGCAATACTTTTGTATAGCTGAGAAATTCTTCAAAGCCAGAAAGAAAGAGAAAAACATTATAAACAAGAAGTACAAGCAGAGAAAGGTATAAAGAACAACACTTTACAGAGCATGAAGTACTGCCTTTTACCCCATGCTCTTAAATACAACAGCAACAGCAACCTCTCCATAGTCCCAAATGCCCTGATGTATTGTTTGAAATGACCATTGGGGAGAAAAAAAAGACTGAGACAGGACAGGAGGGAGAGAAGAGTGAAAGACACAAGTTAAAAGAGCTAAAGCAGAGAATGGAAAAAATATGGTAGATACCAAATAAAGGAGTGCAGTTAAGATGATTAATCAAAGCATTTGTTTAATTCAATTTTATTTTTTTATATTTTTTCCTAACCAGTTTGAAATGGTGCCTTAATAGCCATAAGTAATTTTTGATACTGCTATACCTGATCTGCTTCAATAGAACTATGTTGCATATGTTTGTTTAGCTGTTTTTCATTAGAAGGGAAGGTCTTAGGAAGTAGGCAGCCTCTTGAAAAGTAAATAAAAACAGAACCTTAAATTTTTGTGCTTCAAATTTTGGCAACTTGTTTATTACTTTGTTTACAAAGAATTTTCTTGATTTTGTTATACTGTGTTGATTGAAGCCTTTCAGAGATTTCTCTAAATGACTGTATATAATTAAAAAGTAGATATAAATCTATTTGGAAAAAACTATGTAAAACTGCTGCATTTATAAAACAATATAACTATATTTACCTTATAAAGATCATTTACTTTTCAAGTGATTTGCCTCAAGATTTCTTTAATAAGCTCTCCTAAATATTAACCTTAATTAATATTTAGAAAGGAAAAAGGTTATTTTTAAAATGAATGATTTACAACATATTTCTGAAAGTCTGTGTTTTCTGGATCACAACTTTTATTTCCTTCTCTTTTCTTTCTAGAAGCTGGTGGTTTTGAAATGACAAATCAACATGTAAAACAAAATGGAAAATTAGAAGATAGTCCTTCCTCTGGCAGTCCTCCAAGGACTACATTGTTGGGGACCATATTTTCTCCTGTGTTCAACTTTTTTTCACCAGCAAATAAAAATGGTAAGTATAAACCATTAATCATCATTTAGTTTTAAAATATTTATAGTTTTTCTAGTTGTTTTAAAGATCTTTTTTACTATATGGACTTACTTTCAGTGTCTTACATTTGTTTTTTGCCCTTTTGTTATATGTTCAACCTCAATAAAAATAGACATCTCCTGAGAGGCCTTTCTTTTTCATGATGGAAATAAAGATAGGTTATATTTAATTCTATTGTAGTGAACTCTAGTTTCATTATCTGAAAAGCTACATGATAAACTTTGGGGTGGAGGGAAAGTTTTATCTTTTCTGTATAGGGATGACTTCTGTAATCCTTAGAATCCAGAAGCACTTTCAATATCCTAGATGAATAAAATGGAATTTGTTAAATATTTTTTAAGTGAGCTGGAACTGGATGGTCTTTTTGGTAACAGTTTATTTTTTTTATCATTTTCTTGTTGTTGTCCCCCCTGCCCCCAAGGATCTTCAGACAAACAGTAAAACTTCCCTAAACGAAATGAATTTACCTTTTTCCCTACATATATATATATATATTTTTTGGGTTACTTAGCAAAAGTGTTACCATACAGGATTTCCATACATCACACCATACCACCAACACCTTAAATTGTTGTGACCCACTTGTCACAAATGATGAAAGAATATTGTCATAATATTACTGCTATCTATAGTCCATACCTTATATTTGGTATTTTTCCCACAAACCATCCTATTATTAACACCATGTATTAGTATTATATATTTGTTATATTTCATGAGACAATGTTCTCATATCTGTACTGTTAACCACAGTCCATCATTCAACTTGGGATTCAGCTCAGTCCATTTCAGAACGTTTGCATTACTCCAAAATGAAAAATCCCATACCCCCTTATACCTCCCCATTATTGACCCTTAGCACTGATATAGAACCTTCTTTGCCATTGCTTGCTACAAAAATATTACAAGATTACTGTTAACTATAGACTATACATTATGTTAATTGTATTTTTCCCATGTATCTCCATATTCTTAACACCTCGTAATAGAGAAACATTCTTGTATTTGTACTATTAACCACCACCATCATCCACCACCGAAGGGACTGTTATACAATCCCTAGATTATCCTTTAGCTTTCTTTCCATTGACATTAACTTCCCTAGACTACCGCCTTTTCAGCCACAATCACGCTTATAAATCAGCAGTGTTGGTAAGTGTTACCATCAACTCCAACCATTTCCTCACATTTACAGTCCCCCTTATTAAACATTCTCCTTATATTCAGCATCGGCTCCCCCTTCTTAACCCACTTTCTGTCTCCTAGTAACCTGTACTCTATAGTTTAACTCCATGAATTTACTCATTGTATTTAATTCATATTAGTGAGACCATACAATATTTGTCCTCTTGTGTCTGGCTTATTTCATTCAACATAATGTTCTCAAGGTTCATGCATGTTGTCACGTGCATCTCAAGTTCATTTCTTCTTACATCTGAATAGTATATCACATTTTATTTGTCCATTCATCAGTTGATGGACACCTGGATTGTTTCCATCTTTTAGTAATTGTGAACAGTAGCGCTATGAACATAAGTGTCCAAATGTCAGTTCACATCCTTGCTTTCATTTTTTCTCAATATGTTCCCAGTAGTTCTGACTGCTGGATTGTAGGGCAGTTTTTGACTTCCAGTGGAGCCGCCCAACCCTCCTCCACAAACGCCGTACCATTTTACATTCCTACCAACAGTGAAGGAGTGTTCCCATTTCTCCGCATCCTCTCCAGCACTTGTGGTTTTCTCTTTTTTATTTTTTATTTTATTTTATTTTTTTTAAAGATTTTATTTATTTATTCATTTATCCCCCCCTTGCTGCTTGTGCTCGCTGGGTCAGCTAACCACGCCCTGCGGGCAGGCTTGCCTTCACCAGGAGGCCCCGGGAACCGAACCCAGGGCCTCCCATATGGTAAACGGGAGCCCTACTGATTGAGCCACAGCCGCTTCCCTCTCTTTTTTAATAATGGCCAGTCTGTAAGGCGTGAAATGGTATCTCATTGTAGTTTTGATCTGCATTTCCCTAATAGCTAGTGATGTTGAGCATCTTTTCATGTGTTTTTCAGGCCATTTGTATTTCCTCTTTGGAGAAATAGCTATTCAAGTCTTTTGCCCATATTTTAATTGGGTTTCTTGCCTTTTTATATAACATTTAGGTGATTAGACCCTACCAGATATGTGTTCTCCTAATGAGTAGCTGCCTTTTCACCTTCTTAACAACGTCATTTGAAGCACAAAAGTGTTTAATTTTGAGGAGGTCTCATTTATCTATTGTTTTTTTTGTTGTTGTTGCTTGTGCTTTGGGTATAAGGTTTAAGAAGCCTACCACCTACCACCATGTCTTGAAAATGTTTCCTTACATTTTCTTCTAGTATTTTCATGTTTCTAGCTTTTATGTTTAGGTCTTGGATCCATTTTGAGTTCGTTTTTGTATAAAAACCATTTGTTGAGTAGACTGTTTTTACCCAACTGGGTGGGTTTGATAGTCTTGTCAAAAATCACTTGTGAGGTTCTATTTCTGAATTCTCAGTTTGGTTCCATTGGTCAATACGTCTTATCTTTATGTCAGTACCGTGCTGTTTTTACCACTTTAGCTAAGTAATATGCTTTAAAGTCAGGAAGTGAGAGTCCTCTAACTTCATTCTTCTTTTTGAAGACATTTTTGGCTATTCGGGACCGCTTACTCTTCCAAATGTATTTGATGGCTTTTCCATTTCTGTAAAAAAAAAGGGTTGTTGGAATTTTTGTTGAGATTGTGTTAAATCTGTAAATCAATTTAGGCAGAATTGACATCATAATGATATGTAGTCTTCCAATCCATGAACACAGAATGTCCTTCCATTTTTTTTTTAGATCTTTGGTTTCTTTTAGCAATGTTTTTTTAGTTTTCTGAATATGGGTCCTTTATGTCCTTGGTTAAATTTATTCCTAGATATTTGATTCTTTTAGTTGCTATTGTAAATGGAGTGATTTTTTTTCTTCTGATTTCCTCCTCAGATTGCTCATTAGTAGTGTATAGAAATGCTACTGACTTTTTAAAAAATCATTATAAAGAGTTTATTATAAAAATCACCTATTTTGAATCACATGAACATATGACAACTATTCAAGTGGGGTAGTTTTGTCTCCTGGACCAGGACTCCCACTTAGTTGGGGTTCATATAGGTGTGTTTATTTGTTATGCCAGCAAATTTTAAATTGAGAATTAATATATATTTCTGCTTCTAAGGATACTTTTAAAAAATTTCACCCAAGTTAGAATTGACAAATCTTGAATTTCACACCAAGCAGAAAATCAGTATGTACAGTGTATACTAATTGTGTTATTCATTTTCTAAGGCAGAACATGTTTCTGAAAAGGAGAACCATTTGGGGAGGATAACTATAGGCTTAAGTCGAGTAAGTCATTAGATATGCTAATTATGTCATTAGCTGTGAGCTTTTTTGTCAGATGTCTCCATATCTATTTTGGTGGGTTAAGGAAGGCAACATGTTTATGGTTACCCTCTTGGGCAACTCCAAAGCAAGCCAAGGCTAATGCTACTGCTGTGTTCACTTATTGGGTTACTTCTTCTGGTTTCTTCCCCAAAGAGGGATTCACTTCCATTATATCTAATCCTGAGAGCAGTCCTGTTTTGTAAATTTCCCCTGTGATGTAGAGCTCTTCTCTGTAGGACAAACCTCCCAGTATGGGTGTGCCATTAACTGGTGTGATGAGATGGGTGCAATCCATTCACATTAAAACTTAGATGAATTGGCCTTTTCTTTCTTCCTAGTAGTTAGCTGAATGTTTGTTCCATCACCATGTGAGTTCCCAGTTTGTTCACTTCAGCCATTGAAAAGTATTTAATACTCAGAGTTTTCAAAATGTAGTGCTCCCTAGGTTCCAAGTCTCTCAGACTGATATACATGATGTCTTTGGCAGATAGGGCATTGCCCAGGAGAATCCTTGTACATCAGGTATCTTTCCCTTTAGTTCCTTCAAGGAAAACCACCCATTGTCCATGCAAGTTCCTGCTTATGGTTGTCTGTTAAGTTTTGATATTGGTGTGAGCATCCACCCAAATGATGCAAAGGTCAGGTGGACCTTGGCATGGCCGGAGATGCATGGTCTCCGCCAAGTTCTAGGCTGGATCTTCCATTCTTCTTGACTTCTGTTACCGTGCCAGCCAGGTTCTCATTAGCTTTTCCCATGACCTTGGATTCTTCACAGCTTGAAAGGGACTATGGTTGGGGACCTCAGCAAAGTTCAGGCCCCCATAATCCTTCTATCACACTCTTGATTTTTAAGTTTCTCAAGCACATCAGCTTTTCTTAAAGCTGTAGGGCCTTATTCTATCCCTCCTCATGGCTGTCCCTTGGAAAAAGGTGCTCCAGTAACACTTATGGATTTGGACCTGGAACTCATGCTCTGACATGTCCCCTCTCTGCACCAGAGGTCTCAGTCCTTATCCTCTGCAACTCTCAGTGAGGGAAGGCATACATTCTTTCTATTTATAATTGAATTGTTTACCTTTATGTTTTAACTGGTTTTTGCATATTAATCTTGTATCCCACCACTTGGCTGAACCTGTCTATTAGTTCTAGTAGCTTTCATGTGGATTTTTTGGGGGATTTTCTAGGTATAGGATCATATCAGCAAATAGTGAAAGTTGTACTTCCTTTCACATTTGGGTACGCTTCTTCTGTTTCTTTCCTAATTGCTCTAGCGACAACTTCTATCACAATGTTGAATAACAGCAGTAGCAGTAACAGTGGGCATCCTTGTCTTCTCAGTCTCAGTAGAAAAGCTGTCAGTTTTTCACCATTGGGTACAATGTCAGCTGTGGGTTTTTCATATATACACTTTACCATGTTGAGAAAGTTTCCTTCTAGTCCTGTCTTTCGGAGTGCTTTTACCCATAAAGTATGCTGTATTTTGTCACATGCCTTTTCTGTGTCAATCGAGATAATTGTGTGATTTTTTTCTTCTTTAATTTATTAATGTGGTAGAACTACCCTTGCATACCTGGGATAAAACCCACTTGATCATGGTGTATAATTCTTTTAGTGTGTTTTTGACTTCGTTTAGCATGTATTTTGTTGAGGACTTTGGCATCTATATTCATTAGAGTAATTGGTCTGTAACTTTTTTATTTTTATTTATTTTTTTGTAGTGTCTTTGTCTGGCTTTGGTATTAGGGTGGTGGTGTCTTCATAGAAAGAGTTTGGTAGTGCTCCCTCCTCTTTCAATTTTTTGGAAGAGTTTGAGCAAGACTGGTGTTCCATATCTTCTTTGAATGATTGGTAGAATTCCCTTGAGAAGCCATCTGGTCCTGGGCTTTTCATTTGGGGAGGTTTTTGATGACTGTTTCAATCTCAGTGTTGCATGATTTTTTAATTCTAATCTTGATCATGTTTCTGGATGATAATGCAATTTTTTGAAAGTCAGAATGGTATAATGTAAAATCAAGATTTCCTAGGTAAGAAAATAATTCACATTAGAACATTAAAGGACTTTGAAGGCCTGTAGTGGAAACAAACCATAAACCCGAGACCTCTTTTGATTTTGTTTTACTCAGTAATTCCTAGACATATTGACCACAGAACTCTTTTCTATAGAACATCTATTAACATCTTGTACAACTAGTGTCTCACAGAACATCTTTGAAATGATGGTGTAGTGGGAAAAGAATGGGCTTTGGTGTTAGATAAACTTGTTTTAAAATCTCAGTTCTGCTCTTTAATCATGTTACCTTGGACCACTTTAAATTCTTGTGCCACTTAATCCATGAAATGGGATAATTATACTTTTTTTTTAAAGGAGTAACCCGGACCTCGTACATGGGAAGCAGGTGCTCAACCAAATGAGCGATACCTGCTCCTCTTTTTTTAACTTATCTTTTATTATTTTTTTTTAAAGTTTGGAGGGGATAATTATACTGAAATGTTAGGGGTGTTGTAAAGATTTTAGTTCATTCAACAAATATTTGTTGAGTATCTCCAGTGTTGTAGTCATCATGTTAGGCATTGGAGATTCAAAGATGATTAATACATGGTCCCTGACCTCAAGTATAATGAATTTGTATAGGTGGAATAAAAGAATTATGGAATTTGGGGGGGGGGGGCGTATTCAAAGAATGGAGTGGACACTTGTGGGTGGTGGGGGTGGCAGCTCACAAGCAGCTTTGCAGAAAAGCTAAATCTTGAAAGATGAGTAGGTGTTTACAGGTGGGGAAGGGCATTCCAGATAGAAGGAGCAGCAAAGCAAAGTCCCCGCAATAGGAAACAACATTGTGTATTTGAGAAATTGCAATTGGTTTGTCACTGATGAAGTACTGGATTTAAGGAGGTCACAGCAAGGATAAGGTAGGAAAGTTATGAAGAAGTGAGATTATACAGCTAATGTGGTAAAATGTTTGAACTTTGTTATCCTTAGACAGTAGGAGGCGATTGAAAGTTTTAAAACCAACTGCTGTTACATTCTGAGAAAGGGTCTGTGGTTTTCACCTGACAGGCAAAGGAGTCCATGGAACAAAAAAGGTTAGAACCCCTGGTATAGAGACTGGAAGCAGGGAGAACAATTAGTAGACTTGGCAGAAATCCAGGTGAGACTTTATGAGACCATAATTGCGGCATAAGAGAAGAAAGGAAGGATCAAAGGATGTAGAATGGACAAATTTTGGGTGCAGGTTCGAGTTAAAAGAGAAGGAAGATTAAGATGACAGAGAATAGAAGATTTAAGATGGAAAATTCCTGGGAAATAGGTAATTGGGTTTAATTTATTTTGGGCAGTGCTGATTTTGAGATGAGACAACAAAATAAAAAAATGTCCATTAGCAATTTGCTATTCTGTGAAGAGCTGGGTTTAGGCAATAGACCGTGGTGTCATCAGCTTATAGGTACTAGTTGAAACTAATGCAGTAAATTAATTCAACAGACCAAGGCCAGAATCTTGGGGGAAGAAATATAAGGACTATACAAAGATGAGCCAACAAAGGAGACAATGTAAGAAACCAGGAGAGAGCCTTTGTGTCATAGAAACTAAAGGAAAAGAGAATATAAGAAACCAGGGTCAAACAACTATATAATAGAAGAAAAGGAAGTGAACTTTGAAAGGACAACACTAAACTTGGCAATTAGAAGGTCATTGGTTTCTTTTGCCAGAAGAGTTTCCAGGGGTTGGAAATAAATGTCTGACATCTTTGGATAGAAGAACAAAATGGAAAGTAAGAAAGGAGACAGTGTAGCTTATTCTCAGAAGGAGCTTCTATATGAAGGTAAGAAACTAGAGAGTTCAACAAGTCTCAAGGGATGGTTTGCATTTGAGAGAGACAAGCATAATTTTAAGCCTTAAGGAAGGGTCTTATAGAGGAAGGAGAGAGTTTCTGGAGACTGATAAGAAGTTTGGGATCAAGAGAGCAGGTTAAAGGATTAAAATTGAAATAGGGGAGAGTGGATGTGGCTCAAGCAATTGGGTGTCCGCCTCGCACATGGGAGGGCCCGGGTTCGGTTCATGATGCCTCTTAAAGAAGAAATAAACAGACAACGAGCAAAGAGATGAGGAAGCCATCTTGGGGTGGGGATGGGGGTATGAAAAATTGAAATAGGGAGAAGGGACATTTTCCTTTGTTGCTGGAGGAACAAGCTAGGAAGGTGCATGCAAAAAATAGCTGTTGGGAGAGGAAAGAGTTGGTTTGATAGTCTTAATTTTTCTTTGAAGGGAGATAGTGACCTTTGCTGAGAATTCTGGTGGTGTGGCAGGGAACTTAAAGAGAATGGTGAAGAGTTTGAAATGCTGTAAGAAATAAAAGAGCTAACAAATGCAAAAAAAGTGCTGAGCAGCAGTACTATAGGACTGGCTGTGGTTAAAGGGCTTTATTTGGAGTACGAGCAGTCTTTATTATGATTGTATTATTTTCTGAGACTAGATTCTGAAATCCTATTGGTTAAACTGAATCAAGAGGGATTTCTATGCAAAGACAAAGGAGCAAGGACACTGAGTCGCTGGCTAGAGAATGATTTAAGTGATAAACCATGAAGTCTAACTAGATGGTGAGGGTGGGGAAGAAGCTGTTGAGGGATGTGTTTGAAATATAAAGGACTGGTCTTTATCCTTTATCAAGCTTGAAGTTCCTATTTTATGGGAGAATGAGATAGATAATTGTACTAAGGAGGTTGTGGTCAGGGATTAGTATATTAAAATTTTAGGTGTCGAAGGCAAACAATTTGGGGGGGCGGATGTGGCTCAAATGGTTGGGCGTCCGTCTGCCATATGGAGGGACCTGGGTTCGATCCCCGGGACTTCCCAGTAAAATAAAAAATATATATATAGAAGGCGCATGGGCTGCCAGGCTCTGTGTGCCAGTGAGCTGCCAGGCCCCGGGAGCCATGCAGCGGGATGATGATGTAACAGGAGAGAGATGCAGGGGAGAGACAAGACAAGATGCTCCAAAAGCTCTTGAAAGCCAGGAACCGAGGTGGTGCAGGTGGCAAAACACCTCTCCTACATCGGAGGTCTCCAGGATCAAATCCTGGTGAAGACTGGAGGAGGAGGATGAGAAGAGATGGCAAGAAACAGATACAGAGAATTGCCCAGCGAATGGATACCAAACAGCAAATGGGGAAGGCGGGGTTTAAAATGGATAAAGTAAGTAAATAAATCTTTAAAAAAAAAAAAGGCAAACAATTTTTGGGGTGTAATGTCCAGGGTATGGCCCTGGTAATAACTGCTGAAGAGCAATGTGAATGAAGATAGTTGGAGCTGAAGAGGACAAGAATTGTGAGGATATCAGTGGGTGAGTCATTGACATCATCTGTGATAACAACTGGACAAGAGCAGTATAAACTTGTAGTTAGTTCCTCTGTGATTGAGAGAGAATGCTGGCAATGGATGGTAGATGACAGCAGTGAGGATAAAGTGAAGATATGTACCTGGGAGACATCAGTCTCAAAGGAATAGATTTTTTTTTGCAGAATTGTGGAAAACCAGTGATCTAGTAGCAGCGATGGAGATAAAGAATCTGGTTCAATTAGTATATGAGGTATGGGACAATAAAGAGCTTTGAGGGAAGAGTATCTGGAAAAGAGTTTTGTTTTTTTTTTAATAAAAGAGGTTAAATTTAAAGCAAGAAGAGAAGGATATTCTGTAAGGAAGTTGGGAGTATTGGAGGTTGATTTTTTTCTTATTTTTGTGGTTTAAAATGTCATTTGGAGGATTCCAGAAAGCAATAGATAGATCATTCTGTAGTGAAAGAAGAATTGGGCACAGGGACAAGATTGTGGCTATGTATAATGAGAAAACAAATTTCTATCTTTATTATTGAGATGGAATTTTGTTGAGAAATTGTTCTTTTAATAAAAAGGTTATTATGGCTAGAGGAACAATTAGATCATTCTTGGATATATGTAAAATGCCTAGCACATGGTAGGTACTTAATAAATGCAAGCTATTATAATTAATAGAGAGTGATTTGCTTTAATGAAAAAGAGTTCTAAATTATGGCTCATGTTTGACCATAAAGTCTGAAGAAAAACTTTGTTTATATTTATTAATCAGTCTGATAAAATAAATTCTTGTATTTAGTTTATGTGAATATGTATGAGTTTTTAAAATGATGATTGTGAGTATCCTGAATCATGATTTTAGGAACAGCAGGATCAGATTCCCCAGGTCAGGCTGTGGAAGCTGAAGAGATAGTAAAACAACTTGATATGGAACAGGTGGATGAGATCACTACCAGTACTACTACATCAACTAATGGAGCGGCTTACACAAATCAAGCAGTTCAAGTGAAGCCATCAATAAATAACGGTTTAGAAGAAGCAGAAGAAACAGTTAATCGTGATATCCCACCCCTTACAGGTAAAGAATATTCCTTTTCTTATGCATGTTCATGAATAATTTATAAAAATACATATATTCATATTTTTCTTAAATAGGCAGTTTAAATGCATTCATATTTCTTCCTTGAAGTTAAAAAAAAATTAAAATTGCGGGGAAAAACTCTCCCAAAAAGTCAAAGTCATTTTGAAATTGAATATTTCTTTTTGAAAGATTGTTTTGATTAAGTATTGGTCATTTTACAGTTCAGTTATTTCCACCATCTTACTACTTGGAGAAATTTAATACAACTAGTAAAATTCATGCTTATGTTTATGAACATATTACTTATAATTGAACCTAACTCTAGGTAGATCTGAGGTCCCTACATAGAGGTGTTTTCATACCTTCAGATTTGCTTCATACAGAGAAAAGGAGTTTCTGTTCCTGGATATCTCCCTAGGCCCAAAACTTGCTGCCTAACTCTGGATCCTTACAAAGACCTAATGTAAATTCCGGGGTAAGCCATGGGTTGTCATGGATATGTAGAAACACAGGATATCAGATATTTTTTACCTCTGAGGGTTGTAGTAGATAAGTATATAAGGCTAAAACTCTTTTCCTTGGATTTTAGAACATTATTAGAAGCAGAAATAAAACTGAGGATGGCTGTATTCCCCCTCTGGGCAGAGATTGTATCTCTGATATGTTTCTTATGATATGTTTCAGATATTTGAAAGAGTCCAGTACATATGTATTGATTAAGAAATGTAGTTTGGAATATAAGGATGTAGAATAATATACTTCTGAAAAATAGAAGGGAGACTTTAAAATCATTGAAACAGCACAAGACATTTAAATTAAAAAATGGATACATTTGTGAAATGTCTGTACAGTATAACCCAGTAATAGCAATATGGAAAAAAAGTGACAAAATTAATTTGACAAACGAAAGTAGAATATCGGGAGCGGATGTTGCTCAAGAGGCTAAGCACCAGCTTCCCACATACGAGGTCCTGGGTTCAATCCCCAGCCCCTGGTACCTAAAAAAGAAAAAGGTAGAATATCTATAGCATTGACTCCAAAATTTAAGAATAATACTGAATTTAACAGGTATATCATCAAGGATTATAAACAGCTCTTTTTTTTTTTTTTTTAATTAGAGAAGTTGTAGATTTATAGAAAAATCATGCATAAAATACAGTGCTCCCATATACCACCCTACCCCCTGTTTACCCCCTGTTATTAACACCTTGCATTAGTATGGTACATTGATAAACAGTTCATTTTTACCTGTGTAAGACTTGCAGTTTAATCTACCATTGACCTATCATTTTAGGTTTATTGCTTTGCCCATTGTTACAAGGCTAATAATTGGTAAAGTATCAAGTCCAGGGCTCTTGGTTTCCTGTTTTATGATGTTTGTTCTATATTTTTGTGGTGCTATACAAGCTCCCTCACCCACCCAAATGTGAAGGTGCAGAAGGGATTTTTTCTACAACCTTAGGGATTTCTAGAAGGGAAAAGTAAGATTAAATCCCCTTGTCTCATTAATTCATCTATTCCTCTAACATTTTTTGAGCACCTATTTGTGTTGGGTACTATTGATAAAGATGAATAAGACATGATCCTTGACCTTAAAGGAGTTCATAGTCTTATTGAAGAGCCAAATATATAGAATAATTACTGTACAATGTGGTGAACACTATTACAAATAAATGAATAAAATGATGTGGTGGCACATTGCAATTACTGATTGGGAGGACTGTGGGAAAGATTGATGGAGGTACCATCTGTGATATCTTAAAAGGTTGGCTTTCAGTGTGACAGAATTATTACTTTTCCTTGTCTTTGAGAACAAAGAAAACGAGGAGGGTGGTGAGCATATGACTTAAATGTGAGATGGGAAATTGAAGAAGATATTGTAAATTAGTACTCCATACTGATTTGGGGTAGTACCAAAAAGCATTAACTTTGTTTTCATATAAGCCAGGGATTGAAACAGTTTTACCATTTACTTAGTTGTGACTTTGGACAACTTATTTAAGCTGAGACTCAGTTTTCTTAGCTTTAAAATGGTAATAATAGGGAAGCGGATGTGGCTCAAGTGATTGAGCTACCGCCGACCACACAGGAGGTCCCAGGTTCGGTTCCTGGTGCCTCCTAGAGAAGACGAGCAAGACAGCAAGCTAACGCAACAAGATGATGCAACAAGAGACACAAGGAAAACATAATGAGAGACAGCAAAGCAGGGAGTAGAGGTGGCATAAACGATTAGGTGCCTCCCTCCCACATCAGAGGTCCCAGGTTCAGTTCCTGGTGCCTCCTAAAAAGAAGACCAGCACACAACAGACAGACACAGCAAATGCAAAGGATGAGGGGGTGGGGAGAAATAAATAAATAAATCTTTTTTAAAAAAATGGTAGTAATAATTTGAAACAGTAGAGTGATTGGAAAATATGTTTTTCCATTACCCCTTGTGCTAAAGAGTCATTATTGGCTTATAGTTAAGTCATAGATAACCAAACATTCTGTTTTACTTCTGGATCATTTATTGAACATACACATCATATTGGTTCTTCCTCCAAAGGTATTAGCAAATGATATTAGCATAAAAGGTTAGTTATGTCTTGAAAGACTATTATCCACATTCTATTTCTATGGAAAATGATAGCAACTTTTTTTTGGGTTTCACCTTAAACTTTTAACTCTGAGTTACTGCCTGTTTAGCTTGCAAGTTATTTTTGTCATCTACTTCAACTTAAGTTGTGATTTATTATCTTAGAAAATTCTCAACATAATTCCTTAGGCTCTATCAATACAGCCTTAGTTCAAACACAGAGTGGGCTATGTAGCATGGAATACAGAATTGCTTCTTAATTATTTTTAAGTTGTAAATTGGAAATAAAATAACAAGTCTTCAAAAGCAACTCTTTCTATATAGAGCAGCATTTCTTAAGTCTTAAAGGTTATAGCCTTGAGATTTCAACATTTTTTCATAAGTCTTCAGGGCTTCATGGACCTCTTAAAGACTGTTCATGGATCCCAGGTTAAAAAACTACCTGTCAGTCTATTGTTAGCCAGCTTACATTTATTGATTGTATGTACAAAGCACTTAGCAAGGTCTTACCACTACAAGAACACCGTGAAATTTTTATGGTTGCTACACATCAACATCATCCAGTTAGAAATTGAATTTTTGTGGAGTATATTTTTCTAGTAACTAATAATTTTCTCTTACCTGATAGAAATTTAAATTCTATTAACCATGATCTAGCTTGTCATTTTGTCTATAGTGGTAATTGTTTCCTTTAGATCTGAAGTTAGATCTTTATTTTTTTTTATTTTTTATTTTTTTAAGATTTTATTTATTTATTCATTTATCCCCCCCCCCTTGCTGCTTGCGCTCGCTGGGTCAGCTAACCACGCCGTGCAGGCAGGCTTGCCTTCACCAGGAGGCCCCGGGAACCGAACCCGGGGCCTCCCATATGGTAAACGGGAGCCCTACTGATTGAGCCACAGCCGCTTCCCATAGATCTTTATTTTAATAAATTTGCTTTTAAACACTGCTTACAAATGATTTCTTATCTTTAACCTAAAATACACAGGACTTCAGGAAGATATTATAGAATAGTAAAAATGTATTAATTCATGGAAGCATTAAGGAAATAAATCTAATATTTTGTTTTTCACTGTATTAAATATATTAGCACCAGTAACTCCAGATAGTGGTTATTCATCAGCCCACGCAGAGGCCACCTATGAAGAAGACTGGGAAGTATTTGACCCGTGAGTTGACTTTTTCTTTCTTCCTTCCTTGTATTTGATGAGTGAGTTATCTTTTCCTTCCTCCCCTCCTCCCTCCTCCATTCTTCCATTACTGCATTCCTTCCACTGAGAATACATGTTTGGAGGGAAGGCTAAATGATATATTGGAAAGAACATGTGACCTGTAAGTATTAACACTTTTACTGAATTACTAAGGTACTAATTCTTATATTTACCTTTTTAACTACATGGTTTATAAGTTTGATTTACTGGGTTAAATGTGCATTTTTAAAGATTTTAAGATGAGCTGAGTTTAGTGATATGTTTTATATTTATAAAAAGTAGAAATGTTGACATTTTGTTAAAATTTGATTTATAGCTACTATTTTATCAAGCATGTTCCACCACTAACAGAAGAACAACTAAATAGGAAACCAGCTCTTCCATTGAAAACAAGAAGCACACCAGAATTCTCCCTAGTTTTAGATTTGGTAAGTATGTTATCTGTAGAGGAAAATAAAATAAAAAATTTTTCTAGATAGTAGTCCAGAATACCTAAAAGAATAAAAATGAACGAATAGCCATAAATATGTACTATAAATATGTCTTAGGTGTTTTGAATTTTTTTTATTTAAGATTACTCTGTCTGATGGACCTAAGAAGAGTTGTTAAAAAAAATAAAAAAAAACAAAAAAAAAAAAAAAAAAAAAAAATAAGATTACTCTGATGCAGGGGTTCTTAACTAGGGGTCCATGAACTTGAATTGAAATTCAAAAAAATATTCTTGTGGGGACATGTTGGTGTGGGTGTGATATATTTTTTAAGTAATACAATGTATAGTGTGGACTTGGTAAGGAGTTTGTGGTTTTCACCTGACTGGCAAAGGAGTCCGTGGAACAAAAAAGGTTAAGAACCCCTGCTCTGATGTAAAGGCTACCAGTTTGTTTGGTGTCGGAATAAATTAGATTATAATTTTTTATTTAGATCAGTTCTTTCCCCCATAATTCTGAGACCCTTGTTGTTTGTTTGCTTTTTACACATGATCTTAGCCAAAAGGCCAAGAAGCAATACGTTTGCTTGCTTTTTAATCTCCCAAGAAATCCTTATAGAATCATGCCCAGGATCTTGTTTCCCTAAAAGATCACATATAATCTGGTTTGCAATGAATTAACGTTATGCAAGACCATACTTTTCCTATTCTTCTTTCTAGTAAACTTTTTATTAGTGGAGTCGCAAAAGCATGATCCTTAATGCTGACTAATAAAATCTTTAATGTGCTCTCTTGGTGTGATTTAAAACTTTCTATTTTATGATACTAAAAGAGCTTTAAAAACTGAATATCTCATATCTTTTGTTAATCAAATTTAATATATGGTCCCCACATCTACCATCTTCCTACAATTTCTTGATATTAGCAAAAATAAATGTATCCATTAAATAAAATTAGAAAATATTTCATTATTTAGCATTTTTTTACAGGTACCCTTTAGTTAAGAGAGATAGTTTAGTTTTCATAGAAAATTATGCTTGAGGAAAAACATGCTCACAAAATGTGACCTGTAGATATTAACTTTTTTTTACTTTTACTGAATTACATATGATTTCATTTATTTTGAGAATTCAGCATCTGAGCCATTGCTTAGCCCCAAAGAGATGTAAAAGAGGTATCCAAAGTCCTAAGTATATTTTAGATATGTTTTTAAAGAGGATAAGTAGAAGTATTTTGCTCTCTGCCTCCCTTGACTTTAGGTTAAAAAAACACTAACCTAATAAAATGTGTAATCACAAGGTATGAACATTTGTGTTTAATTTTAATTTATCTTAACTCATGAAATATTTTGGGGGTAGTTATTAGCAACTTTATTTTTTAAACATAACATTATTAGCTGTCACTTAATACAGATGGAAACTTTTTAATCATTCAGGATTTGAGAAATATATTTATGCATATATTG
Organism: Tolypeutes matacus; assembly: GCA_026826555.1. Lineage (NCBI taxonomy): Eukaryota > Metazoa > Chordata > Mammalia > Cingulata > Chlamyphoridae > Tolypeutes > Tolypeutes matacus. The sequence continues at coordinate 3,342,025 of JAKSZT010054394.1, read as the reverse complement.
GATTGAATGATCTTTACCTTCATATCCTCTTAATGAGAAAACAGGTTTTGGTAATCAAAAATAATGTTTTCATTGGCTGCTAATTTATTTAAACATTGTTTGTCTGTGAAATGTATTCACGAGATACCAGAATCTTTCTATAAGATTCTTTATAAAAGGTTTGACAGTGAGGAGTTATAATAATAGAATATATATATTAATAATATTATAAACTTGCATTCATTGTAAAAGAAAGTAGTATGCTTGGAGTTTTCTTAATGGAAGGTTGACAACTGTAGAACTCGGAGAAGTTGTACTCAAACTTAAGCATGCACCTGAATCATCTGAGGGGCTTATTAAAATATAGATTGCTGAGCTGTACTCTACCCCTACCTCCCACCCCCATAGAGTTTCTGAATCTTTAGGAATGGAACTGGAGAATTTGCATTTCTAACTGGTTCCTAGATGATACTGAAGCTCTGGCTCAGGGGTCATTGAGAACCAGTGACTTAGAAAATTCTATCCCCAATTGCTATACCAGGATTATAAATGTAAAATTTCACAAATGAATGGGTGCTTTACTATGTGGTTTTGGTGATCATACATACATAAAATTATCATTTGAAATCTCTTTAAATATCTTGGTTTTATTCAGTGTGTGCTTTTTATTTTAAGGATGAAACACTAGTCCACTGTAGTCTCAATGAGCTAGAAGATGCAGCACTTACTTTTCCAGTCCTTTTCCAAGATGTCATTTATCAGGTAATTAAAAAAAAAAATTTTTAACTTCATTTTTGGCTTGTTAGATGTTCTGAAAACAGAAATCTTTTGTAATATTCTTTTCTGTGATGTTGAATATGTTTTTCTGTATAGCACCTAATGGATTTTATCAATACCTTAATGAATTATTAACACAAAATAGCGTCATGTTAAATAATTACATAAAAACATTAATTTGTTACAAAAATGCTAATTTTTTAATCCAGTGGTCTCTGCTAGTTTCATAATCTGTTTGCCAGCAGGTGGAGGCAGGAACACTGACATCATAAACTTCTGAGAGAAACTTGCCAGGTTAACACCTGGTGCTTTTTTAAAAAATCCAATTAATATAAATAAAACTCATTCCTTGTTGGTCACTTTTTTTCCCCTCTAGTAGTAATATGGTCTGTAAATTGCAGTCTGATAGATCTACTTTAATAGAATTCCAGGACACTCTTCTAGTTATTGCTTTACTTAAAAGATTTGGGTTATACGCATTTCTTCTTTATTTGTGTTGATGGACAGGTAACAGTGCAAAATAGAAATAACATTAAGATTTGTCTGTGGATTGTGTGTTTTGGCCATAGTTTTTACTTTAAGATTTTTCTATCATAAGATTTCAGTTAAGTGATACACTTTGAAAACTGCAAAGTGCTTTTCTGTGTTTGTGGTTATGTTATTTAATTAGCTTTACCTTCATACATACCGGTTGTTGAAGAAATGAGGAAAGGTCAAAAATTTTGTTTTTTGTCAAGAGGATGCCAACGCAAGGATTCAACTAAATAAAGCCACCAAGCATTTACATGTAGATCATGAAAAAGTGTTTATAGTTGTTTATGTACTCTTAACAGGCAGTTGGATTGTGGTTATGGTTTTCTTGGCAGATGATAGTTATTATCTCACAGGAATTATAAAATTTCAGAGCTAAATAGAAGTTTGTGGTTCTTAAGTATTTTATCTCGTAATGAGTTACAAGAGGATTTGTTTTAACAGTTATTGTCAGTTTAACTTGGATAGGTATTATAGGTATGGTAATAACCGAATAATATATTCACTTCCCTTTTATTAAATGTAAACTAATTTTAGTTTTGATAATCAGTGTGAGCAAAATATTTTTGTTATTTCTTTTTACCTGGATATTATTTGGTTTAAGGTAAACCTTTTTCATAAAATATTTTCTGAATTAGAGAATTACAAAGCTTTCAAATAGGTTGTTCTTCTTTGGTATATTTCAGGGAAAGGAATCTTGTGGCAAATATAAGTAAAATGGCCATGTCTTAGTTGTCTTTTTAATTTGATGACCTTGGTTTTTGTTTAAAATTGCCCCCCCCCCCCAAAAAAAAAAAAAAAAAACAAAAAAAACAATGGCTATAGGGCTTTGATTTTGGAGAGGAAAGCTATTTGAAAACTATAGGTAAATAATGCTTTTGAGTTGACTAAGCTTCAAGATTTGAAATTTATTTCTTGCAGATGGTGTTTGATCTGTTTATGTAATTAATAGTAAAATAAGAATCTTGGAAAGTAGATGAATCTTCCCTTCCATGAACATTTCATTTCAGTATGACCATAAAATCAAATTTTTCCTTACTCCTTTCTCTTTTTCTGTTTTAACTCATCTTTATAAAATTCATATTACTTGTGGATCTCTGGGTAGTTGTCTTATTTTGAACAAAAGGCTTCTAGCAGTACATATGTCTAATGTATAAAAAACATATTTGTACTGCATCTACCTCTGGAATTCAGAGGACTTTATTTTCTTACATGAGTTATACTTCCTGAAACTAAAAAATAAATGAACTAGCCTGAATCAGGAGCAATGAGCAGGATGTTTGAATCTTCTAAGTTATAGAGATTATTGCATTTTAATATTATGGTTTAGTTACTACATTATAGGCAGAGTTTAGTTTCCCTTTATAAATTTTTGAGGCTGCCCATAGTCAATATTGGGTGCATTCCCTTGGATTTCTGGTTTTGGCACAGCCATTTTGTCTGCTTTTTAAAAATAACTTTGAAGAAATCTTTGGGTTAGGGTCCCCCCAGTTTCAGACCAGCAAGCTCCCTTTAAACAGGGAATGATGTCTTTTAAACTTTCAGTGGTGTTGTCTCCATCTACTGGCAAAGAAGAAATATACACAAGGGTCTGAGATGATCTAGGAGATTTTGGAGAAACCACATTATTAGGTAAGATGTAACTTAAATATTTAACCACTACAATATAATGTGGCCCACTTAAAGACAGAAACCTCTAAAATACTGTATATACTCTTGAATATGTCAGAAACTAAAAGTAAAATGGTAATGTTTTTTAATGAGATAGGATCAAGTTCTTCATCTGACTCAAAGCCATAAAAATAAAAAGTGTTTTCTTGAAACTTTGTTTCTTTTTTTGGTAAGTTTGTTATGGTTGATGTATATGTACCTTTAATTCTACATATTATTTCTCTTTTCATTTCAAAACAAAGCATAAATTGTCTAATAATTGTCTATATCAGGGGTTGGTTCTTCTGTAATGGGCCAGACAGTAAATATTTTAGGTTTTGTGGGCCATATAATCTCTGTCACAACTACTGAACTCTGCCACTGTGGCATGAAAATAGCCATAGACTATACGTAAATGAATAAGCATGTCTATGTTGCAATAAAACTTAAGTGACAAGTGGGATTTGCCCCACAGGCCAAAGTTTGCTGACCCCTGGTCTATAATTATGAGAGTATATACAGTAAACTTACTCAGATTCTAAGAGAAAGTAAGTAATCAACTGTTAGTCAAAATTCTTATTAATATGTAGAAAAAATTAGACCCATAAAGTTGTGGGCTTTCTTGTTTTTTTTTGTTTTTTTTTTGTTTTTTTTTTTTTAGATTTTATTTATTTATTCATTTATCCCCCCCTTGCTGCTTGTGCTCACTGGGTCAGCTAACCATGCCGTGCGGGCGGGCTTGCCTTCACCAGGAGGCCCCGGGAACCGAACCCGGGGCCTCCCATATGGTAAACGGGAGCCCTACTGATTGAGCCACAGCCGCTTCCCTTTTTTTGTTTTTTGTTTTTTGTTTTCCAGATCAAAGTTTGAGGAAAATTTGAGGTGGCCTTTACTCACATTTAAAGATTGCCTGACTTCATGATATATAATAATACTCTTGATTGATAAGTAGAAACAAATGTGGTTAGTTCAGGTCCTAGAATTTACAAGCAGGTAGATTATTCAAGCCTAAATTTAGTAATTGAGAGCATTTGAATTCCATTTCTTGAGGGATAAAAGACCTCAAAAGATCCATCTCAAATTAAGATTTGATACATAAATACTACAGACACTATATCGAATAGACAGATTATTTTAAGTGAGGGTATGGCACTTGCAAAAGAAAAGCATATAGGTTTTTTGTTTTGTTTTGTTTTTTTGCCTTAAATTGGTACTTTTCCCCCTAAATTGTTTTATAATTAGTTACTGAGAAACGTATTTATTCTAGAATGATAGAAGTGCATTTGGTATCTGGAAAAACAAGTGCATGATTACTTCCAAAGCACATGTTTAATCTTTATATTTAGCTTATATTGACACATTGTCAGGAAATCCATCTCGTGGTGTTACTCAGTTAAGAGGTCTCCACTGTATTTAGTTTCTGTTCCTGCAGATCCACCAATTCAAGACTCTAGGTCATCTCACTCCCTCTTCCATCCAGAAGATGACTTCTATCCACAAGCAGGACTGAATCAAAAGACAGATTTTTCACTTAGCTCTTGAGCTGAACCACCTCCTCAATGACCTTCCTCTATCTCCATCAAGAACTGGAGCTCAGTTTTTTGAAGATGTAATAGAGCTACTCAGCCCAAACGTGGCTGATTGAAGACAAAAAGAAGATGCCTCATGTGTTTCACCACAGTGCAGCCAAACGTAACTGTGTTGTCCAACTTCTCATTCTGTAAAGTATGTCAGGGGCATCTGATTTTTTACTCTGTTCACCAATAAGACTTTAGCCAGTCAGTGGCTTTCTGAAGATCAGTAAAATCAACAAACTTTGGGTCAGCTGTCCAGAGATCAGATTGTGGTAAGCACTCAAGGAGAGAGAGGATCCTGTAGGGAGCTACCTGCTAACAGATGCTATATTTTATTAGTAGAGGTTGCTTTTGTGGGAAAAGTTGTGGGGGAAAGGTGGGTGGGGAACCATGGTTAGCAAAAAGTTGTTTTATAGTTTTTCTTCTTGAGAATCTTAAGTAGCTTAGAATAATTTTCATAAGCATCTCAGACATACCTAAGAGAAGTAGAGAGTCATTGTCTTCTCTATCCTCTCTACTGTCCTTCCTAGGAAAGTCAGCATTATTTTTGCTTTATGAGGGAAAAAAAAGCAATCATTTAGATCAAGAGTTTTGTAGTAAATACTTAATCAAGTTTTCCTTCTTTCAAGTTCTGCCTTACATTGATACTAACCAAGAAGCATTTTGTTGTACAAAAGTGTAGTGAGGATGATTGTGCCTTAAATATAACATTTGGGGGTTTGGTCACTAAGTATTGAGGAAAGAAGTAATATTTTAGCTTGTAGGGAACAATATTTCTATAGTTGATTGTATACAAATATTTAAAAGACTGCTGTAGAATAATTAAAGTAATTTTCCCATCCTTACTAGTAAGTAAAGTCATTATAATGAAATATAGTTAATTTTCTCATAATTATTCATTTTTTTAGGTTAAAGATAAAGATGAAACCTGTAGTTTTCTTCTTTTCAAAGATAAGATTGTATTTCGTGGGGAATTCTTTGTCTAAAATGTATTTTTTAAAATTAGGAGTAGTTTAAAAATATACATGAAAACAGTTCTTGTTTAAAAGCTAAAAATGATCTGTAAATTTAGAAGTTACATTTGAGATCTAAGCTTATTATTAAATTATTGAAGTAGTTTCATTCACCTTGAAGTTTAGAATTTGTTTTTAAAGGCAACATTTTTGTTTTACTACAATGGCCGAGTTTTACTTGATGAAAATTATGCTTCATCGCTAACTTTTAATTCATCTACATGAATACATTTAACTTCAATATACCCCACTTAGACTCTTGAAAAAACTCTTTTCCATATTAATTTCTCTTTAATACAGGCTAAGGTTTTGCATAAGTTTTTAGTTTGGGGGTTTTTGTTTTATTTTTTTTTATTTGTTCTGATGTTTTAGTATTCACCTATTCATCCCCAGATTCATCCACCTACAAAATACTACCCCCAGCTGCCATCTACCTCTTATTGGAACTGTGTGAAGCAAAGGATGACTGTAAAATCATCCCATGGGTTATGAAGTTCAGGCCTCCATAGTGCCTACCTGAGCAACCCTCTTTCCAAGGAGAAGGTTTGGGTTTTCTCTTATGCTCTGGTATTGATACTAAGAAAATGTTAACTAATTTAAATAGTTAAGCTATCACTTGACACAGTTCGTTATTACTCTCCCTCTTCCAAAGGATAGATTGTGGCCCTAAGGCTTTCTCTTGGAATTGAGGTTGCCCATTTCTACCCATCAAATCATACTTATTTTAATTATTCTCCTTATGACTGATTACTTTTAAATATGCGAGATAATAATAAAAACTGGCACTTTCAGTGTGCTTGGCACTTTTCTAGGTGCTTTACATGTATTAACTTATTAAATCCTCAGATCAACCCTATGAGGTAGGTACTGTTGTCATTCCCATTGTATAGATGAGGAAAGTGAGGTGTACAAAAGGGCTAAATAACTTTGTAGAGCCACTTATACAACTCTGGTATCCACTAATGGTAAGATTTTTCAGGTAATTGTAGCATCTGATTCTTCACATTCCCCAATGTTGCTAGTTTCCTGCTTTTAATTCTTACTGCTAATTAAATAAGAAATGGCACTCGCCATTCATCTTTTTGTTTAAAGAAAACACATGCCATACTCTTAAGTGAGTCAACCCTACTGAAATTACCTGTTTTTTTTTTTGTTGTTGTTGTTGTTTTTTTTTAAAGCTACAGCAGTACGTTCACAGGATATTGTGGGGAAAGTATTAAAGATGCTTGTCTTGGAATACTGTCTATTCTATTATTGTCTGAGCTTAAAATCATTTTAGAAGTATTTCCCATAAGAATATTCATGCGTAAGAAATTTTTTTCTTAGCCATTTGTCCACAAGTTGAAACAAGTTGGGTGGTTTTTAATTCTGCTTTGTTTTCTCATGCTGTTAAAGTTATCTATGATGTTAGATTAAGAGAATAGAAATTACCCAGTGTATAACTTGAAGTTGCATAATTAGACATGAGTTTGAATTTAGACTTTACCACCCAACATTTAAAATCAATTTATTATTCTATTTTAATACTAAATCTAATTCTGTTAATCATTTTTGTATTAGAACTATATATGCAATTATAGGAAATTCTTATTAATATCAAAGTACAGGCTGGCTGTCAGAAATTGTATCAAGGAGTGTTTTCTATTATATATTCAGTATCTTTCTGTATAAAATTTAAATCTTGGTAAAATCTCAGCCTACAACAAATTATGCAAGGTTAGTTCCATTATTACTATTTTGCAAATATTATTCTAGTAGATTTTATTATTTTAAAAATATTGCATAATGAACATATTTATGATTCCTTAATTTTGAGTAGTAGTCAATCTTATTTAAGTTGTGTGTTTGGGCATAGTAATTTTATAGAGTAATTATTTATTATAGCAATAGGTGTTACTTTTAAACTGGCCTTTTTTATCAAAATATATTTGTTTTATTGAGAGATTAATCTGTAGCATAGATAGTTCATTTGAGAAACTACATAGTTTTGAAGAGTTGCAAGTCTGAAGGAGGATAGGTTGGTGAAATATTAAGTAGAGAAAGGTGTGGATTGAGGCAATACAAAAAAAAAACTATGTATCTTGGGATAGGAATCTTTGTGTTAAAGTAAAGTTGGGAGATAAAATATTGAAATAGAGTTAAGGTATCTGTAGGATAGATTTTGAAGCATTTGGAGCCATGTCTATATATGCACCTGTACGTTTGTATATCTCTGTGACTTAACACAATAAGTAATTGGTAGTCTGAAAAATTAAACCCGTCGCATTATACTTACCTTCCCGGTGTGTTCTTTATTTGTTCCACTGCACAATACTTTGTGCTTCTTGACTCCTGTGAATTCTGCTCACACCTATCTTTAATATATCCAAATGACTTAGACCCTGATGGTCTTATATCACTATCTCTACTTCTCTTTCTCAGATTTTGCCTTTGCAGAGTATCACCAACCCCTGTTACTTTGTACTTTTCTACATTTTTTTTTCCCCACTGACCACCTCAGTCTCTCCATTGTCTTTCAATCCTGAAACCTTCCTGTTCCCTTTCCTAAATCAAATGGTGAATCTGTTCTGAGGATGGGAACTCTTACAGTCAAGTTATTCTCTTCTTATGGTAAGGAAATACTCTGGCAGTACATTTCTCCACCTTGAATGTCGTCCCAAAAGAAATGAAGGATACAGATATCACGGTGAATAAATATAAAGTAGTAGAATGCATAATGAAGTTACTGTTTTTTTTTTTTTTTGTTTTTTTTTTTTTTAAAGATTTTATTTATTTATTCATTTATCCCCCCCTTGCTGCTTGTTCTCTCTGGGTCAGTTAACCACGCCGTGCGGGCGGGCTTGCCTTCACCAGGAGGCCCCGGGAACCGAACCTGGGGCCTCCCATATGGTAAACGGGAGCCCTACTGATTGAGCCACAGCCGCTTCCCTAAGTTACTGTTTTGAGCTATCCTGGAAGTCACTGTTTTAAGAAGCTAGAAAACTTCACCTTTGGATAGTGTCTATTTATTATGAAGATGCTTGATAAATATTGTTTAATTTAAATAATTTTTTAAAACCTGAAAAGTATTCCTCTACGATGGAAATGTGCTGGTGTTCAAAGGAAGCAAGTCCCAAATTACAGAAGCCCTGCTTATCTTAGTTTGCAGGGATATTGAAGACAAATGAAAGCATTTATACTTGTGCACAGTTGACCTTTTTATGACTACTGAAGGCTTGTAAGTGATTAATAAATCTTTTTAGCAACAATCAAAAAAGGTTCTGATGGTTTATAGTTTGTCATCTTTCTTGAGAGGAGGTCATTGAGAAAAAAGTCTTGGTAGAACTGATCTTTTTTCCTAAACCATCAAAATATTTTGAAAGACCCTAGTTTAAAAATGTTTTGGCAGTAAAATAGTAATATATTTAAAACCTATCATTTAGATTCATATATAATAGATTATATATTAAAATCTATTATTTGGCTTGTAAGGTTTGTGGCTTTCAACCAGGGCCACAAACTATATAAAATGTTCTGAGGTGAAAAGGTTCAGATTACTTAGAAGAATAACTGAAACAGTGTCAAGAGGAGATTTATTGTTCATATTAAATAGGTCTATATCCTTGGGAAGTGGATGTAGCTCAAGTGGTGGAGCACCTGCTTTCCATGTATGAGGTCCCAGGTTTGATCCCCAGTACCTCCTAAAAACAAATGAAAAACCCAACTCTCATTGGGGAGTGGATGTAGCTCAAATCTATGTCTATATCCAACTGTTTTTCTCTGCCTACACTTACCCAAACTGTTTTTTAAACATAAAAATGGGGCTGAAGTCTTATAATCTGATTTATTCATTGAATATGTAATTAATACTTTGCTTTTTCATTATTCTTCCACATTATTTTTATTTTCTGTACCGTAAGTTATTATGGTGCAATCCATTTAAGTTGGTTCTAGTTTTTCATTATAATTACAAACAAGTAAACCACATTCCAGCCTGGAGATGGGGACTGGGCGATAGTATTAGCATATCAATAATTGGAAAATTGTCTTCCACAAGTGGTCAGTTCTTTGGGAAATTCAATAGTTGTGCTTTGAAGTCATGTAGCTTGCCTCTCTGATTATGTAAAAGGGGAGACTGATGTTCATGTTCAGTAGGATACTTTTGTATCTTCCACTAGATTTTTTTGAAGTGAGAAGAATGTGAATTTTTTAGAGTACACTTAATGTCAAGCAATTGATTCATTTACTGTTGAATCTAGAGTAGACCTAATGTCAGGCAAGTGATTAATTTATCACATACCCACTATATATTTGGCATTGTGTTATGCCTTTTGGGCTGTGGAAATTACAAAGATTGGTAAAACATGGTCCCTACCTCCTAGTATCCCTTGCATACTTTTCCTGTTTAGCCCCCAAACATTCCCAGAACTGGATTTTTGACACGAAGGCATTTTTGTATGCATGTGTTATGGATGCCAGAATTAAACTCCAGGAAGCCTAGATAATAATTTGTTGCCACCACAGCTTTTTTTTTTTTCCCTTTTTAAAAAATGTGAATCAAGTGAATAATCCAGTGCCCCCATATATTGTATGGTTCTATAAACATTAGTTGTTTATGGTATCTAAGGATAATAATCACCTTTGAAAGGAGCTCAAATTTTTCTTTTTATAAAATTTGTCAGAAAATGAATACATTTCAGAGGCATCAGATCTCTGCATCAGTTTTAGTAGTTGCTCATGGCCTAAACTTGTGTTTTTTGACTATTGGAGGATATTACAAGAACTATAGTAATATAAACAAGTAAACAGACACAAATCAAAAAATAATGTATGGTGCTCGCTTCAGCAGCACATATACTAAAATTGGAACTATACAGAGAAGATTAGCATGGCCCCTGCGCAAGGATGACATGCAAATTCGTGAAGCGTTCCATATTTTTACATGTTCACAAATTATACAACTCCTCCATTAAAAAATATATATATATATATATATATATATATATATATATATATATATACGTAAGGCAGCTCTTTGGATACTGTAGACTTTTCTGATATTGATCATAAGTTTTGAGAATTGGTGTGTTTGATAAATTTTTAGTTTCATATGGACAAATAATGCTAATTTAGATTCTGTATCTGAATTTGTCAATGTAGTATAGCAAGAATGATTTCTGAAAAACTCCAGTTATTTAAACCCAACCAATCCAGACACTTCCTCCTTGGACATGATTCACTTTAATGGAAATTTAAAGTTAAGGTATTTTTAGCTGGTGATTGTTCAGAAGAAATTCTGAGTAATTATTGAGGAAGGTCATTGAGACAGGTCAGCTAGAGATGGACACACAACCTGCCTAATAATTGGATGGATGCTACCTGGCTGGAAGATGGAGCTGATTGGTGGATCAAAATCTCAGAGGGAAATCTTCCATTTTTAGTTTAAATGTTTATTAAAATTGTATTCCAATGAAGTACTGTTGTATATTACTATTTAACTATTAAAAGTAAAATGATCACCAATGATTATTTATTACCCTATCAAAAGATTATTTTAAATGATACCTTATATGTGAAATATATTTGGTTTGAGTGATCATTTAGTAAACGTTTATATTCCTTTAAAATATCAACTTCTTAATTAATTATATATGCAAAGTTAGAGCACAGAGTAACTTATTTATAAATGAATGTTTTCTATTTTTATATTTATTTGTTGAAGCTTATTTTTGTATTTCTTCAGGTTTACGTGCGATTAAGACCATTCTTCAGGGAATTCCTGGAACGAATGTCTCAGATGTATGAGGTAAAAAGGTTAAGCTAACTACACCTATATTTTTATTTTATTCAATATAGTACCCATATTTAGATCATGTATAATGATTACTTCTTTTCCCCTGAATTTGTAGATCATTCTTTTTACTGCTTCTAAGAAGGTGTATGCAGACAAGTTACTGAACATACTAGACCCTAAAAAGCAACTGGTCAGGTAAATTTAATAAAGAAATAGTGGAAATGTCTTCACACTGATCTATGAAATTATGATTCTATTTAATGGCCATTTTAAGTTGGCTACATATATAGAGATTTGTTATGCTGAATGGCGAAAATAAATGCATTTTTCAAGCCCCAAAACTCTTTAAGAGTTCCTAATAACATAACTCCAGACAGGCATTCTTTAAAGGATACAGAAATCAAATATATTTATTAACTGTGACATCTGTATCCTTCATTTCTTTTGGGGTTGAGGGAGACTGGGGGTGTGTGGAATTTTCGTGTGCATGATGTTTTCACCTCCTTATGTCTCTGAGATAATGCATGTCTCATCACCTTTTTAATGGCTGTAGAGAAATAAAATTAATTTTAAGAGATAGGATCATATTGAACTCTAGCTTTTTTTCAAGAGCAAATTGATCCTCCATGGAAAGTAAATGGTACCTGGATAGTAATTAGAAATTAAAATTGGTTTAGTTAATCAGGCTATCCTGATCAGAACTTAGTTCCTTGTGCGTGCCACCCTGGGCCAGCAGATGCAGTGTGTTCCTGGTTAGGTGGGGGAGTGCCTTGGATGATTTGAAATTGAATTTCTGTTCATTGAAATGAGATGTTAACACTGCAGCAATCTTGCTGAATCCTCCAAGATGTAAGAATTAATCTTTGAGGTTTTGATCAGAGCTGAGAGAGGTGCCACAAAAAGTTCATAAAAACTTTAATAGCTGCTATTAATTTTCTTGAATATTTTCTCCCACCTTATCTTAGTGGAATATTAACAGTAAATTGATTTTTATTGTTAAAAGTACCTTTATTAGTGAAGAGCAGGCATAGCTCAAGTGGTTGAGTGCCTGCTTCCCATGTACGAAGTCCCGGGTTCGATCCCAGGACCTCCTAAAAACAAAACAGACAAATGGAAAAAACCAACTTTCTCCTTGGGAACAGATGTAGCTCAGTGGTTGAGTGCCTGCTTCCCATATACGAGGTCCTGGGTTCAATTCCCCAGTACCTCCTTTAAAAAAAAAAAAAAAAAAAAGTACCTTTATTATTGAATGGTTACAGCTACGCTGAAAAGCTTTTCCTAATGTCCACATGTAGGAGGGTTTTTCCTTTTAAAGAGAACTGTGATACTTTTTTAAAATTTTTACCCAAAAGATCAAAATTTGCCCTTGTAGTTAATTTCTATTATATCTTCTATGTAAGTAAGCTGCAGACACACAAATGAGAAATGGTATTTTCTATTCACAAAAGTATATTGCAATTTATACTCTTTTCACCTAACTTTAATAAAGGTATACAAATGATTTTGCTTTGATGATTTCATTCTTTCTGAAGGTTTCTATTCAGCACCTTCAGTTTTCAGGGAAGAGTGGTGAGCAACACAAAGCCCTTCCCTCTTAGAACTTTGATGTTACTGGGAGACAAATCATAGTCTTGTTATTTTAATGTGTCATAAATTGACAACCCCACTTTTATAAACTATTTTTATGTAATCTACACATTTGGGATTTAAATTTGTTTTATCTAGTTGTATTTTGAAATGCTTAAAACAAGAAAAACCTTTGAACTGTAGATTAAATTTGTTAGTTATGTTTGGAGACAAGGTAGACTCAGAAATTCCTATGGTCTCTGAATCCAGTGAGTCCAAATACAAATTTGTTGATGTGGAGGATCTACTATTAAGTTTTTTCTAACACTGCAAATACCTGCTTACTGACTCTAAGACTCCAGAATAACTAGAGGGTTTTTCATATAATTTAATTAAAATAATGCAGTATCTACATACTTACTCAGTTGGCTCCTGTCTTGGTGAGTTTGCTGCTATTGGGAAAGAGGTATTAACTGTGACTCGTGTGTACGTGCTGTACCTGCCTCATCAATTTCCTCATTAGAGATGAGAAAATGTTTATAGAAATAAAATATGGGAGCTTATTTAGGTCCAAAGAGAAGCTCAAATATTTTATCTAGAATAAAAAATGAAAACGAAAAAAATATATATATATATTTTGTCTAGTCTTGTTTATTCAAAGTGGGACTGTCTTTAAATTTTCTAAAGGCAGATGACTCATTAAAAGCATTCCTTAAAAGGAGAAAAATAACTGCTTATGCTACATTTTGTCTGTTGGTAAAATTCTTCCTCTTTGTCCTAACCACGGGCGCTATTACTTTTAAGACAGAGTTTTTTTGTCTTGTTTTGTTTAGGGAGAACTATGGCAAATTTTGTGGGTAGAAGATACCCTCTTCTTGAATTAGCATAATTAAAAATAAAGGCTGACCTCAGCTCCTAAAAATTGCTTAGTGGGATTAAGATACAAGGAACCCCACTACCAGTTATTAATGTATATAGAATGGAGTCTTTCAAGGTGAAAAATATCAATATAACTGTTTCAATTATTATTCATACTTTAATATTTTGAGTGCTAAAAGATTATATCATCTACTACAGAATATTATCTACTGTAAAGCTTTTAGTAGCTTTTTAAAATGATAATAGTATTTTTGTAAAGTATCTAACATTGATGAAACATCAATTTACATTTATAATACTTCACTCTGAATTCATTTTACTCAATCCCTCATTTTTCACATGATTTGTATACACTCACACTAAATTGAAAGAAATAAGGGCACTGGGGAAAAGTTGAAATGATGGACTATTTTGGCCCTAAGCACCTTTTTCTCAAAATCTAAGGGAAATTTAAAAAACATCTTTTTAAATACCAACACAGAAACATTCCTTCTTATATTTTCTATTCTGGCATGTACAGGGATAGGGAGGCTGTGTGGTCTACTGGTTAGAGCAAAGGACTGGGAGCCAGGAGGATCCTGGGTTCCAATGCGGGGCTAACCACTGACTTAACTGTGTGACCTTGGGCAAGTCACTTGACCTCCTTGTGCCTCACTCAACCATCTGGAAAATTGGTTAAAAAGCAGGACCTCGCTGACAACCACATGCTGCATCTGAGCTGAGCTTTCCTGGGTAAATAAATTACAAAAAAAATTTACAGAGTTTTTAATCCCTCTTTATAATTTAATATAACATTTTGGGATAAACTGAAGTTCTTTAAGGCATGGTAATATTTGATTGTAAGGTTTAAGTAATTTCTAAGAATTTTTATAGTAAAAGTGTAGCCCAAAACTTAGGCCCATATTTCTATTAGAATTTCCTTAGTGAGAGAAAATAATAAGGCTTAACCTGTAAAGCCTATGGTGTGTGTATGTGTGTATGTTTCAGTATGTACTGTAGTTTTCAGAGTTGTTTTTGTTTTTTGTTTTAGTTAATTGGTTTTTATTTTTATGTTTAGGCACCGGCTTTTCCGTGAACATTGTGTTTGTGTACAAGGAAACTATATAAAAGACTTAAATATCCTTGGAAGAGATCTTTCAAAAACTATAATAATTGATAACTCACCACAAGCCTTTGCCTATCAGGTAGGAAAGGGGTTGCTAAACAAATAAACTTAGGAAAAAATACAGCAAGGACAAATGTTGACAAACAGAATATGATGGGAAAACAGAATTTCTACTGGTGGAATTTCTCTGTTCAGGGTTGTCTTTTAGAATTAAAGACCTATTAGAGGGAAGCGGCTGTGGCTCAATCAGTGGGGCTCCCGTTTACCACGTGGGAGGCCCCAGGTTCGGTTCCTGGGGCCTCCTGGTGAGGGCAGGCCCACCCGCACGGCGTGGTTGGCTGACCCAGCGAGCACAAGCAGCAAGGGGGGATAAATGAATAAATAAATAAAATCTTTAAAAAAAAGACCTATTAGAGTATTCATAAGAAAAGCCAAATTGGTTTATTCCTTGTAGAAAATGTACTGTTACATGAAGTACAACGTGATTGAAGAAAAGTCTAAGTAGTAAATCTGAATAAGAAGGAATTATAAGGTATACATCACTCAGTAGCATTCTTATCTCTTGGTTAAGCAGTTAATTTAATCATAAACATGTTTGAGAAGTATAAATAGCTTAACCATGTTCTTCTCTGTTTATTTGATTTGACATTTTGAAATATTTTCTTAAACCACTTTGTCCCCATATATTTGTACCTTTTGTCAATGTTTCTTTGAAATATAACTACAACTAGAGATGATCTAACCTTGCAAGATATATTTTGCATTTTAAATATTTTCACATTATACAATGTCTGGAATTTCCTTCAGAATAAATCAGTGCAGAGTGGGGGTGGTGGAAAGTGGGTTGAGGTGTGTAGATGAAAAGATTGGCTCTTAACTTCTGTATGTTTCAAAATGTCTATAATAAAAAGTAAAAAAGAAAAAATGCATATGGTATTGAAATGTATTCCATTTAGGTCAATACTTTTATTTGTTTGCATTTTGAAATATCTGTTTTTAGAATTTCATCTTGATTCCTACATAATATTTCAATTATGAATGTAGATTTCTTCCATCTCAAACATAAAGTTTGGCCTAAATGTTATAGAGAAAGATATTTTATCATAGAGATTGCTATAAAACAAATATACTTTACATTCTTTTATTTAGACTTTTCAGTGAAATAGCATTTGAGTCACTTTGTTAATTTCCTGCTATGTCTCAAGTTACCATGCCAGTTGTTGGGAATTTAAAAAAAAAAACAAAACAAGAATTAAATGGACACAGTCCCTGTTTAAAAGTATATGCTTTCTGATAGTCTGTGTGTTCTCTGTTTAGTTTGATAGTATCCTTTCATTCACAATGCTTAGGGTTGTAGTAATAGTAACTATTTCTTAAAGGAATGTTTTAGTTATGTTAGTAGTTCTTGCAAAACTTGTGTAATGGAACTTTTTTGTTTAGCTTTATATGCATTGAGAAGAAATTGCACTGAAAAAAAAAATAAACAAAAAAAAACAGGCATCAATTTATCTTAAACATCTATCTCTTGCACTATTGAGTTGTCAAAGAATATGACAGACATAAACTCTGGTTGCATTCCTTTTCCAAGAAACCTATAGATCAGTGTTTACTTACATCTGTTGTTTCTTTTTTAGGTTTTTCCAAATTGTAAATAAAAACATGATTTAATTTCTTATTTATCATTTTAGCTTTCTAATGGAATCCCTATAGAAAGCTGGTTTATGGATAAAAATGACAATGAACTCCTGAAATTAATTCCATTTCTGGAGAAGCTTGTAGAACTGGTAAGTATATCATATCATTCATCTTTTTCTCTTGTTTTTTGTTACCTTTACTATATTGAAGAAAATATTTTTAATTGCTTCACTTTATTTTTTTTATTTTTTTATTTTTTAAAGATTTTATTTATTTATTCATTTATCCCCTCCTTGCTGCTTGTGCTCACTGGGTCAGCTAACCAAGCCATGTGGGTGGGCTTGCCTTCACCAGGAGGCCCCGGGGAACCGAACCCGGGGCCTCCCATATGGTAAACGGGAGCCCTACTGATTGAGCCACAGCCACTTCCAATTGCTTCACTTTAAACCAACTGTGATGGGAGGCGGCTGTGGCTCAATCAGTAGGGCTCCCGTTTACCATATGGGAGGCCCCGGGTTCGGTTCCCGGGGCCTCCTGGTGAAGGCAAGCCTGCCCACACGGCGCGGTTGGCTGGCCCAGCGAGCACAAGCAGCAAGGGGGGGATAAATGAATAAATAAATAAAATCTAAAAAAAAAAAAAAAAAAAAAACTGTGATGGGAGATGAGGGAAAAGGTTGAAAAGATTATAAGCATTTTTGAACCTTATAAATTACATTAAAATAATTGATTATCGGTGTTATAAACATTCAAGCTATGAATTTTAAGCTTGAATGTTATTTATCATTTTAGTGGGCTTTCTCCTACAAGTCACTGAACAATTGTGTTAGAAGTAGCATAAAATTGTTTTCATTTTGCTTTTATAGTTCATGTCTAGAATAATTGCTTATGCCACTGAAACTTAGTTCTGGGTTTTTTTTTTACCCCTATATCCATTGATCAGTCAATTTTAAGATTAATGAATAAAGTAGAATTCAG
The DNA here is from genome assembly GCA_026826555.1 of Tolypeutes matacus. Taxonomy (NCBI): domain Eukaryota; kingdom Metazoa; phylum Chordata; class Mammalia; order Cingulata; family Chlamyphoridae; genus Tolypeutes; species Tolypeutes matacus. The sequence goes on along the minus strand of JAKSZT010054394.1, from coordinate 3,324,568 downwards.
AGACTTAACCATTTTTTACCTATTTTTTAATGTGGCCTCTTATTGCTGATTTGTTCTTACCAAATTAAAACTTTAATGAAAGTTTTTAAAACTCTACATTTAATTCTAAAATAACTGCTTCTATGTAATAAGTAGCCTTTATATTTTGCAAACAAAACAAGCTGTAAAATAAAATAGTGATATATTTACTCTGCAAAGTGAAAATGTTCATAATGTTACAAGGATAGCTTTAAAATTATGTGGCTTTTAAAAACATTCTCTGTTTTCCACACAGAATGAAGATGTCCGACCTCACATCAGAGACAGATTTCGTTTGCATGATTTGCTGCCCCCAGATTAAATAAAAAGACTTGTCAAATCACTGAAGGGGGAAAGAATGCAGGACCCTTTTGGACTAAGACAAAAACATTGCCATTACTGTTGAAATTTTGCATTTTTGTACCCCGTCTTGCTTTTCTTATCTTGGTGCCCAATAATAATCAAGGGTTACAGAAAGAGACATTATCTATCTCAGATTGAATACATATAGTAGGTAGGCTAAAACAGAAGAGTCTTTAGAACTAGTGCAACTCCAGTGAAATTTTTTTATGTACAGGACATCTGCAGTTTATAAAGAATTCTGTTTCTGCCACCAGCAGTTTGACCTGTAGTCACACAGGATTTTATGATAATAACAGAGATGAAAATGGACTTTAATTTTCTCTCTGTTTGGTGCTCTAAGTGGGTTTGTAGCCACTTTTCTGTTACTTTAAGATTCTCATTTCAACAGGAATGGCCAGTAAAAGTTGTTTTATTTTTCCTGTTAAGGTTTATAACCTTTTTACATTTTTGACTTGTATTAGATTAGAATTTCATTATGCATTCCTTTTAGTTGAGGCGCTTCATAGTTTTCTGGAAATAGTAAATTTTTAGTTTTTTATTACACATTTGAACGGCCGTTTTCCTGCTTTGTCTGCCTGCATATTGTATATTTGTTTAAAAATATTCTCTACTTTTAGTCCATGTAAGTTTCATTTAGAAAGACATGCATTTATATTTTGTTTCTGTAATATTCTCCTGTAGGTGAAATCTTTTAAAAAATCAAGAGACTGGGTTAAACAAGAATATATGAATGACTAATATTCAAAAGAAGTTTAAACTATTGTGATGGCATGTATTCCAAATGGTAATATCTTGCAATGGCACGGAGATTTAATGGATAAAGGTATACCTCAGACTTCACTGTGCTCACCAATCTTTGAGGAGAATGAGTTTGGTCACCTGATGGGCTTGATTTAGTTTCTACTGCCTTTGGTTTTCTCCAGGAATGAAGTATTCAGCACAGTGACTCAGTATTTTTAGTTATTTTGCATGGGCTGGTAGTACCTCTGTTATGCTCTCAGTTACAATCAATTTAAAAACTCTGTGTAACAGTCTTGGTACGTAACAGTAGCTATGCATAATCCTGTGGCACAGTACACTCCAAGCCACCAATGCAGTTAATATGCTCTCATAGTGGTTTTCTATGCTATATGAAAATGGTCTTCAAGCCTTGGTTTTCTAATGCAGCTACCATAAGAGGTGGATATTTTTATAGTGGTGTGTAATCTCCTTTTCGGGAGGCTTTTTATGGAAGGTAGAATTTGTAAAAGTTCGTATGCTTTGCCTCTCGACTGCATTAACATGCCACAGGCTCAGACTGTTTTTGTGTAAAGGATGTCAAAGAACGGCACTTTTTCTAAAGAGAAGTTTGATATTTTGTATGCTTGTTAAGAAAGTACAGTATTGGAAATTAAAGGTGGACAACTGATAATTGAGAAGTATGTCAGTTAATTTTTTATGTATATTACCTGTTTACTTGTACAACTTTATTGTACAAATTACATGCAGCTTCTTTTTCAACTGAGTCCTTAAAATAAGGAAATCTTTTTAGGAAAACATTTAATTTTTTGTATTTTTGATTTTTAAAGGCATGAGTTATGTCAATTTTCAGTGTATTAATGAAGATTTTAACTTTTCATCAGGTTGAGTGTTTTCTTACTATATTATCTGTTGTGTATGTAGTTAGCATATTGTGTCACTGAACTGTTTAAAAATTTAGCATGTAGAGCAAGCCTGTTTTGTGGAAAATCCTTATTCATTAAAAAAAATAATCATGGCAGATTTTCTGCAAAAAAAAGCAAAAGCATTTGCAATTCAGAGGTTTTTTTTTTATTTTTAATTTTTTTTTTATTTAAAGAAAGGTATTTTGCTTGCAGGAAAAATACTACGGATTCATTTTAATGAGAATCTTTGAAATGTATTTATCTTTAGGGCATCTGGGCATCTTTATGCTGTTTGTCTTCTGTCTTTCTTGAAATAAAATGTACATTAACATTACCTTTACATATGCTCTTGCTCAAAATTGTGAACCTAGTTATATTTCTTCCTCTTCCCTTTATTTTTATGCCCAAACAGCAAAATCCAAAACCTTTGCCACATCTGAACTTTCAGTGTGCATAGTAATTGCTGAAAGTTTATTATTATTAAGTAAATACAGTCTCAAAGGGCTTCCCATAATTTAAAGGGAAATATTAGCGCCTAAATTATTGTGCCTATGGGCACTTTAATAATAGACACTTTAAATTAGTCATCTTTTATTAATGGTAAAGTTGTTTCAGCCCCATGCTAGGAGAGTTTCTATAAGTTGACATGAATCGAGCATAATAAGCTTCTGTAAAGAAAAATGAAGGGAAATTTTATATGGCCCAGGAAAATTTCTTGAGAACAATTTAATATATTTGTTTCTTCAGTACTTGATTTGGATCATTAAAAATTTTTTGTTAACACAAAAAATAGAAATTTATTGTTGAAATAATTTAAAAAGAGACCATTTATCCAGCTTCCTCCATCTTAATGTTTTATTTTCCTTCTTTTCTTTCTCTTGGTACATGTTATCTTAAACACTTCCACTTAGTTAAGTGGAGGTGTGTATTTTAGGAAATGAGATGTGCCCAGCCCTTCAGCTGACACAGGAAACATGAACTCTTAAAAATTGACTGTAGTATATGTAGGAGAGATGGATGATACCGATGAGACACAGCAAAAGTGACCCATATTCACATTGCAACTGAGTGCATATTAAAATTGTGATATTTCCAGTGATAAATGTCTGACTTTTAAGATATTCTTTAAAATATTTGTATCATTGTTAGAGAGGATGCTTTTAATTAGTTGTGTTTTTTAATTCCATGTAATATTATGTAGCTCTAATCAGATTTTTATCACCATATTTCTCCTTGGGTCCTAAAAGAGAGTTGATGACAATTCGTAATATAAATTGTTTTATATTAGCTAGTATGTATATTTATTTACCTGATGGCTTTATCTGTTTCCCAAAGTTTGTTTGGGATTTGTTGAAAGCATTGTAACTTCTATAAACAGCTGTTTTCATGTAACTGTCAGTGAAATGGATGTGTACATTGTTTTTTTTTTTATATATTTGGTTTTTATTTTTGGGTTAAACTAGAATGGTTTAAAATTTGGCCAATGACTTTTTCAGCTAGCTATTACTTTCATTTAACCTTCTACAGAAGTTCATTTTTCATTATTTTGTTAAGTCAACTTGCCTGAAAAACAGAGACTTCATTTCATCAATGAAGAAAGCATTTCATTATTCCTACAAATCTTTCCAGCGAGCACAGAATTCTTCCTAAGGACCAGATCTCTTCAACCTCTTAAGTCATTCACATAAAGCTGAAATGTAAAGGACACTGAAACCTTTGTTTATTTGTACTAATATGATGGTGTTATATACTACATCATTAGCTAGTTAAGGTTTTCTGACCTTCTCTTTGTCTTCCTAGGTATTTATTTGTTACCTCTTTTAATCTTGTGTATCTAAATTAACTTAGTTAATAGTTACCCACCGAATAACTATGCCAAGCAACTAGAAAAGAATGTTTATTTTATTTCCCCTTATAGGGGAAGAGTGGACTGGGAACAAAAATGTATGGGCCAAAAGGCCTTAGGTTGTCATTCATTCACTTTCTTATTCCTCTCATGAGATATAATTGAGTATAGTATTTTTTTAGTGCTGATGTACTTGATTATGTCATTACTTTTTATGTCTTCCCCTGAGTTGAAAGCCTGCCAGGAACCTATATAAAATCATTTTGAAATTTCAGACTAAGAATCACAAAACTCAGTATCTCATATTTAAATGCTACGTAAATTATTGGAATCTAAATCTCACTAACTAGGATACATTTTTATAAATTGTTTCTCTGTATCTTGAATTGAAATTAACTTGCCCAAAGGCAAGAGTTCTGGGGATGTAATGTGTTTTGAAATGTTTTTAAGAAGGTGATAAGAGAGCAACAAATTTATACTAGTTTAGGAGTATGATTTTAATATTAGTATTTTACATCAGTGGTTCCCAAACCTGACTGTTCATTAAAATTACTCTGAGGAACTTTTAAAATAAAGATTCCTGAGCCCGACTCCCTAAAAAATTGTTTCATTGGGTCTAGAGTGGAGCCTTGGGAGTTCTGTTTTATTTTAAAAGGTCTCAGGGTAATTCTGAGAGGTCTGGGATTCAGTTTTAACTAATGTGACAGTGGTTTGAGAGTAGGCAACAATAAAAGTTTAACAGACATTTCTTTGTGGTAGAGTTTTTTCCTTTTCTTTTTCTTAAACTGGGGCCAGATTTCACAGAACCTATTCAAGATACATGGAGGAATAATAAAGAAAGATTGAGGCTACTGCTCATTATCATTTTTGTCTCTCTATACTTTTTAAGAATTTGCATTTCTAGCACTTGGAATAGCTGATCTCATATACACAGCTGAAGGACATGTCCCTGAATGAGACCATTATATATATATTAACTGTAAAATATTTCACTATTTTTTTATTTTATAAATCTTTGTAGAAATAAGCAATGAAATACTACTTTCATCTTTTGAAATGGGATTTTTTCAAGGCAGTGTCCTTTTGGCATTAAGGTAGAGGGGAGTTAATATTCTCTCTGCCTGTTTCCACATAAGTCAATATAAAGTCATGGACATTTTAAAATCTCAATTTAATTTCTACTCATTTACTATGCAGTATAGCCGTGAACAAGTAATGTAGATTTAGTTTTCTCATCTTCAAATGCCCTGATCACCCTACCTCACAGGGTTGTTGTGAGGATAAATAAAACTTTTATGGAAGCAATTTTCTTTGATGATATTTTATCAGCCACTGGGAACAATGTAATCTCTAACAACTTGTATTTCTACAGTGCTTTTTGTTTACAAGGGCTTTTTTTTTTTTAAATCACATTACTTTCCCTTTTGATAGTGATCTTCAGAACACACCTATAAGGAATGTAGTGTAGGTAAAGATTAGGAAACAGACTCAGCTGTGACCCAAGACAACAAAGCTATTCTGGGTGATTGGAATCCAAATAGGTATTATAACATGCTATTTCCCAATGCTTTGGCGTTCTTGTACAATTAAGTACATAAATACAAAGCTCTATAAAGCTTAAAAATCAATTTAGCCAATAAAATATTCTCAGAAAATTTACAGATTATAGAAACTCAGTGCAAGCGTTTGTGGTATAAACTAGGCCTGCAGATAATCCAACTTTTACAATAGAAGGAAATTTCAACTTCTAAGTGTACCTCTTATTTTACACAGTATTGTGCATTAAAACATGATGGGAAAGGGAAGCGGCTGTGGCTCAATCAGTAGGGCTCCCGTTTACCATATGGGAGGCCCCGGGTTCCGTTCCCGGGGGGCCTCCTGGTGAAGGCAAGCCCGCCCGCACGGCGTGGTTGGCTGACCCAGCGAGCACAAGCAGCAAGGGGGGGATAAATGAATAAATAAATAAAATCTTTAAAAAAAAAAAAAACATGATGGGAGGGGATATGGTGAGGTCACCCATGACTGTTGAGAACACGTTTCGTGAAATATGTTGGGGGTTAAGGAAGAAATAGGTGATGAGGAAATTGAAGAGGTGAATGGCTTGAGAAGTCTGGTAAGTAGTTGGGGCAGCAGGCTTACATAAAGGATTTGCCAAATTAGGAAAGAATAATACAGAAAGGCTTAAAAATAGTAGTGGTAATAAAAAGTCCCTTAGGAATGAATGAACCAAAGTTTTTTAGTGGCTACTATATAAGCTTTTTTAAAATTAATTTATATATGTATGTGTGTATATATATATATAAAAAAAGTTTTAATGTTGTATGGGATGTATGACAATATTTGTTGAAGGTAGGTATAAGGTATATTAGTAAGCCTTCCTAATGACAGTCATTTTAAAACACTGCCTTACAATGTTTATGTACTATGCCAGACTCTAAATGGCGGAAAAAAGGCAAAATGGACTTCCTGCAAACTTAAAATCTAGCAATGGAGACTGACATTATTGTTGGGAAAAGGGGCAATAAAGGAGAAGTAAATATCTGAGAGCTAATAGCAATCTAGTCTGGGAGTAAGGTTACCTTAAGTATTATATAAGATCTTGGTGGTATTCGGGTGGGTAGCAAATGATGAGATTAGTCTTACAAAAATCAATGGTTGCTGTATAGGAAATGGAGGGAGTGGGAGACCAGTTATAAAAGGTATACATGAAATGATCCTCCATGCAAACTATTCCTCTTCTCCAAAACAACAAATGGTTACTACATTAGGTGCAAACATCACATAAGCAACCAGTGAGGTCAGGAACATAGGAGATTTGCAAAGTTCCAGGGAGAGTGACTCATCAGGTTTACTGGCAGATCAGCATGGGTACGGGGTACTTAAATTCATTGGCCAAACAAGAATTAGGTTTTCATGGTGCCCTGTAAAAAGTATGCAAAAATGTATGGGAATTGAATGGAGACAGACCGTCTACTTTCTAGGTCTGGAATGAATCTTGGGTTAGAGATGGGTTGGGTTTTTGTTGGGGTTTTTGGTTTAAGATGAAAAAATCATTCAATTAGTTGTTTCTATCAGATCATATAAGTCAAATCTAATTTCATGACTCCAAAATTTTGGTGTTTTATATATATCAGTTTTAACCTGGTCCTATTTGTAATTAAAACCTCCCCCTCTTTAGCCTTATTTCATTTTTATGAGATTCTGAGTTCGGTACTTAAGGCACTTTCACTTAAAAAGAACAGCTCTACTTCATTTATGATGTCATTTACTCTCATACAACTTTAATGATGGAGCTTCTTATGGGCGGAGGTTTTATATAAGTCCAGAAATGGATTTACATTCAGGGGTCTGTTAAGTGGAACCAGAGGGATTCTATTATAAGGTAACTTTAATGGCTAGTATAGCTACAATAATTATATTAATAACTATATTAATATAGCTATTAATATTATAGCTGAGGGAAGCGGCTGTGGCTCAATCAGTAGGGCTCCCGTTTACCATATGGGAGGGGCTCCCGTTTACCATATGGGAGGCCCCGGGTTCGGTTCCCGGGGCCTCCTGGTGAAGGCAAGCCCGCCCGCACGGCGTGGTTGGCTGACCCAGCGAGCACAAGCAGCAAGGCGGGGATAAATGAATAAATAAAATCTTAAAAAAATAATAATAATAATATTATAGCTGAGATACTGGAGTATCTCATGGCATTCAAGGAAGAGCTGGCCTTCTCTTCAGGATGCTATCATCAGCCACCAAAAAATTCCAGGCCCTGGGAGTTTCAAGTTTCAAATTCTAAAGTCCTGGGAGAATTTTTCAGTTACTTACTTCTGCATAAAGTTCATCCCAAAACTTAGAAGTGTAGAACAATTTACCTGTCACACATCTATGGTTTGGGCTCAGCAGGACAACTCTCACTTGGGATCTTCCATGGTTGCATTTAAATGGTGGTTGGGGGTGGGGTTACCTGAAGGTTCAACTATGTTGGATATCCAAGATGGCTTTTTTGCTCACGTATCTGGAATCTCAGATGGAAAAGCCCATGGCTGGGTGACTATTTCTCTCTTCCTACACAACCCCTCATATGGTTAGCTTGGACTTCCTTACAACGTGGTGGACAATGGAAACAGGCTACCCCCAGAGTGAGCATTCCAACAGACCAGGTGGAAGATGGAAGGCTTGTTATGGCCTTACATGTCACTTCTGCCCTAATCTATTGGTCAAAAACTAACCATAGAGCTATCCCAGGCTCAAAAAGGAGGAGACTACATAAGAGTTTGAATCCTGTGAAGTGTGGGTCATTAGGGGTCACCTTTAGAGACTAGCTATTACAGAATTTGTTGGTTCCACTGGGTTACTTATATCACAAGTATGGGCAGATCCAGGTTTTATCTGGCTTGAAGCATATATAATTTGGAGGGCTTTCTTGAAGAATGGAAGGAGGGCCTATGGTGATTTGTAGCTATATGTACCCCAGAGAAACTTAATCCATTCCTGTGGGTATGAACCCTTTGTAAGTAGGAACTTTTGATGTGTTTACTTCAGATAAGGTGCGGCCCACCTCAATCAGGATGGCTCTTACTCCTATTACAAGAATATAAGCAGGATAAAATTCAGGCACGGAGGGAGAAAGCCATGGGAAGCAAGAAGCTGAAATTCAACAAAACCCAGAAGAGAACTGAGAGGCCTGAAGAGGTCACTATGTGCATTGCTATGTGACAGAGGAGCCAAGGACCAAGAATCCCCAAAGCCAGCCCCAGAGTGCCAGGCTTCAGGAAGAAAGAATCGCCTTGATCAGTCTTTGATTTGGATTTTCTCTTAGCCTCAAAATCATGAGCTAGTAAGTTCTTATTATTTAAGCCGAACCATTGCATGGTATTTGCTTGAGCAGCCCCATGCAATGAGGGGTCCTGAAGCTAAAGCCTCATTATAGCTTATAATTAATCTGCTTCTGCTCCCCTCTTCCAAATCAGCTATGGTAAGGGAGCAGATTTTTTTTTTAGGAGGTACTGGGGATTGAACCTAGGACCTTGTACATGGGAAGGAGGCACTCAACCATTTGAGCTACATCCGCTCCCCATACATGGTTTTGGTGGGCTCATCTACCCTTGTGTGCTAGGGCAGTTTCCAGAAAAGGGAGATTCATTGTGAACTCTCCTAACCCCTCACCAGAAGTGTGCAGTGTTCACTTTAATATAATCTGATCATTTAATTGACTAGAACCCAGGTTTCCTGACCTCCAAGAAGTGATTCTTCCAATGTATATTTCATTTTTTACCAAAAAAAAAAAAAAATGGTGGGATAAGAAGGATACAAAAAAAGAAAATACGATCCTCTCATTTTTTTTCCTCTGGCTGCTCCTTAAATATTGATATTCTTCAAGGTTTTTTCTTATTTTTTCTCCCCAGATGACCTCTACTTTCACATGATTTCATCTACCACCACAATCAGAAGATTGTACCTATAGTCCAGACCCTGTACTTCCAAGTGTGTACTAGACATTTCCATTTGGATATCCCCAAGGAATGTCAAGATCTGAGTGGTCAAAACTTAATTCATCCTGTATTCCTTATTATGATTAGAGCCACCGTTCAGTCATTTCAAGAACATTTATTGAGCATTTATGTGCCAGGCACTGGAAATATAGTAGTAAGAAGATAGACAAGGTCTCTGTGCTAAAAACAGACATTAAATTAAGATGATTACAGACTGTGATAAAGGCTATGACAAAAATAAACAGAACATTGAGATAGTAACTGGGGGAGGACCCTTGCAGGAGGAAGATCAGGGAAAGGTTTTCTGCAAAGGTAACATTTAGACTTTGATTTGAAGGAAGAGATGCCCACCATGCAAAGAAGTGGGGAAAGAACAGCAAGAACAAAGCCCCCCCAAACAGGAAAACGCTTAGTGTGTTCAAGTAGCAGCAAAATGAACCAGTGGTAATGAAGTTAAGAGGAAGAATGGCTTGAAATGAGGTTGGCAGGAGGGAGAAATCAGACTATGCAGGGCCTGTAGGCCTTGTTAGGAGTTGGATTTTATTCTAAAAACAAAGAGAAGTCACTAAAGGATTTCATGGTGGCTGGGGGTTGGGTGTCACAATCTGATTTACAGTTTTAAGTAAGCAAACTGGCTAGTGTGTAACATGAATTGTGGAGGGGAAAGAGTGGAAGAAGGAAGACCAATTGGGAAGTTATTGTGGTAGAACAGTTTAGAGACAGCTTGAATTAAGGTGGTAGCAAAAGAGATCAGAGGAAATGAATGATTAAAGATTAATAAATAGCAGCAGAACCATAGATTTAGTGATGGATTGAATTTAGGGGATGAGAGAGGAAGAAATCAAGGAAAGGTCTAGGTTTTTGTGTGTGTGTGGTTTTTTTGTTTTGTTTTTATTGTTATGGTTACTATTTTTTTATTAGAGAAATTGTGGGTTACAAAACAGTCATGCATGGTCCTAGGTTTTTTGAGCAACTTCATGAGTATCACCACCACACAATCTCCAAAGGCACTATCATCTACTTCTCCCTTCCCCTCCTCCTCCGTAAGTCTTGTTGATTCTAACCCTTAAATTTTTCTCATATCAGCTCCTCTGTCTCCATTGTCATTCAGGTTTATGTTCTCCTTTAATTACATCCATAAAATATTACTATGTATTAGGCACTGTGCCAAATGCTGGAGATAACTAAATAATAGACTGTGCTTTCAGGGACCATACAGTCCAGCCTTTCCCTGCCTTCTGTCTTGTCTCCTTTCAATACATCTTTATAAATGGATGCCTGTATGCTTCCCACACTTTAATGTGCAGATGAATCATCTAGGATCTTGTTTAAAAGGCAGATTCTGATTCAATTTTAACAGGGCTGGAGACCGCCTCTTGAAAGACCATCTTTATAAAATTTATAGACCCTCTGAAAGGCTACCCAAGAAATAAGGAATAATGGTTGTCACTGGGATGAAAAGAATGGCTGTTCACTGTATGTCCTTTCATAATTTGAATATTGTATCAAGTACGTGTAATACACCAAGTACGTGTATTACATATTTAAGAAAACAAAACAAAACCAAAATATCAAAACTGCTCTCCTCGTAAAACCCTGCAGTGGAGACCAGTGGCCTAAAGAGCAGAGTGCAGTTGCTTAGTCCACCTTAAGCCCATTATGACTAGTTTACCTGTTCAGCCTTATCACCGATTGCGCCACTGAGCCACACTCAATTGCATTAGGTCTGGACGACACGAGCGGTTCTTTTTACCGGAAATGCGCCTGAGCACATTTCACTTGGTTTCACTTGGTTTTCAAACTTCAAGTTCTGCGGCGCCTATCTCCAGAAGCCTTTCCTGCACTCTCCCGGCCCCCGCCGCCGTTAATGTTACCTTTTCACATTTAACCTCATAATGCTCCTTTTTGTTGCAGTAATCACAGGGTCAAAATTTGTTTACATGCCTATCTTTGCTTCTTGGGGGCAAGACTAGTGCTTACGCCTAGCATAGAACGAGGAGCTCCGAAATTGTTCTGAGAAAATAATTAATATATTGGCCTCAAGGGGCTCACAAGAAAGGAAATCCTCGAGGATGGGGGCTCTCTCCGATCCCTTCTGGGGATCAAGCGAGCCTCGAGCAGGCTCCAATCACCCTGGCAAGGAAGGCGGAGGCTGGCCCCTCTCCACTCGCTCCTTCCCCGGCGCATGCCGGCTTCCAGAGGGGTCCTCTCCGGCGCTGGACGGCGCCCTCCGGAGCCGGGAGACCCGACCACCGCCCCCCTATCGGCCGGCCCTCTTCTGGGCACGACAAGGAGAAGCTAGGGGTCTACTTTGGTATCCGCCAGCGGCCACAGCCGGTGATCAAAGGAAAGGCGCACCAGCCGAATGCCCGTGGGTGGGGCTGGGCTGGAGATGTCAGAGGCGGACGGGCGGGAGCCAAGGTCCAGGCAAGGAGCCTCCCTGCTAACTTCCCCGCACTTACGTTTCCTCCCTTGGGCTGGGGCTGGGCTGGCGGTCTCCGGGCCGCTTCCTCTCTCCCGCCCCGCCAGCCTCCAGGACCTTTCTGCGCCGTGGGAAACGGCCCACTTGGCTCCGCCCCCGCCGCTCCCAGTTCCGCCCCCGCCGCGTTCACGCCCCCTCTCCGCCCGCGCGCAAGTCGCCGCCGCCAGGAGGAGGCGGGGCCTCGTCCCCGGAGCACAGTCAGCCACGGTCCCAGCCTGCCCTGCGTCGGCCAACGAGAGCAAACTCAGTGACTCACCTCCGCCCCGCGAACTCCTCGGTCGCTCTCCCCCTCATACACGCTCACACCCGGCCTGAGATGGCGGCAGCGGCGGCAGCGGCGGGGGACTCCGACTCCTGGGGTGAGGAGAAGTTCGGGGGCTGGGCCCAGGCCGGCGCTGGCTACACGCCGAGTCAGGCACTAACGCGGCTCGCTCTCTTCCGTAGACGCGGACACGTTCTCCGTGGAGGACCCGGTGCGGAAAGTGGGGGGCGGTGGCACCGCCGGCGGGGACCGCTGGGAAGGCGAGGACGAGGACGAAGACGTCAAGGTGGGTGCGGGCCCCGCAGCCCGGCAGCGCGAGGCGGGCTGTCCCTTGCGGGAGGCTCGCCGGCGAAGGGGCGGGAGAACTCCGGGCCCAGGGGCGCCGCCCGGGCCTGCGGGCCGTGGGTCCAAGCATGAGCGTAGGGCTCTTGAATGCCATCTTCCTCTCCACTTGCAGGCCATATGGGCTGGAGACCCGCGGCGTGGCCTCCCGGACTCCTTAGCCGAGGGTGGCAGCTGCTCCCGCCCCAGCCCGGGCCCTTCTTTGAGGGTCCACGCTTGGGCCTGGATCCCTCCCACCCGCCAACTGGCGACGGGAGGTGACAGCAGCGGCTGGGTCGGCCCACGTGCTAGCTTCTCCGTCCGGAGCCGCTCGGGGATGAGGCTCGGAAGTTGGGGATTGAGTCTTGGCGTATCCCATATGGGAAGTCTGCAACCCTCCTGCCTTTTCGAGGTCAGGTCTCTTCAGGACCTGTAACCAATTCATGTCTCTGAAGGCCCATTTATAGTAGAGTTTGCCGAACTGTTAGATGAGTGAACTATTGTAGTTTAATTTCAACCTTTTTTCAGCAAATGTAAAGTGAAATAAGTTTTAGCTCTCCCTTCCCCCATCCTATAGTGAAAAGGATGAACTCAGCCCTGGGATAGGCAGTAGCTAGTGGTCAGATACCTAAGTCCACTCAGCTACCTGAATAATTGGAAGTTGAGAAATTGAGCTCTTCATCTATACATACGGAGGACACGTAAGGATGAAAACTGTGAAAATTTGATGGTTAGGATAGATAAGAGGCCAGTGTTGTTTTCCCTCAGAAGGTATGACTTCTGCATTTTTTTTTTTTTTTAAGTAGCTACAAGTCTCAAGTCCAGAATGGTAAATCTTAAGACTCTCAAGCCCTTATTATTGGCCTTTCGTGGTTTTGATTAAGAGAATACCACTCTCCTAACTTCTACCCTTCAGTATATATTGAGAACGGTATAAATTCTTTGTGCTTGGATTGAAATTTTTAAGCCAGATAGTCATGAATTTATTAGCAGTCTTCAGTCTGATGTGTGGATGGCCAATTTATCAAACAGCCTGAGGTTCAGGGATATATGAGTTTTGCACACGTTGGAGTTACTAAATGAGTAGTACTATTATTGACTCAAGATGCTTAGTTAATTCATTTACATGTTATATAGACAAGGGGATGAATTGAGTTACCAGGCTCATTACAAGATATTAGTTATCTCCCTACAGCAGATTTTCAATTTTGAGCCTTAAGCTCAGATTTATCATTTTGCTTTTTCTATGCATACTTGATGTGACAGTTAAGACATCTATTATGAAAAATGGAGATGTTAGCAAATACAAAGAAAAGATTAGAGAAGTGAGGAGAGAAGTCCCAGGAAGTAAAGTTTGAATAGAGTAGTCTGGACTGATATAATGAAGAAACCTGCCTTGGATTATGGGATCTAAGTGGTGTTGATTCTGATCAGTATAATTCTGATTACTTGGAACTAATTTTGGAGATTCACAAATTGTAAAAGACCGTAAAGGTCATTTTGTCCAGCACTCCTTTACTGCAGAACTTCTTTCTTTTATACACATAACTTTTCACAAACTTTGAAGTTGATTTTGGAAAAGGAAGCTGAACTTGTCCATTATATTCCTGTGTTGAAAAGTTGGTTTATTTCTGTTGAGCTTCTCCAAGATTCTCAAGATACTACTCCATGGAGTAGTTTGATTCCTGGGCTTTGGAATCAGACAGACCTGTGTTTATATTTATATTACTGCCTTGATATTTTCTAGATCTTAAGGAAGTTATTTGATCTTTCTCTTTTAGTTTCCCAATCTGTAGATTTTCCAAGGGTAAATGGCCATTATAGGAACTGTCTCAGAGGATTATTTTGCAGATTAAATGAGGTAATATGTCAAGGACTAAGCAGAATAAATGTTGATCCTCACTTCATGGCAGATGCTTCATTTTTTTTTTTGGCTAACAAAGTATGTTTAGGCTCTTTAGGTCTAGTATTTATGTTTATTTTTTGACACATTATTTATGATTTCCTAAACCAAGAAGAAGTAAGTGCTTTCTGCAGTGCCTATTTACTATGAATTTTGTGTTTTGGATGAAATGACCATAGTTATCAAGCAAGTGGTTGCTTGTTCAGAGTTGCTAATTTAGAATGCCATCACCTTGGGTGGTGATGAGTAACACCAAATTTCTAAATTCTTATCTTTTTGTAAGGAGAGACAAATAAGGCTTAGTTTCCATGAGACTGAATAATTGTAATCCTTAAATGATATAATATGTGAACTTAAAAAAAATTCAAATTAATGCTAGTCATATAGAAACTAGCATTAGTTCTTCAGTTTATGTCAATATCTAATGCTTAATCTTTAAGAATAAAGGTATCATTTATAACATCCTGAGAGTTAAAAGGAAAACTGAGGTATTTGTTAGGGTAGTTAACTCTACTGGTTTACTATTTGACTTAGGTGAAACTACAGAACTGTTAATTTTCATGGGGTAAATGTTATGATTCTCCTCAGTTAAAAAGGTAAGAACTAAAGAACATAGTTTCCTGTCTCACTGGCTTTATTTTACCTTTCTTATTATCCTGGTGTTATCTAGAGTCCAGTGGGAAGAATCGTTCGCTTGGCATATATTACTGGACTCTTTCCCCATTGTTAGAATGATCTCATTCTACTCATGCACTCTTTTGTTAGGATCCTATCTCAATTAATAGTTTAACTCTACTAGAGTAAAGGCATTTTTCAGGCATTGGAAACAGCACTTCTGAAGAATGGGTCTATATTTTGGAGAGATATGAGGTTCTTGGCAAGTACTCAGATGGTGGGCATTTTGCCAGGAAATGGATATCTTGAAGTGTGCTGTGCGGGTATAACTTAAAAGGAAAAATTCCAAACATTGAGAGGAAAGTTTAATAAATCCATGGTCAGTCTTAGTTCTTCTATATCCCCATTTACTCCTGTCCTCCTCTGACCAGATTATTTTTAAGAAAATCCCAATCATATTTCAGTACCCAGAACAATTTTTATAAACCAGCAAGTTTTAAATTAGAAAGCATGTCTGTTACTGAAGAATATGTACCTATCTTAATTTATTATGCTGGATCATTGGAAATAAATAGGCTGTTTAGTGTTCAGTGTCTTGATTTTGCTTAGCTAGGAATTTAAAGTAGAATTGCCTGATAATAGTTCCAAATATGAGGCAGATAGGCATTGAGATCATGGAACTCAACTGAGTGCTGAGCCCCCAAAGGCAGGAGGTACCTTAGCTTCCATAGACCAGCCTAGTTCTGAGATGACAAAAAGGCATTTGGGCTTTTTAAAAAACTAAACTTTGCTGGGAAGTCTAGCTTGGCCAGGAGCTTGTTGCACAGTTCTGAGGCCTCTCAGAGTAGGTACTCACAGTTTACAGAACATCAGTAAAAGGTTCTTTTCATACAAGAGTATGTTTTATCTAAAAAGCAAGCTACTTAAAGAAAAAGGGAAGGGGAAGGAGCATATGTTAGTGGACTATTGTTATGGAGCAGGAGTTTTGTTGCTCCTCTGAGGCTACCTCTATTTGATCTATAAATATACCTTGCTTCAGTTGGAAAGCATTTTCAGTCCTAGATGTGTTCTCTCATTGCATGTGACATTCTGTAGTTGTGTATTATAAAAATGACAGGACCAGTCAGTATAAAAATAAATACTTTTTATTTTTGTTAGAAATAAAAAGAAAGCAGAATTTTAAAATTTTTGTTTTGTTTTGAATACGTAGTCATGTTCTTTTTGGAGGCAGGTTTTAAATTTGAAAAGCAGCTCTATCTTTCAGAAAAATTGCTCAAATGATGGTATGTATCTGCAGGGCAAAAGTTTAGATAAGCAATTAGTTTATAAACAGCCTCTATTCTAACAAAGCTAGTTATTTTAGGGGAGCATCCTGGGTGATTCTTTTTGAGATGAATTAGATATTATAGTTGGAGGATTTATTAGCTACCAAAAATAATTGGGTAAGAGATTTAATTGGACAGTGACAGCTTCTTGAACCAAATAACCATTTAGGGCTCTTTTGAAGTGAATTATAGACTTACTACTCCCTATTTCAAGTGTTAATTTTAGATATTTCTCTAGGAATCCTTTCTGCATTTTAACTGAATTTATCACCAGCATTTAAAAAGTCCTGGTTGCCTTTCCGTGCTACCCGCAGAGGGGTCCAAACGGCGTTGTCCTGGCTTCCCGTCATAACTTAAGGGAAACTTAAACAATGTCCGGAGCCCTTGATGTCCTGTGGATGAAGGAGGAGGATGTCGTCAAATTCCTTGCAGCAGGAACCCACTTAGGTGGCACCAACCTTGACTTCCAAATGGAACAGTACACCTACAAAAGGAAAAGTGATGGCATCTACATCATAAACCTGAAGAGGACCTGGGAGAAGCTTCTGCTGGCAGCTCGTGCCATTGTTGCCATTGAAAATCCTGCTGATGTCAGTGTCATATCTTCCAGGAACACTGGCCAGCGGGCTGTGCTGAAGTTTGCTGCTGCCACTGGAGCTACCCCTATTGCTGGGCGCTTCACTCCTGGAACCTTCACTAACCAGATCCAGTCAGCCTTCCGGGAGCCACGTCTCCTGGTTGTGACCAACCCCAGGGCTGACCACCAGCCCCTCACAGAGGCATCCTATGTCAACCTGCCCACCATTCCCCTGTGCAACACAGACTCTCCCCTGCGCTATGTGGACATCGCCATCCTGTGCAACAACAAGGGAGCGCACTCAGTGGGTCTGATGTGGTGGATGCTAGCCCGGGAAGTCTTGCGCATGCGTGGCACTATCTCCCGTGAGCACCCATGGGAGGTCATGCCTGACCTCTACTTCTACAGGGATCCTGAGGAGATTGAAAAGGAAGAGCAGGCCGCTGCTGAGAAGGCTGTGACCAAGGAGGAGTTTCAGGGTGAATGGACGGCTCCTGCTCCTGAATTCACTGCTACTCAGCCCGAGGTCACAGACTGGTCTGAAGGCGTGCAGGTGCCCTCCGTGCCCATTCAGCAGTTCCCTACTGAAGACTGGAGTGCTCAGCCAGCAGCTGAAGACTGGTCTGCAGCCCCCACTGCTTAGGCCACCGAGTGGGTGGGAACCACCACCGGGTGGTCCTGAGCTGCTCCACAGGCTCTAACAGGAAGTGGAAATGAGGGTGTCGGAAAATAAACATCGGTTTCTATAAAAAAAAATAAAATAAAGTCCTGGTGTTTAAATAGGGCAGATTTTTCTAAAACGGTGCAGCAGACATTCTACCTTACATTTACTCTGTGGGCACCTACTAGTTTTAAAACTATGGAAACAGAAACTCTTTAGTTATATAGGGGAAAGCACCTGGCTGATTTTGTAATTATATTTATTTGGAGGTATGGCCAGTCTTTTGTTGATATCACTATGCTCTCTTCTTCAGGGACTTCGTGCCATTGTGGTAGTAACTTTAGGGAAGATTTGTGAGCACTCTGGGGTGAGGCTTGTCTTTCATGGGTTCTGTAAACTGAAGAGCAGATGGCATAGCTGTTCCCAGGACTTGTTATGAATCATTGCTTTTGCTGCTAAGATCCATTCTGTGATGGATGGAAGATTTCTAGGTAGCTTCATTATGACCGCACTGATTGGACAGTTTAACTTTAGACTGTTTATGAGATAAGGTTTATGCCTTGATGAGGAAGTCAGGGGTAGGGATAGAAGTGGGACATAGAGTTGGTATGAATGAGAACCTGAGGGAGCAGTAATATGGGTGGGGTGAGGTTTTGCTGGGAGCATCTTTGAACAGAATTGCTCTTCTGTTGTGTCTCTTTTTCTGTGTTGGAGGTATTGAGATGTAATTGCTCGTTTTCAGTTATATCCCTCCCTGCTTGTCCTCTTACTACCAGAAGGTACTTGGCCAGTTTCTTAAAATTAGTAGAAAACCACCACAGGCAGTTTGAGATTTGAAGGTGGGTAACTGCTAGCTGGAGCTGGACATATCTTCTTAGTGTGTGCCATATCACTTCTCTGTGGATCTCCCTGTGATCCCAGAAGCGCTTATCCCAGAAATAATTGAAAGAATGGATTTCGGTGGGGCTCTTGAATAGGGGGAGACTTAGTTCCTAGATAATTATTTTATATTTCAGGATTCTTGGTCCATTCAGATCAGGTTCCTTCATAGTTTTCACTGAGACTGTGGGATAGCTATCTCTGGACCTCAATTTCCTTATCTGTAAAATAGCAATAATAATAATACCTTACTTATAGGATTATTATGAAGATTGTGTTACTACATTTAAAACCCTTGGCAATGTGTTTGATGCAAAACAAACTTTACTCAGTAAATGCCATCTATTAGTATTACTAGCAGAGGGTTGTAAGTATGCTCCCCCTGGAAATAAGCAGATAGTCCTATCTGAAGTACCGCCTAAGCAGTATCTCACTCACAGACCCAGCCTTCCTATGTTCTGTGAAGATTAAAAAAAAAAGAACAGCAGCTGAACAACCAAACACTTAGTAGTTAACATTTTACTTTTAGCTCTCTGGTTCCTTTTGTACTGTGGTGTATTCCTCTAAGTACTTGAGCAAACCAGTGAGGGTAATACAAACATTTCATCTATAATTTCTATCTCTAGTATCTTAGATGTCCAAATAATTCGCTGGTTTGCCTTAAATCTGTTAAAACTGAACTGTGGATTAAATTGACAAGGTAAGGTGATTATAAAATACAATCTTTTATTCATAGATCTTCCCACTTTGCATGCAGATTCCATGGCCCCTGCAACACAACCTTAATCAGGATGTTGGATTTTTAATTTCTTTGTCAGACTTTAAAAAGGTTTTTATTAAGAATCAAGTCATAGTTTATATACCTAGACTGATTCAGATTTTATGATCTCTCTTGTTAGAAAGTCAGAGTTGTGACACAATACTCAGCATCTGCCTCTTCCAGTAGCATCAGGGCCTTCAGCTTTGCATCTGCCATCCTGTGGCTCAGCCTCAAAGAACGTGTCATAGTGTGCCTGGTGGTTGCTGAGACAATGGCCAGGCTACCTAGAGATTAATGCCCTATTCAAGTACAGAGTTGTATCTGTCCCTAATAGACTTGAACCTTCCAAATTCTGTGGAGCCTTAAGAAAATTGTGATTGATAATTGGTTTATTTTCAGCTGAGGAGAAGTGCTCAGTGACTAAGGTATAGAAGAGACAGTGTAAACCTAAGAACTTTACTCTCTGCAAAATGCCCTGCCCAAGTTAGGAAAGTTGATTCCATGAAGGTGTTGATCAGCTCTTGACTCCTTTTTAATACTGGGCTTAAATATTATATAGATTTAACTCATTATCCAGGGTTGCATTGTATGGAATATTGCTTGAAATAAATGAATTATTGGCTAGCTTTTAGATTTGGGAAATTAAGAAATAAAATGTCCTCTCAACTTTTTATTTAAAACAACTGCAGATCACTTTGTAAGAGGCTATTAGTTTTGTTTGGTTGTCATGTGTTTTAATTATCAATGGAGAAGCTTTTTTTTTTTTACTGGAATTAGACAAGTTGATATAAAAACAAATATATAAGAATGGCCAGGAAAACACTGAAAAACCTGAAAACCAATGGAGGGAAGGGGTGAGAATTGGGAGCAGAACTAGCCTTAGCAGAGAGTAAAACATACTATAAAGCCTCTGTTATTAAAACATTATGGTACTGGGGCCTGAATAGACAAATAGATCATTGAGATAGACTAGAAAGCTCAGAAATAGACCAGATCCATATGGATATTTGGTACATGGTACAACATGGTGCAACATGGTGCAGAGAAAGACTTTTTAATAAATGATGCAGTGATAATTGGATAGCCATTTGGAAGAAGATAAAATTAGATCCATACTTCACACCATACACAAGAAGAAATTCCAGATGGATTAGGGATCTAAATGAATGAACAATGAAACCACATAAGTTCTGGAAGAAAATGTGGGTGAATTCCTTGGTGTAGAAAAGACTTTCTAACTGACTCAAATCCAGAGATAATGAGAGAAAATATTGATAAAATTTTACTGCATAAATTTGTGAGGGGCATGGCACTTGATGGGGGAAACATTAGAGACAGTTCCTCTAAGAGAGGCACAAGGCAGGGATGCCCATTATCTCTCCTGCTACCCACATTGCACTGGAGGTATTGGCCAGTGCAATTAGATAAGAGAAATCAATTGCAGAGGCATAAGATTGGTAAAGAAGAAATAAAGTTATCTTTTGTTTCCAGAAGATATGACAGTATACTTAGAAAACCCTAGCGAATCAATGATAATTCTAACTCAAATGATAGGTGAATTCAGTATGGTAGCAGGATGTAAAATTAACATACAAAAACCTGTAGTTGGAGGACATAGTAGGAGGAAAAAAGCTATTTACAAAAACAACACAGAATAAATACTTGTGAATAAAACTAATGAGAAATGTGCAAAACCTCTGGAAGGGAAACTTTAAAACACTCCTGAAAGACACAAAAGTATACCTGAACAAATGAAAAGAAAGTCCCTGTTCTTGGCTAGGATGGTTCAACATTATAAAGGTGACAAGTTTTATAAATTTAATTGTAATTTTAATTTGTAAATTTAATGCAATCCCAATAAAAATACTGATCTTGTTTTTATGGAGTTAGACAAATTGGTAATAAATTTCATATGGAAAGGCAAACATGCAAGAATTATTAATGAAGTCCTTTTCTTTAGGATAACTGGGATGACGATGATGATGAAAAAAAAGAGGAAGCGGAAGTAAAACCAGGTGAGCCACTGGTGGTCCTCCATTTTTTGTGTTATGTCTTGGTGAGCATCTGCTGCTTATTGTAAGACAAATGACAAACTGCTCAAAAAATTAAAGTTTTTGATTTTTAGAAACTAAGTAACTTTCTAGCTCCACTTTATTCTCTTCTCCCCGCCTCTCTTCTCTCTCTTCCCAAAACATAATCAGATTACATACCGGCAGTTTTTATGTTTGAGTGCTGGGTATTGTACAGAGGAGTATGGTACAATAGAGTGTGGCATCATAGTCAACTAAGTTCTGCCTAAAGGACTGGGGAAATGTGAAAGGAGAGATATTTGAGTCTTAGAGGGTCAGTTTAAAGGAGAGAAAGGAAGAGTTACAGAACTTTCCCATTTTTATTTGCCAAGAATTCACTGTATGAAATTGGAACTGGGAGAGGTTTGGTCTCTGGAAGTAATAAGTATCATGTCCATCTTATATTCAAGATAACTGATTAAAACATTTCTTTAGTTCCAGAAGTAAAAGTTTCAGAGAAGAAAAAAATAGTAGAGAAGATCAAAGAGAAAGAGCGGCAGCAGAAGAAAAGGCAAGAAGAAATTAAAAAGAGGGTAACTGCTATTCATTTTCTAAAATACAGAATTCTCACATTCATAGTGGTACAGTGTCTGACAGGCAGCAACTATTACCTAGCAATTTGAAAGGCTCTGTGAAGGTTATAAATGGACTCCATCAAATAGGTGAATCCCAAAACAAACTGAATATGTGGTTTTTTCCAAAAACAGAACCCAAAAGCTTTATGTATTACAGTGTTTTAAGTTTTCACAAACATTCAAAAACAGTCATGATTGTGTAGCAACCATAGTCAGTGATTTTTGCTGGAGCCTGCTAGTTGTGATTAGTCTTTATCTGCAGAGTACCTATTGAGTGAAATATAGAAAACGTCCATTTCTCAGCCATGTACTATATGTGTTTTTGTTCTTTAATTATTTGTAGCTGGGTCAGGAATACTGTTTCTCTCTCTCTCCACCCCACAAGTAAATATTGGTTTCTGTGTTTCCACAGAAACCCGTATTTGTATTTATGTTAAATATAACCATATATAATACTTATTCTTCTCCTTCCTTGCACACTGTTTCCACCTTGCTTTTTTATTTAGTATATCATGGAGATCTTTCCAGATCAGGACATGGAGAGCTTTTTTATTCTCAACTTTTCTTAAAGAAAATTTTCAAGCATAGACTGGAGACAAAAAACAGAATAAGCATATGCACATTACTTAAATTTAACAGTTGTTAATATTTTGCCATATTTGCTTTTTTTCCCCAAAAATATAATCAGGTAAATAGCAAGCATAATTGCATTTTACCTCTAAATACTTAAATATGCATCTTTAAAAAGTATGGATATTTCTTACATGATTACAATAGCATTATCATACTTAATACAATGAACAATACTTTTTAATCATCATCTAATACTCGGTTTATATGCATTTTTTCCTAGGTATCCCAAAATGTCTTTTACATAGGTTGTTAATATATCCTAATTCTCCTACAGTATCTACTCCTATCTCTCTCTTTGTGTTTTTTTTAAATGATATTGACTTGTTGAAGATACCAGGCTAGTTATCTTTTAGAACATCTCACCTTCTGGATTTGTCTGATTGCTTCCTTATGGTTACAGTTCTCCTGTTAACTTGGCAGTTAAGTCTAAAAGTTTAATTAGGTTTGCATTAAACATTTTTGACTAGAATATGTTAGCAGTAATTCTGTGTATTTCATATTCTATCACATAAGATCATGTAACACCTGTCCTATACTAAAATTAATCACTGGGTTAAGATCGAGACAGCCTGATCCTTCTATTGAAAAATTACTTTTTTCCTCTTGCAAAGTAATCCAGTTTCACATCAGTTCTTCACCCACTGGTTTTAATATCATTGGTTATTGCTTAATTATTTCATTAGGAATTGCAAAATGGTGATTTTTGCCCTTCTGTGATTCCTCTTCCATTTACTGACTGGCATTTTGGTTACCTTGAATATGTTTCTACTGGAAAGGCAGGATAAAAGCTTAATACTTTAATTTTTTTTTTTTTTTTTTTTTTTTAAGATTTTATTTATTCATTTATCCACCCCTTGCTGCTTGTGCTCGCTGGGTCAGCTAACCACGCCGTGCGGGCGGGCTTGCCTTCACCAGGAGGCCCCAGGAACCGAACCCAGGGCCTCCCATATGGTAAACGGGAGCCCTACTGATTGAGCCACAGCCGCTTCCAATACTTTAATTTTAATTACGTACTTTCAGAATAAGGAGTGAGTGTAATAACCTTAAATGGTGAAAAAAGAGATTTTTTTAAAGTTTTATTTTCTCTCTTTTGAGTTAATTTTTGAACTTATATAGGCTTTTATAAACTTAACTGTGTTTTATTCAGACAGTGATTATTTTTTTTATCATGCTCAAATTGTCACAACTTTCGCCAGTAGGAGTCCCTTGAAAACTGGTTTCTTTGTTCATCCTTTTGACAGAACCCCATTAGTCTTTGAAAAAGTACAGGTTCACTTGGTAATTTTTTTTTTTTTTTTTTTTTTGAATAATCTCTGTCCCAGGCCTGAAATCAGCTACTTCTTGAGGGTTCCTTTTAAGTGAGAAACAGTATTAGAGACCAAATCTAGGTGCTAGGAGTTCTCAGTATTTATTAGGGTGGCCTGGCCTTCAAGATCCTTTTACTTGGACAAAGCCAGGAAATTGTGTATGTGTTAAATCATTAGTTCATGTTGATATTTCTACTTTATAGATAACAATACAGTTTATAACTTTGGTTTTATATTTCTATTTCCTTTCTCTTAAACTGAAAATCTTGGTTTCTCATAAAGTTAATATAATTGCTTACTTTTTTCTATAATAACAATATTAATACTAACAATGTAAATTAACTATTGAATGAAATTTAGGATTTCTTTGCAGTTCTTTTTGAACAAGAGTATATTCTAAGGATGTATAATTAAGTCCTGGGTTCTAAAGTCACTTGAATAACTTTTTGTGTGTTGTTATGTCTAATTTGATATACATTATGGAATTATTTTCTTTCCATGTGTTTTCAATTTTAGAGATTTTTTCTTTTTTAATTTTATTTTTTGAACATGAAAAATATTCAGAATCAAAACTATACAAAAATAGTATACTCAGAAAAGTCTCAGACATCCTGTTCCTATTAACCCCTGTAAGAAACCATTTTCATTAGTTTCTGTTTTTTATCTTTAATTATTCTTTTTTTGGTAACACTATAATATTCCATTGCCTAGATACACAATAATTTGTCAGCAGTCCCTGTTGTTGGACAGTTGGATTTTTTCCCCAATCCTTCTCATGATAAACAGCGTCTTAGTGAATTATGGTGTATGTATGTCATTTGTCACGGGTACAGCTCTTTTTGTAGGATAAATTCCCAAATGTGGGATTGCTGGGTCAAAGGATAAATCACATTTGTAGTCTAGGTAAATGTTCCCAAACTGCATTCTGTATGGGGTTGTACTATTTTGAGTTTTCCAACAATATGGGACTGTCTGTTTTCCTCAGTCAGGAACATTTTAGATGCTTTTAATAATTTGTATTTGTATATCTAAAAATACCATATCACTTCTCGGCCTTTTGGCTGAGATCAAGTGTAAAAAGATCTGTGTGTCTCTATGATCCGAACAAGCAGTAGACTCTTGTAACTCAGTCCAAGGCAGGGGGTTTTTAACAAGGGGTCCATGAGCTTGAATTGAAATTCAAAAAAACATTCTTGTGGGGACGTGTGGGTGTGATATATTTATTAAATAATATATAGTAAAGTGTGGACTTAGAGTAAGGGGTCCATGGTTTTCACCTGACTGGCAGAGGGGACCGTGGAGCAAAAAAGGTTAAGAACCCTTGGTCTAAGGAGTTGTACTGATTGGATCTTTCTTGGTAATTGAGATTGGAATTAAACTTATTTTGTTGTATCTTGATATTAGTCTCCAATATGAAGACACAGTAATTTGAGTATACTTAGTTTATCTTAGGCCAAGCCTTGAATGAAGATATTTTTGGTTTTGATTCAAGAAATACATAATGATGTTTAGGACTACTAAGTGAATTAAAAGTTGCCAGATTTCCTTTTTTTCCTTTCTAGAAATTGTTCTCAGATTTTCTAACTTATCATAACTACCCTTTTTTCTATTCACATCTTTTCCAATTAAAAATAAAATGATCTATTTCAGAAATGGACTTCTGATCAGAATCTTCAAATTGCACAGGCCTGGATAACCCTGAAGGGCACAAATTCCCTGCATTTTTTTCCTTAGTAAATATTAAAGATATTTTCATCGTAATAAGAGTAATATTTGTTAGAGAAAGTTATATCACAGTTTATACACTAAGGATATACACTAAACTTATTATTTCAGAGAATTGGGATTGGGGAATGAGTAGTACTTCCACTATTGTATATTATAAAATTTCTTACAATGATAATGTATTACTTTAAAAATAGTACTATGTGATAAAAAGATAAATAATGGAAAAATGTTTTTCTGTATCTTGGAGAAAAACATGTTTTTAAATACCTGAATAGTATTCTGTCATGGATATGCCATGATTTAACCATTCTGTTCAACATTTAGGTTGTAAATTTTTTTGAAATTATAAACAATACTCTGGCAGATAACCTTGTGCATAAATATTTGTGTACAACTTAAGATGGTTCCTAGAAGTGGAATTCCTGGATTAAGGCATGTAAAAACATTTTTTTTTTTTTAAGATTTTATTTATTTACTTTATCCATTTTAAACCCCCCCTTCCCCATTTGCTGTTTTTGTGTCCATTTGCTGGGCAATTCTCTGTGTTTCCTGCCATCTCTTCTCATCCTCCTCCTCCAGTCTTCACCAGGATTCGACCCTGGAGACCTCCGATGTAGGAGAGAGGTATTCTGCTGCCTGCGCCACCTCAGCTCCTGGCTTCTGGAGCTTTCGGAGCATCTCGTCTTGTCTCTCCTCTGTTACGTCATCATCCTGCTGCATGGCTCCCGGGGCCTGACAGCTCAGCAGCACAGAGCCTGGCACAGAGCGTCACAGAGCCTTCTATATATATATTTTTTTTTTTTTTTATTTTACCGGGAGGTACCGGGGATCGAACCCCGGTCTCTCCATATGGTAGACGGACACCGAACCTCTTGAGCCACATCCGTTTCCCAGAAACTTGGTAATATGTATCAAGTTTTAAAATGTTTTTACAGGGGGGCGGATGTGGCTCAAATGGTTGGGCGTCCGTCTGCCATATGGAGGGACCGGGGTTCGATCCCCGGTACCTCCCGGTAAAAAAAAAATATATATATATATATATATATATTACCAAGTTTCCATCTAAAAAGGTTGCTCCAGTTTAGCCTTAGTAGCAGTATATAAGAGTGCCATTTTCTTCTTGCCACTAATCTCAATTCCTTATTAAAAAGCAAAAGGCTATAGAAATAAACTCACTCTTCCTGGGTGCCACATTACCAGCTGTGCTACCCACTGTTACCTTGGACCTTTTTATGTCTCAGTTTTTTATCTGTAAAATTGGGATAATAGTAACATCTATCTCATTCATTCTGAATTAATATATCTAAAGTTTTTAGAAGAATGCCTGCAGTGCAATAATTGTGTTTGCTATTTATAATTAATGTGCTTATAATATTCATACAATACAGAAATGTACTGGATCCATCAATCCAAGCCCTTTTAAAACTTCATGTCTCATTTTAGTTAGAAGAACCCGAAGAACCTAAAGCTCTAACACCAGAAGAACAATTAGCAGATAAACTGCGGCTAAAGAAGTTGCAGGAAGAGTCAGACCTTGAATTAGCAAAAGAAACTTTTGGTAAGTTTGAGGGTGTGACAGCAGTGCACTATTGAACAATTCCATATGAAAACTCCAGAAATCTTCTTTGTTATGAAGATTCAGAAAACATGTTCTTTTTTGACAAAACATGATACTGGCTAATTTAGTTATTAGAAAGCAGTTTTTAATTTCTTTATATATTTGCGATTTCATTACTTGAGAAGGTAGAGTGAAATACATGTTCATATTTTCCAATAGTTATATTTTGGGTATCAAATAAGTCATTGGACCCAAATAAAGTGTATTATTGCCTTGAATATTTTTGTCAGCTGGATAGAATTTTATGAAATGTTAGAACTGAAGCTTTGAAATTTAAATATTGGACTGACTGTAGGTGGCTTGTTGTATGGATAAGACTTAAAAATTAGGATGCTGGTCCAGGTGGGGAATTCAGCTTTGGATGTGGTTCAGGGTCTTTTTTTTTTTCTGACCCTTCTTGGCCCTCACCATGCCCTGTCTTTAGAGGGCTTCCGTTTCTGTATCAATCCTGCAGCTTTGCTTAGTGAATGAGACATGTTCAGGATCCTGTGGGATCAGTGGGTGACATGGCACAGAAGGGTAGAGTAAGACACATGGCCAAAAAAATAGTTAAAACTCTCCCTTCATTTAACCAAGTTTGTTGTTACGTGAAGTGTCATTACCTGTTGAATACTTCTCAAAGTAGAAGATCATATTGAAACAGTTAAAATAGACACAATTGATATACTCCACCTCTTCTCTAAAAGGGATCAAGCAGGCTGACTGTAGTAACCATTCTGCTTTCCCATGCAAGTGTGACCTTGTATATCAGTAGGTTTCTAGTAATCCTGAAGAGTTGCTGTGATAATCCTATGCATCAGTGTGTGCTTGGCATGTCTTAACTGCACTCATCTAATTTCAGAGGGCACCTAGCCATTATCATGTCTTCAAAGAATAGTAAAAGTGGCCCATGTATTTATTTAAAAATGGGTTTATGGGAAGCGGCTGTGGCTCAATCAGTAGGGCTCCTGTTTACCATATGGGAGGCCCCAGGTTCGGTTCCTGGGGCCTCCTGGTGAAGGCAAGCCTGCCTGTGCGGCGTGGTTAGCTGACCCAGAGAGCACAAGCAGCAAGGGGGGGATAAATGAATAAATAAATAAAATCTTTAAAAAATAAAAAAATAAAAAAATAAAAAATAAAAATGGGTTTATGCAATATGCTTAAAGTCTAACAAGGGGCACCGTGTTACAGATTAAAAGGCAAAAACATGCATTCATACCGTCATTGTTTGCTTAATAGTTTTTTTTTGTTTGTTTGTTTTGAGGTACAGAGGCCAGGGATTGAACCTAGGACCTCATATGTGGGAAGCTGGCACTCAACTACTGAGCCACATCACCTCCCTAGTTGGTTTTTTCATTTGTTTGCTTGTTGTTTGTTTTTGTTTTTAGGAGGCACCAGGGACCAAACCTGGTACCTTCCATGTGGGAAGCAGGCACTCAACCATTTGAGGCACATCCACTCCCTGTTAATAGGATATTCCCCACCCCCTTTTTTTTTCTCTTCTCCCCCACCTTGTTTTTTGCGCTTGCTGTCTGCTCTCTCTGTCCATTTGCTGTGTGTTCTCTCCCGTGTCGTCTCCCTTTTTATGTCATCTTGCTGCGCCAGCTCTCTGCAGCGTGGGCCAGCTTGCCTTCACCAGGAGGCCCTGGGAATCAAACCCGGGGCCTCCCAGGTGGTAGACGGGAGCCCAATCACTTGAGCCACATCCGTTTCATTAATAGGATTTTTTTTTTTTTTTTTTTTTACCGGGAGGTCCCGGGGATCGAACCCGGGTCCTTCCATATGGGAGACGGACGCCCAACCATTTGAGCCACATCCGTCCCCCCGTTAATAGGATTTTAATGTTGTGTTTCTCATACTAAAATACTGGATCAGAGATATTGTTAACTAACTTACTTGACTATTGCAAAGGATACAGAAGCTTACTTGTCTCTTAGTCTAGAACCCTTTTAATTCAGATTAACTTTCCTATTAGGTCTTAACACATGGTTCACTCCTACTTAGCATCTGGCTAAGTAGCTGGGTACTTTCATAGGATCCATCTTTTGTTACCTATCCTTTTTGTCTTCTCTTCCCACTTTATTAATGGGCTGTTCTTGATTGAGGGCATCTCTTTTGTGCCACAGATTCCTTTGATCATCTGTTGAAGTTTGTGGGCTCCTTCTGAATATGTTTTTAAATGTATAAAATAAAATACTTAATAATAAAAAAATAAATAAAATTTTTTGACAAGACCAGTGACATGCAATTTGTAAAATACTGCATAACTCTTACATTGTTCCCATAAAAATGAAAAAGTATTAAGGAAGTATATGTAAACTTGTAATAGTTGTTTCCCATTGTACTTATTGGTTCTTATCCTAAAATTTCATATTTTGACCAAAAATAATATATGAATTCTGATGCTATTAGGAAGATCTTCAAATTATATAATTAAGAGAGCTTAAGTTATACCTCAATTTTATATATTTATTTTTACTTCTTTGCAAGTTCATAGTTTTTCTTATCATTCTTTTGCCCAAATTCAAATGTTAAACTCAATATTGAAATTGATATAGAATATGTTCATTTTGTAGAGCATAAATAAAATACTTTTTGTATATCCCCTTGACTATATCACCATCTGCACGATATTTTTAAATTTCACTTCTGAACATTAAAACTCTCTGAATTGAAAAGAAATAATAATAAAATAAAATACTTAAGGAGGTTCTATTTACAAAGGAAACTTGTTATATTGGAATAAGTTCTAGTAGCAGGTCTAATAAATAATATAATTTGAAAATAATGATGACTGACCAATATTTTAAGATATCTGGAACAACTATAATGTGACAGGAAAGTATCTGATCACTATTTGTAATAGTCAGGTTTTGCTAATACCACAAAATGTTAAAATAGAGGTTAGTGAAAATAAAGATGAATTTTTTTTCTCATCCATATTCACAGAGCCCTGAACCTCTATCCAAAGAACCCAGTGGTACCCAGGTTAAGAAGCCCTGCTTTTCATTTAGATACCTAATTGTTTTTATAAACATTTTAATCTTATCTTCCTGACATCTTCAATGTTGCTTTCTCTTATAGGTGTTAATAGTACAGTATATGGAATAGATGCTATGAACCCATCTTCAAGAGATGATTTCACAGAGTTTGGAAAGTTACTAAAAGATAAAATTACACAATATGAAAAGTCACTATATTATGCCAGTTTTTTGGAAGCCTTAGTTCGAGATGTGTGTATTTCATGTAAGTAATTCTAATCTCCAGCTCCTGTAGGTGAGTTTTAGTAAAGACACACCATACTCAGAAGGCTAGAAGCTGATTTGTGTGTGTGATGCTATAATATAGTCAGGATTTGTTATTTAGCAATTACCTTGGGAATGTTGTTCTGCAAATATTCAATGAAGCTGAGTGTTGTTTTTTCTGCTTTTTTTTTTTTTTTTTTTGAGGCTACCTTTTAATTATGTTTTATAATGGCTTCCCAAACATATCTGGGCTTGCCAGCCAGCACAACAGCTAATAAAACACTGACTTGTTCTTCCTTATCCAGTTACCTTTTGAAAGAGGCTAGGAAGTGTCCTTTGGGATAAGTGATCTCTGGGAATATAGGATTTTAGAATTGGGTGAGACTTCAGTGACTGCTTATTTTACCAATGAGGAAGCCTGTGACCAGGTACAAGTTGATCAGCAGAGCTGGTGCCCATGCCAGGTCTCTAGCTTCATGGCATGGTGCCACACTCTGAAAGGAGTCATATATTTCAGGGCAGGGTGTATGGGAGAGACAACCATGGATGGTGTAGCACGAATGTAGAAGGGACTGGTTTTGTTAGTATTTGCCATTTTTAAGATTCAGAAAAAGAAACCCAAAAGGAAAAATTGGGTTTTCTTTGAGAAATTATCACTAAGCTGGGCTTTCTGAATTTAATCAGTGATATCAAAAATAATTGGTATTTTTTTCTGCATGTACATTTTTCCTGCCTTCTGGAGGTGCTCTCTAACCAAAACTAAACACTTTCTAGTAGCTAAAAACTGGTGTCTGTTTCCAGCTTCACATTTGTTTTTATATGTTTGGAAGCTTGTGTGGTCTACTAAACAGGCCTCTCTCCTGGTTTAAGACACTGAGGTTTCTGAGATATCCGCTGTTTTCATTCTAGTTCCTGGGCTGGCAAATGGAGACACCAAAGTGGTGGGGGTGGGCGGTGGTGGTGTCACCTGCAGGTTTAAGAATTGTCATTCCATGTTCATTCAGCCATTTCTCATAGAGCATTGAAGATGTGCTATGGAAGGGCATGGCTGTCCTTCCCTATCTGTTTACTCTGGGTAAGGAAGAAAGATAGGGAGTACTATAAACTATAAAGACACCTATGGTTTTTTTTTGTTGTTGTTGAATTGATGGTATCTTTTATTTATTTATTTATTTATTTTTGGTATCTTGTGATTACCAGTCATTATAAAGCTAAAATTTTGTTGCTGAGTTTGCCATTTTCTTGAAGTAGCAAGTTTTGGATTTGTTAGCCTAGCCATAGACTGTAATGATTCTTTAACCACCTTATGTTGGGAAGAAAAATTAGATTTCTCATAACACTTTTGGAAGAATGTATACTTTGCTTTTACCTATTCCCCAAAATGCTTAAAATTTAAACTTGACTGGTATGCCTTTTTTTTTTTTTTTTAGTGGAAATTGATGACTTGAAAAAGATTACCAATTCATTGACTGTGCTTTGCAGTGAAAAACAGAAGCAAGAAAAGGTAAGAGCAAGCTGTATAGGGAAATGTGTAGTACATTAGGATGGGGTTTCCCTGTAGGCAGGGGGTGGATTTTCACATTGAGAAAGCATTTAGAGGCAATTATAATAACTGAATATATTCCCAGTAAATGTGGTAAAAACCTGACCAACAAACTTATAAGAAATTAACCAATACCACTTAAGTTGGATTATAACAGGAGTATGAATGTCATTACTGTCCTTTTATAGACAAGTGCATGTTGGACAGTTGGAAACTGAACTAGGTTAGGTTGGGGCTCTCCCTTAAGAGTTTTTCTGGGACCAGAGGTTTTGGTCTCTCTCTAAGGGTTGCTATACAAGGTTAGATGCACATAGTAGATAAATCTCAAGAATTAACTCTCTTTCATCTCTAGCAAAGCAAAGCAAAAAAGAAGAAGAAAGGTGTGGTTCCTGGAGGGGGATTAAAGGCCACCATGAAAGACGATCTGGCAGACTATGGTGGTTATGATGGTGGATATGTACAAGACTATGAAGACTTCATGTGACATTTTATCTTCTCCTGGTGTCTTTCTGTTGCCCACAATCCCTTCAACATGTAGCACAACTTCCTTTCCTTTCAGTTCTGCCAAATGCTACAATCAGAAGTGCAGTATCTTTGTGCTGGTTATTTAACCCCTTGACACTTAGGTGCTAATGTGCGAATGAGGGAACTTGGATCTTGCTGCCAAGGGGTTAAAATGGGAACCTCAGTTGCTACTAAATCATAGTTTAAAAAAAAAAAAAAAATCCTAATAATGTTGTCATTGTTGCTATCTGATTCCATAGCAGCAGTCACTAAATTGGAAGCAAAGGTTGCAACACGACAGAAAATTGTGTAGTATTTACCAGCACCATTCAGTAATACAGCCTTAACCATACCTCCTTGAACTACTTCATAACTTGTCAAGAAAAGCAGTTTGCAGCAAGGGCATGTGGTGTGCACCTAGTATTAAAATTGCTTTGTCTTAAAGTTGAGCTTGAGGATACTAAAAATACATTGTGAAGAAGACTGCTTATCTCAGAGTGAAGACACTGCGGCTGAAAGCCACTATCAGATTGATACTTAAAAATTAAATGACCAAAACCCTCCAACTTTGAAGCTGAAGAAGGTAAACCTCTCTATTATTGCATTACAAGTTGTGGAATCTCTTGAATGCATAGACTGCCTAGATTATATTTATCAGAACCTTTCTACTGATGGAGCGCTTCAGATGGGGGAGGGAAACTCTTTACCTGTTTTAATTGCTTGATTTAAGTGTCTGAGAAACAAATCTCCTTTGTTCTCCTAGGCTGCAATGGAACAACTTTAACAGGGTTTTGGCATTTCCTTTCCTTTATAAAACATGCTCAGCAAACTGCACCAGTTAACTACAGTTTGGTAAATTGTTATGTTAACAATTATGGCATCTGCAGTGTTTTATAAAGCAACTAATTTAATAAAATCACTATTGTGAGGACTTAATTTTTGTGTTACCCCCCCCCAAGAGATATATTTGGAGAGTATAGATCAGCTCTTGGGACTAGAGTTCTTCACTATATCCTTACTAAAGCTTAGTAAATTTTACCAGTAGTCACAGCTTTAAAAGAAAAATGGTTTTCCCCATGTTCTTAGTAGTGTCACCTAGAGCAACAAAGGTATAGGGCTGCCTTCCTTTTATTTATTTGGGAAAATTTTGTTTGGATACTAAGACCTAATTACCTAGAAGAACTATTTATTTGGAGAATTTGAGCCTGTAACTCAGGTTATAGCTAGAAGCATAGACTGGGGCGTGGGTTGTTAGGGAGACTAAATATACAATCAGTCAGTGTACAATTAATTGGTGATTAGGATGGCCTTGTAGTCTTAAAGGAATTTTTATCATCTATCTAGTTTTTAGCTATTTAACCAAATTTGTGGTTAGAGGCTTTTTTTTTTTTTTTTAATTGAAAGTGGGAACAAAAAAGTTTTCAGTTTCTCTTGTAAAGGATAGAGGAGCTTCAGTCAAAGCTCTGTAGCAGAATTAGCTAAATGATTTGAGGAAATAACAGAGTAGTCACTACACAGCAATACTTACATCAAAGATTGTTTTCAGGCAGACAAGGGCTTGGGTTTCCTTAGCAGTAATAATGACATACACTGAATTTTAAATCTATTTTATTATAGAGAGATCAGTTTCTAACAAATGGAAATGTATCACCTGTTCCTTAACTGTGTAAATAATATTAAATTCCTTTGAAACTGAAGTCTGCACACATAGGTATTCTTTATCAATAGTGTATCATCTCCTAAAGTAGAGGCCATCTAAGGAAAACAAAGCTTTTGATCTTAATACTAAAATCTACATAAAATGGTCTAAATGGACAATCACTTTTAAATAGGAACTTCATTGTGAAAAGGCCCACCAAGCACTGGCATGGTATAGTATGCCAGGGTTTTACAACTCAGACAACAAAGATTCCCATTGGATTATTATACTCTGATCTCAGATATTTGTTGTTGGTACCTCATTTCGATACAAGAAAAAGGTACCTTTGAAACCTTGGCAGCAAACTCCCTGCCCACCACCACCACCACCACCGTGTCATCTGAATCCATCTAACCTGCTAGCATGTCCTTCAGACAACATCCTGTCTGAGGGTCCTTCAGAAGCACATTTACAACGTCGTAAAACTTGTGTTCATATGCTAGTTTGTAATACAGGTAGATATCTTCACAATATGTGAGTAGCTTCTTCAGGTTTTTCATGCCCATGTCAGTAGGCTGATGTTGTTTATATCTAGATAACAAGAGTATACAGGATATTACATTATGGGTAAGGGTTGCTTGACACTCCTCACTTCAAAAAGAAAAGGGTAGAGTCTGAGAAATGATAGGACTAAGAAGTGCTAGATAAACACTGAATTAATTTCATTAAAAGTTAGTATCTTAATGCTCACCTCAATTAGAATAAGTTCATTACACCAAAGGGTACCTCTGATGTTTAGGGGGGAATTTGGGGACCTCAGGCAAGTTAGCTACCTCCCATTTTACGTACAAAGTGCCATAAACAAACTGTTCTTATTTATATGTCTGCAAAGATCTGTTAAAATATCTTTTCCTCTTGGGGATTCTTGACATCTGTTTGTCATCTCAAGCAGAGGGTATGCTGTACTTAGCCATAAAGTTTTTTCATGTGCCTTACCTCAAAGCAGAGGCAAGGAGAAATATAGTCAATTTTGACACTTACTTTTTTGAAATATCTTCAAATATACTGGGTCTCAATACCCTTTGCTGCTTAAATTCTTCCAAGTAATTAAAGTCTCCTTTAAGAATCACTTGATGGTATAGAATTTCAGCCCAATCTGGAATAAAGTCATAGGCTTCAGCCACAATAGAAGCCTTAAAAAAAACAGGAGGGGAGGAGGACACCATCAATGTGAGGTAAAATTGAAGCTAAATTATTTTAGGAAGCAACTTACTATTAAACCACCAGTTATGTCAAAAGGCTCTGTGTATCAGGGTTGGTGAAGACTGTGGTGTTAGTTGGGCAGTTCTCTTCCAGAAACTCGGCAAACACCTTCAGTGTTTTATTTATTTATTTATTTATTTATTTATTTTTATTTTTTTTTTAAGATTTTATTTATTTATTCATTTATCCCCCCCTTGCTGCTTGTGCTCACTGGGTCAGCTAACCATGCCATGCGGGCGGGTTTGCCTTCACCAGGAGGCCTCAGGAACCGAACCCGGGGCCTCCCATATGGTAAACAGGAGCCCTACTGATTGAGCCACAGCCGCTTCCCCACCTTCAGTGTTTTAGATCCTCCTCAGCAATGGATTAAGACGACTGTTGAGAAAGAATAACTATATTCTTCCCACTAACTCAACTGTACAAGGAACAGTAGAAAGGGCTGCTTCTCTGATAACCATTCCTCCTTGTCAAAGGGCTAGAATCAGCTTCTCAGGCTGTCTTGACTCCCTGTGCTAACGCAGGTTCTTCATTTTGTAAATGCCAGGGCTATGAGATGCTCACAGGACACTGGCAGGGATGTTACTCTGCACCTCAACTGTCTGGGGCCAGAAGGACCAAAGGTCTCTGCCTCTGCTGGCCTAACAGCATTGGAAAGAATCACCATTCTAGACATTTCTGCCCAAACAATATGCTAGTGAGAAGTACTGCCGTGAAGAGAGGCAATTTCGTGTTACCAGCTAATTCAGGAGAATTGGATTGTCCTGGTTTTGGCACTAGTCCTGAGACCTTGGGCAAGTCACTCAACCTCTGGATCCCTTAAGTGGGACAGCAGGAGGGAGGATGCTGACACTGCTGGCTAGATTTTTCTTTCTTGCTCACCTGGTAGAACCGAGGCAGGGCCATGATACAGTCCATCAGCCTGTGGTGGCCCAGGTTGATGAGCACTGTGTTCTGGCCAGTGTTCAGAAAGTGAATCTGCAGCGTTATCAACTTGGTGAGGCGGTGACAGCGCAGGGCCTGTCGCACGCAGGAGTCCTGAGGGAGGGACATGTAGGTAGCCTTTGTTGCCATCATCTCCCATATTAGCTCTCCAGCAATTGTATTCACCCCTTTGACCCCTGGTTGGCTCATGACTTCCCCTCTCCCAGTGGTGGAAGAACCCAGGGACAAAATACTTCCTACTGCAGACACCAAGCCCTAAGGCCATTCTGGGCTAAGACAAGACTCTCCATGGTTACCTTAGCATAACTTTCTGCTGCATCCAGCATCAGAGTCAGGGCTTTCAGCAGCAGCTGCTTCAACTGGTGCCCATCCTTGAGGCTCTCCTCTGCAAGGGAGTAAAGGAGACTTACTGAGAGTCTGACTGACTCCCAAGGCAGAGGCTGTTCCTCAGCCCCCTCATACTGATGGTGGGCTGGAACAGAAGTATCCCAGCTCATGTTCACAGTAAGGCAGGTATGCCTCACTCAGGCAAAAGCTATTGGGCTTGACTCCTGTGCTAACGCAGGTTCACCATTTTGTAAATGCCAGGCCTATGAGATGGTCACAGGACCACTGGCAGGGAGTCACTCTGCACCGCAACTGTCTCTGGGGCCAGAAGAACCAAAGGTCTTTGCCTCTGCTGGCCTAACAGCATTGGAAAGAGACGTTCTCACCATTCTCAGACATTTCTACCCTAACAATATGCTAGTGAGAAGTACTGCCGTGAAAAGAGACAATTTTGTGTATCAGCTAAGTCAGGAGAAGTGGATTGTCCTGGTTTTGGCGCTAGTCCTGAGACCCTGGGCAAGTCACTCAACCTCTGGATCTCATACGTGGGACAGCAGGAGGGATTCCCACAAGCAGGACAGCTTTACTCTGGAGTAGGATTCAATGACTCCACTAGTTCCTCCTTTCTGTCTGAAACATCAAGGAAAGCGCACAGTGGGCATCAGGATTATACAGAGGTGGCTCAAGCGGTTGAGTGCCTGTTCCCACATGGGAGGTACCGGGTTCGGTTCCCATTGCCTCCTAAGAACAAACAACAAGCAACCGAAAAAACCAACTCAGGAGAGCCGATGTGGCTTAGTGGTTGAGTGCTGGCTTCCCACTTAAGAGGTCCTGGGTTCAATATCCAGACCCGGTACCTCAAAAACAAAAAAAAATTATACATGGGTTCCTGGTGGTACACACAAATACCAAGAGGTACAAATGTCTTTCAAGTATCCCTTCCATTTCCTTTCTGAAGCTCCACTGACTTGACTGACATGCCCTTCAGCTTCTAACAGCTAATCTAATGGGCTCTTGCCCTTCTCAGTCCTGAGAACCTTCCCTGGCCAGCACTCCTGGGGGTGCTGCTGTGGCCTCTGCTTACCCCAGGGCTGAGACTCAATCAATTTCAGTTGGATGCAGGCGGCTGCCTCATGGTTCTCGCCTATCTCCCGGCACATGCTGAAACAGAGGGCAATCATGTTGTGCTTTTCACTGTCCCCAGGGCGGCAGCGTTTGATGTAGTCAAGCAGAGCTGTCTTCAGGGTGCCACCCTGCCCAGGAAAAAAGGGAATACCAAGTTCTCAAACAGGGACTGTAAAGGAGACAGGATTGGCCTGAGTCCCTTTGTTCTTAAAGTTCCTCAAAAACTTCCAAGAAGGGAAAGATGAGCAAAAATGAAAAAGAGTACTAAAGTGTTTGCCTATGGATATGGATATGCTGAGTAGAAGGAAGCAGAGTCTGTGTGCTTCTGCTGTTGGAACGTCAGTGTTAAACCTTTCAGAAGGGAGAAAGAAGCCTTAAAAATGTTCACACGTGTTGATCTAACAATTCCACTTATAGGAATCTATCCTTAAAGAAATAAGCAGAGAAAAGTGCTAAAGATTAATGTAACAAGAATATTTAATAGCAAATAAGTGGAAACAATCCAGATGTCCAAAATACCAAGTAACCATTAAAACATTTAGAAGACTATCTGTTGATCTGGGAAATAGTCATGATATGCTTATTGTTAAGTGAAAAAAGCAGGCTATTTCATATCTGCACAGATTGATATGTTTTGTTAAAAATATGTAAATATGTAAATATATGTGCGTATGTATGCAAAGAAAGGGCCTATATCACATCATTAGCAGTGGTGAATAGACATAGAGAGCTTTTGCCCTGTGGTAGTCTGTTTTCCAAGTGTCTTACATTGAATATGCATTACTTTTGTAATCAGGGAAAAAATAAATTATTTAAATGGAGAAACAAAACTGCCTCCAAAACAACCATTTACCTCAGGGGATCTTAAGGACTTGCTTGACTCCTGACAACTGGACTGGTCTGACCTGAAGTTGGCTTGGCACTGAAGAGAGACTATTTTCTGTTTTCTTAGTCCTATTTGGCTGAGCCCATTTCCAGATGCCAAGAGTACACCTCAGTTTTTAACTCGTCATGAAGTGGAATGAGCACAAGTAGTGAATCAACCAAATGAATGACTTGGAAACAGGTTCTGTGAGTGAGTGACTGCCTGGTGTCATATAGCATACTGAGGACAGGGCCCCAGAGCCCAGAGGCCTGGCAAACATAGGCCTTTGCTTCCAGGCCTTCTTCCTGGTCATCATAAATAGCTCCACAGCTTTCCTGAAACAGGCCTTTGCATTCACTTCCTAACTCAGCTCTGAGCAACACACTTTTTTTGTGGTCCAATGAAAACTCCTTCCCACTGTGGTTAGGTCATGGGGAGTTCTCAGACAGAGCCTCAGAGCTGGTCCATCCACTTTCAGTATGGCTCTCAGGAAGGGTTTTTGTCCTTGCCTCTGCCAAAGGAGGCATTCAGACAGTAGAGGCAGGTGACAAAGGCTGAGATGAAGGACAAAATCATTATCATCTGTCAGCATAATCACTACCTGGTCTGTAACCTGTAACCTTAAGCCACTGGGTCAGCAGTATATGTCCTGGGGAAGTCCTAATTCCCTCCCTCAATATCCTAGGGGTCCACCCTGATTGGGATTATTCCTGAGAAAAGCTGAGAATCTTGAATGACATTCCATGTCATCCTGGAGCTTATAATACTATATGCCTACCGGATCCAGCTTCTTCCTCATTAGCACTTCAAAGTAGTGCTTCTTATGCAGCAAATCAAATATGTATGTCATCTCATTGTACCGTCCAATGCCAGTAAGGAGACGCACCTGAGGAGAGGGAATGCAGTTTGCATCAGCATCACCTGGAGTTCTCTGAGCCAGACCACTAGCCTCATCAGTTTGGTTGCTTTAAGAATACAAACGTCAGCAGTAGGAAGGCTAGGGGCCAGCCTGCCATGGTTAGCTCCCTCCTGTGTACCCAACAGGGAATCTCCTTTGGAGGATTCTAAAGTGCCAGGCAGCACTGGCTCTTCCCTCTGTTTTCTCTAAATGTGTCTGCCAAAGTGCCATCTTCCTGGGTAGACATTCTTCCCACATTCCTCATTATGGTGGCCAGGGGCTTGCTCAGCCACTCAGGTCAGTTTCAAGCTCAGAATTTGAGGAAGCACAAAAACCGTAAGTTGTCAGATCATTTCAACTCAAAGCTAAGATGTAGGTCTGAACTTGTTGGGGGTGGGGGGTGAGGAATGCAGCTGACTTAGCTAGTTAGAAACTAACTGCCCTGGCAGAAATCATAACCTGGAGCAGAGGCCCAGCCATATACCAAGTAGGTAGGTAGTGGTATCCAGATGGGCAGAAGCCTCTAAAACCACATCAGCTCTGAGTTGATCCCCAGCCTATCTGCTTCTCGTCAAGGTTTCCTTAGGATGGAAAGTGGGGGCTGAGGAGGCTACTTACCACCAGCCTGTACTCCTCACTGGGGGCCAAGTGGTTGTCTGTGAGCAGTCGGGCGGCCTGCAGGACTCGGATGATACCTTCCATGTGGCATGTCAGAGTGAAGCAATGATGAGCCAGGATCAGCAGCTCTGTGGCTGGGTGGGTGGATGGGACACTGATAAGACAGGGTTATAAACTCTGGCCACTCACTGTTGCTGGCTTTATGCCAAGCAGGTGGGTGAAGGGACCTGGTAAAGAAGGGGCCTATCTGGAGACGACTCTCAAACCAGTCTTCCAAAGTCCCCCACCTCGCCAGCTCTAGCTCTGGGACAGCCCCAAAGATGTCTAAATTCTTCTCTCAAAGGTAGCACAGGGATTAACTGTCCCCAAAGACAGTCACATAGTGATCGTATCTCCAAGTCCAATAAAAGAGAAAAAGGAACCCTGGAAGCTTTCCTCTGCACACAAACTAGTGGCGTTACTGCCAACATGAAGCAAAGGGCATTCTCTGCTTACACTTCAGTGGAGGGTCTTGGAGGTTACTCAGTGCCATTTAGTGTACTGCAATTATAATGGCTGTCTAGATTAATGAAAGATTTGACTACATACAAATATAAAACTACTACACATTCATGCTAAGCAAAATATTTGTGACATTAAGGCTAGAAAATGCCCTCTGGGCCTTTGCACATGCACATACTGACTGCTGAGCACTCTGACTACTGGTAGTTTGAACATTCCTCCAAAACTTTTCTTTCCCATCAGGCTGGCTGTTATTGTGTATTACACTCCCAGTCTGTGAGCTCCAGGGACTGCTATTTAAGTTGTTTACTATATCCCAGGTGCCTAGAATGCCTGACACACAGCTGGTACTCTGGAAATACTGACCTGGGCTAAGAAGATATATTTAAAACTATTTTTTTTTTAAAGTTCAACCTTTATTTATTCAACTTTTTTAAATCTCCATTTATTCACTAAATAACAGTAAAATGCCTTTTTTAGGCCTATCAAATTTGCAAAGTAGAATTGGTTCACTGTTGAAGTGGAAGTGAAAAACGGATTCTTTTTACTTGAGTGAAATATTTATGTCAAAAGCCTTCAAAATGGGCCTTTCTTTGAATCAGGAATTGGGAAGTAAGTATGTGTGTGCACAGGTATTTGAGGATGCTCATCAGTGTTTAAAATAGAAAATTGGAAAATTTAAAGGTCCCACACCAAGTATACATTTTAAAAAATAACATAAAAAAAAAATAATAACAACATAAAAGAGAATACAGTGTACCCATTAAAAATGACATTACAGAAGAGTATTTGATGTCAGGAAAAGATGTTATCGACAGTATATTAAATAGTTTTAATTAATAAAATACATTGATTTAAAATAAAGTAAAATGCAGTTTAATGCCATTTTTTAAAAATAAAAACCTATATTCTTATAAAAAAAAAAGATCAGAGCACACATAGTACTGAATGCTTCCACTGAACTAGACAATGTAGAAAGTGACCAGGCTTTAAAATCACACAGACTGTATTCAAATACAAGATCTGTCCCTTAATAGCTATAAATTCATGCATTATCTAAACTTCAGTTTCCTCACTTCAAAAATGGGGACATATCTACTTTGCAGGATGATGTATAGGTAAAATAAGATATTATGTCAGATGTTAAAAGATTATCTTTTTGAATAAATATTGACTTTTGAGGTGTGTTTCCATATTTTCTAAATTTTCTTCAATGAACTTAGGACTTCCTACCAAGAACTATAAACCATGCTGGAGGTGTGGGGTTCCAGAGCAGGAACAATGACCTAAACTGAGTTTTGGAAAGACTGACTC
Source organism: Tolypeutes matacus (assembly GCA_026826555.1). NCBI lineage: Eukaryota > Metazoa > Chordata > Mammalia > Cingulata > Chlamyphoridae > Tolypeutes > Tolypeutes matacus. The sequence continues at coordinate 3,282,734 of JAKSZT010054394.1, read as the reverse complement.
CAGGAAAACTCTTATAGGACCTGTTTGAGCCCAAACCATGTAAGAAAAAGGCCAAGAACTTACTGCAAGATAATTCCCCATGGGGAACGGAGGAAATCTTATCCAACAACTTCATGCCTACCAATGTGCGGTCTTGACACAGAGTAGTCAGCTGTAGAAATGTCTGACTTTCCTCTGCTGGGTTGGACATCTGCTTATGTCCTGTATGGAAAGATGTGGAAAAGGGCACTTGTTTTGCCACTCTGCCCAGGCCTGGGGCACCAGTGGCTGATGCTGATGGAGTTCCCTACACAGCGCTCCCTTGGCTCAAATACCTTGACCTAGTGGTCATCTTACAGGAGCAAGATTCTTTAGCTCAGAGAAAGGCAAGCTACTCTGAGCATATCATAAAACAATAAAAAGCAACAACAAAATAAAAGCAATGTGTTCTCCTGGAAACTTGATAGGGTGCCATGCAGGAGGTATGTGAGCATGACATCCAAATCCTTAATGCTGGGAACCCGAGAATGCCATCTAAGAGGTTGGAGAGGTTTGAAGGGCAAGTCACCTGCTCTCTCAGATGGGGTCAGCAGCTCCCGTGTCACCTCTTCAGCCACAAGTTCAGCCACAGTGTCTGGCTGGAGGCCCTGGGTGCTGATGAAGGCCTGGGCTCGCTTGCATCGGTCAGGCTGCTGAGAGGCCAAGATTTGGCGGAGCACGGCCTCCCCATCCTGGGCGGCCACCTCTGTGTAGGCACAGCCCAGCTCCTGAGAGGAAGGCAAGCCAGTCAAAACCACCATTAGGAGCCAGGAAAAAGCTAGCAAAAGACAGCCCCTACCGAAATCCGATGTGGAGAGACTCCGTTGTTTTCTGAAATTAAAGATCCTCACCCTGGGCAGAAACCATAGAAATAAGTACTCTTTCTAACCCTTTCTCTCACTACTCCAAAGTGCTAAACCCAAGTAAAAGAAAGACTTGTCTTTAGAAAGTGCCAGGTGACAATCTCTTGTTGAACACTGAGCTTTTTTAACATTATCAAACTTAAGATATTAGAATAGGCAAAAGCCCCTTCCATGGAAAACTCTTAATTTCCAAAGAAGTTTCTGAGGGCTTCAATGCTTGACTTTGTTTCTCCCATGCTCTGACACTTCCACTTAGAGTCAATTATTTTTCTTCTCCAACCAGCACAAAGCCACAGACAATCTCTGGATGCCCTGGCTCCTGTCTTTATAGTCATCATATTCCATTTTATTTTCTTTTTAAAAAATTTATTTTGGGTTCTCCCATATGGAAAGTTCAGACCAATTATGGGTGGAAGGAACCTTCATGGTCAAATCATCATTTATACATAAAGAACCAGAGGACACAGAAGTGAAATGCTTCTGGTTGGCTGAGCTGCAGCCAGCACTCAAACCTCCATGGTCTGGTGTCCTCTCCACCATTCCCCAGAGATGGGCCATGGGTGCCAACATCCTGACAAGGGCTCTACTCAGCTCATGATTATCATCCAAAGGGCTGACTTGGCAATGTCTGAAACCCACCTCCAATTTCCCACTTTCCTTCCTTTCTGGCACATACCTTGGCAAGCTCATACAGACAGACGACCTGTCGGCAGTAGTTCTTCCCGTGAAGGCATTTGCTTGTCAGAGTTTCTAGATTAGTCACTACTTCATCACGGGGGGGCAACATCACAAACGAATGACAATCCAGACTTGAAGCTGGAAGCAAATACAGGGCTGAGGAGAGCTCTAAGCTGACAGGCTAAGGCATCTCCCCCAGCCCCCTATGATTTCTACCTCTATGTTTGCAGCTCCCTGCATTGCATCCCCCATGACTCCCCTTGGGTCTGGGACCACTAATGACAGGACTCCACTTACACTTCTTTCACCTCCAGGAAATCCCAAACCAGAATACTTTAAAAACCTCATACACTATTCAAGACTCAAAGCCACCTAATGAATGCTCCAGAGATCAACACCAAAGAAGCCTGCCAGGCTCTCCTTCACAAACCTCCCCTCCCAAGTTCCCCTCATGTCAAATAAGTCTCAGGTCTCCAATCACCTGCCTCAGTTTCTGCTCTTATCACCCTGTAACTGGGAGGATGTTACCATTTCCTACTTTCAGTCTCCCCCAAATCAATTTTCCACATATTAGCAGGATCTTTCTAAAATGCAAATTACACAAACCCAGGATCATCTGATAGTAGTGATTGATTAAAAAAACAAACACCTCTTCGTGAACCTGGAATAGAAGAAAAGTTTCTTAATTTGATAAAGGGTTTCTTTTAGGGAAAAAAACAGAAAAGAATATTCACTATGACACTATAATAGCAAAAACATCATCAAAAAGTTAAAATATGTCTCAATAAAGCAATTTAAATAAATCATGGTACATCCATCTAGAAGAATACTTTGTAGCCATTAAAAGAGTAATGTCAATTTATATGTTCTGACAGGGAAAGATGTTGTAGAACAAAATTATAAAATCTTTTTTGTATAAAAAATTATAAATAAATATTGTGTGTGTGCGTGCACACACTCACATATAGAAAATGAGGCATACTAAGCAAGAAAAAGACACTGTTCTGGGGAATTTGATAGGTGTAGTGTTGAATGGGTAAATGGCCTCTACTTTTAACTTTATACACTTCTGGATTTTGTTTTTACAAAAACAAACAACAACAACAAAAAAACCATAACATTTTTGCATTCAAAATGTTAATCAATAAAAAATGTTTTAAAGACAAAAGAGTAAAATAAATCTCATACCACCTTATTCCCCTGCTTGAAATCCTTCAATGCAAGGTTCCAGTCCTAGGTAAGATGGAGTAAGCATTCTCTACCCTGTCTGAATGTAGTGCTGCTAGAAACCCAGAAGTGAGCACTGGGGCACAAAGAGAGAAACTGAGCTCTGAGAAAAACCCTCTAGTAAGGGCCCAAGAAGCAGGAAAGGGAATTCTGAATCCTGTTCTTTTTCGCCTGAGTTCCAAGCATCTCCTAAGCCACTGGCATAAGCTGCAGTGGCAGCTGGCAAGAGTCAAAACTCTGATATAAAGGAACCTCTTCTGATTGGAGGAGTTCTGGTCTAAGAAGGTAGAATGTAGCCCTGTTGCTCTTTGCTCTGTCCTCCTGTCACTGGGCTCTCGATGTGGGCATAGTCGGGGAAGCGTGTAACAGAGTGGAGTAACTAAGCCTGTAGCTTTTGGCTGGAGATTAAAAAGGGGAGCCTCAGGAAACCAGAAAGTACCTGGGAGAGGAGCTTAGGAAGGCAACTCAATAAAGTTGTTTATGAACTCCAGGTTCACTCCCAAGTGTGTATGGGGCTGATCCCAATCAGCATGTCAAAGACTTGAAGAACCGAATTAAAATATAGATTACTACCCAGGTCACAGACTGACTGCTGGGGGCACACACACAGGTCAGATCTGAATAGCACTGCAAAGCCTTTGAAAACTGAACTGACCTTAGAACCATAGCCCAGAGAATGTGTGTTGGAACTTGCAACCTAGACCTAACCAGTTCAACTACCAGCTAAAAAAAATAAGATATTTCATAGCTTTTAAACAAGATCCAGTGTCTCATAATATTCAAAATGTCCAGGATTCAACCCAAAATTACTTTCCATATGAAAATGCAGGAAAATCTCAATTCACATGGGAGAACACAATTGAAACATACCAGCACTAAAATGAAACAGATGCTCAAATTATCTGGCAAAGACTTGAAAAGCAGCAAATACAAATGCTCCAACAAGCAATTGTTAACACTCTTGAAACAGTCAGAAAAACAAAGGCTCAGCAAAGAAATAGAAGATATAAAGAACAAAATGGAAATTTGAGAATTGAAAAAATTAGATAAATTTTTAAAGTACAGAAATAAAAAAACTTAACAGCAAAATGGAAATGACAGAGGAAAGAGTCAGAGAAACCGAAGACAGACCAACAGAAATGATCCAATCTGAATAGAGAGGAAAAAGTTTGGGAAAAAAAATTGAACAGTACCTCAGGACTTGAGGGACAACAACAAAAGTTCTACCATTCATGTCACTGGAGTACCAAAAGGAGAAGAGAAACAGTGTAGTGCTGAAAAAGTATTTGAAGAAATAATGGCTGTAAACTACCCAAGTTTGGTGAAAGATATAAACCTACATGTTCAAGAAGCTCAGTGAACCCAAAAAGGACACCCGCCCCCAAAAATACATGACCTTTCACATCATAATCAAACTGCTGAAGACTAAAGACAGAACAAAATCTTGAAAGCAACCAGAGAAAATGCATTATCTATAGGGGGAGAATGATTCAAATGACTGCAGATTTTTTATCAGATATCATGGAGGCCAAAAGGAAGTAATAGAATATTTTTAAAGTGCTAAAAAAAAATAACTCATTTTCTATGCCCAGGAAAAACATCCTTCAGGAAAGAAGGTGAAATACAAACATACTTAGATGAAGAAAACAGAGAATTTGTTGCCAACAGATAGCTCTAAAAGAATTACTAAAGAAAGTCCTTCAGACAGAAGGAAAAAAAGGTATCAGAAGGAACATCAGAAATGAAGGAAGAACAACAGAAACTACATCTGAGTAAATATAGCAGACTATTCTCCTCGAGTGTCTTAAAATATATTTTTAAATTGAAAGCAAAAGTTATAGCATTGTTTGATGGAGTTTTCAATGTATGTAGATGTAATATAATATAAGACGACAATTAGAACATAAAGAGAGGAAGGTGAAGTAACCTATATGGTGGTAAGGTTTCTATGTTCCATTTTCAGGTGTTAAAATATTAATTCTAAATAGACTGTGAAAAGCTAAGAATGTATATTGTAACCCCTAATGCAACCAATTTAAAAACTATGCAACTCTTTGCCACATGTACTGCGAGAATGAAGACCATTCTTAGCAACCAGACTGTCGACATTCCAGAAAATGTTGACATCACACTGAAGGGATGCACAGTTATTGTGAAGGGCTCAAGAGGAACCCTGCAGAGGGACTTCAATCATATCAATGTAGAACTCAGTCTACTTTGGAAGAAAAAGAAGAGTCTTTGGGTTGACAAATGGTGGGGAAATACAAAAAACTGTCTATAGTTCACACTATCTATAATCTTATACAGAACATGAACACTGGGCTTCCATTACAAGATGAGGTCTGTGTATGCTCACTTCCCCCATGAACGTCATTATTCAGGAGAGTGGGTCTCTAGTCGAAATCTGAATTTTTTTCAGTGAAAAATACATGCACAGGGTTTGGATGAGGGCAGGTGTTGCTTGTTCGTTATCTCAAGTCCAGAAAAATGAGTTAATTCTTGAAGGAAATGATACTGAACTTGTATCAAATTCAGTTGCTTTGATTCAACAAGCCATAACAGTTAAAAACAAGGATATAAGAAAATTTGGGGATGGTTTCTATGTCTCTGAAAAAGAAACAGTTCAACAGACTGATGAATAAGATCTATGAGTTGTACAGCAATGGAAACAAGGTGATATTTTAAAGATGCAATGAAATTCAAGTTTAACTTAAAAAAAAAAAAAAAAACTATGCAAAGAGATCCTGGCAAAATCACAATTAATAATAAATTAAAATGGAAGACTAAAAAAATGTTCAAACAACCCAAAAGAAAGCAGGGGGAAAAAAAGGTTTCCTCAAAAACCACAAACTACCAAAACTCACTGAAGATGAAATAAACAACTGAATTCTTAGTTAAAAATCTTCTGAAAAAGAAATTTCCATGCTCAGATGATTTTCCTGGTAAATTCTAATGAACATTTAAAGAAGAACTAACACCAATTCCATTCAATCTTTTCCAGAAAATAGGCAAGAAGGGAACACTTTTCAACTTACCTTATGAAACCAGCGTTACCCTGATACTAAAACCAGACACAGCAGTACCAAAAAAAAGGGAAAATTTACAGATCTTCTCTCTCATAAACAGAGATGCAAAAATCCTCAACAAAATATTAGCAAGTCAAATCCAGCAATATAAAAAAATGGATCAAATAGGATTTATCCTGGGAATACAAGGATGGTTCAATATTCAAAAAAATATTCAGGGGGACTGGATGTGGCTCAAGCAGTTGAACACCCACATTCCACATGGGAGGTTCCAGGTTTGATTCCCAGTGCCTCCTAAAGAAAAACAATGAGCAAACAACAAGCAAAAACAACAAGCAGACAATGGGCAAAAACAAGAGCAGACAACTAGCAAAAACAAACCAAAAAAAAAAAAAAAAGAAAAAAAAACAATAACAAAAAATGAGCAAGGAGTGGATGTGGCTCAAGCAGTTGAGCACCTACCTCCCACAAGGGAAGTCCCAGGTTCAGTTCCCAGTGCCTCCTAAAGCAAACAAACAGACAACGAGCAAAAACAATGAGCAGACAACAAGCAAAAGCAAACGAGCAAAACAACAAGAAAAACAACTAGCAAAGAGATGAGGGAGCCAACTCAGGGGAGAAAAAAAAAATCATGTAATCTACCATATTAATAGTCTAAAGAATGAAAATCCCATTATCAGATCAACTGATACAGGAAAAAAATGACAATATCCAACATTCATTCATGATTAAAAACTCTCAGCAAACAAGGAATAGAAGGGAAGTTCTTCAACATGATAAAGTGTATCTACAAAACCCTAACATCATACTTAATGATGAAACACTGATTGCTTTCCTCCTAAGATCAGAAACAAAGCAAAAATGCCCACTCTAACCAGTCCTATCCAGCATTGTACTGGAAGTCCTAGCCAGTGCATTAAAGCAAGAAAAAATAAAAGGTACACAGACCAGAAAAGAAGAAATAAACTGTCTCTATTTGCAAATGATTGTCCATATAGAAAATCCAAAGACTCTATTAAAAAGAACTACTACAATAAGTGAGTTTAGCAAAGATACAATGTTAACATAAAAATAGTATTTCTCTATACTACCAACATACAATTGGAAACGTGATTATTTATTTATTTCTACAGAATAAATTTCAGTGAACCAGCTACAAATCAGATGGATTCCCTGAAACTCTGACCTAGTTAAAGATATAGGTGTTTCTACTTCACTGACTAATTACCTAGTTTATGGCTTACCTGAAGAAGAACTGTTGTGCCCTTAACTTAGTGTAACTATTATGTCAGAGAGTGCCAAGAACGCCAATTAGGATTCAAGGCAGTTTGATTTCCTGCACTTACTGCTTTGGACTTTCCTCCAAGGAACACCAGGCTCCTCTTCTTCCTCAAGCAGCTCAACACTCTGTAGGACCGCATGGATCTCTGGGTGCAGGTCATCCACTCTAGCATCCCCTGAGGCCAGTGCTCTGCAGTGCAACACTAAAGCAACATCTCGGTTATAGAAATGGAAATACCGACACACTCTGCTTGCTTCGTGCACACTGCCATCATCCAACAGGCACCCAATCAGAAAGTTTAGTGATTCCTCTTCCTTCCAATCCAATTTATTCTCACATGTCTCTCTGGATGGGAGGCCATTAAGTTCTAAGTATTTTGATGTGTTCAGAGCAGCCAACTTGGAGAAGGAAAACTCCCTGGCTAAGCTATCAAAGGAGAGTTTACCACTAGTTGAGATCTGTTGAGAAAATCTGGGCTCCTTTTCCTCCTGGTTTCTTACAAGCGTGTGCTGGGTGATGCGGCAGATCCAGATCTGTTTCTCCAGGTCCTCCAGCTGGTCCAAGGGCACCAGGTCCCCCTGGGCGAGCCAGTGCCCTGCCAGGGTCAGCAGCAGATGGCGCTCCTCAAGGCTGCCACATTGCTCCTCAGCTGTGCACTCACAGGCCACAGGGGCCTGGGCTGAGAAAAAAGCAGCTGCTGCTTTATTCGAAATGTAATTTTTCTTAAAATTCTCATGGCATTTTTTCCAGAAGTCAATTCTTGCTTGTTTCAGGGACCACTGTTCAATATGTTTCAGAATCTGCATTTCCTGAGTTATCTGTGAAATTAAAACAAAGCAAACTTTAGCCTTCCCAGGGTAAAGAAGTATGATAAATGTTAATGCTCCTTAAGTATACCATACTTGTTAAAATCAAATCAAGTTAGAGAACATGGAATTTGGCTATAATAGGTCACCTTGACCATTTCCCCTAGAATCTGGTCAAATAGGTTTCTAACCTATTTGGAAATCAATCTTTAAAACAAGTAATCCCTCAATCATTCTGGTACCCTGAGTATCAGCCAAGTTTTCTATACCCTTAATTTAAATCCTCTGAAAATTTTATCTGGAAAGTTAACCTAATCTTACATTTAAAACATTCTACAATAATGGGCATCCTAGGCCTATTTGTTTCTGAAAGTAATGTGTGTCAAAAGCAAAAGAGCCTCATCTCTTAAAAATTATACATTCTATCTGACTCTCCATTTAACACTGGTTTAAAAAGCTAAGCTTTTAAAAAACTTAAAAGAATAATGGTACCTCTTCAATAACCAAGTTGTCCACAGGTAACTCAGCTAATTCTGCTACCCTCCTGGCCAAAGCAAATTGTCCCTCTGCTTGCAGTCTTTCCAAAATAGATCTACATTCATGTTGAAAATTCTCAGAGCTGTAGCTGGTAATAATTACACGATTAATCGCTATGGATGTATACTTCAAAATTTGGCTTAGGACACACAGCTTCTTCACATCTGGACCTGGGCCAAAGAGAAGAGGTTATAAACATGTAATCAATAAAATGTTATAAGAATAACTAATATCAGGGGAGGGGGTGGTATGTATGTTTAACAGAGCAATGTGGTTAAAGGAAAACAAAAACCCATTTTTCTACTCTGGGTGACTAGCAAAGAAAGCCGTAAGGCAGCTCCTAGATACCAAAGATGCCAAACATGGCCCTGCAAAATCCTCAGTAGTGAAGTCTGGCTGAACTTGTCTGCCCTATAGGAATAACTGTTAGATATCAGCACATGAGCTGGCTTTACATATAGGGCAGAGGTTGGTGGCCTACTATGCAGAAGCAACTAGTATTTAATCTTGGGAAGATTTGGGCCATGCGCTCAGGCTAGACCTATCTCTTTTTGGGTTTTCTCTTGTTTGGACCCAACTGGTTTGTGCATTTGTTCATTCAACGCCAGCATGGTGTGGACCTGTAGGACAGGTGAGATGCAGCTGGCCAATAGCCAAGGCTTCAGTGTATTCAGCATCATTTGATTCATTAACCTAGGAAGACCCAGCTGAGCGCTTCTTGCTGTCCCTGAGAAATTCTTATCCTCAGTAACATTAAGAATTCTCTGCCAATAACTTCTGTAGCTGGGTTTGCACCCACTCCCGAATAGTCTGTGTAGAGCTGTAGAGGAGGAACATGAAAAACACCTCACAGGAGCTATTTCCCAATACCACCTGCTGGGCTGTGGGCTGATTTAGGTCATTCCTGGGGACAGGGAGACATGCTGCATAATAACCACCAGTAAGGCAGGCTGGGTTTCTGTGCTGGAATCATATAAGATACAGGATTTTTTTCTTAAAACATTTCTGTTCTCTTAGCACATATGGTGACACATACACACAACCCAAATATTCTATGAAAATAGAAATAATAACTATATGAATAAAAGCAATATCGTAATGGTCCACAATGTAGTCAATTCTGGTAATTGCTCAGGGATAGACTAAATTCTGGCAAAAAAAAAAAAAAAACATTTCAGAAAAAAATGTAAATTATTACAGATCAGTGAAAACATCTATATTTAATGTTCCACAGTTACTGACAAGGACCACGTGGGATTGAGTGCATTATACAAACACCTCTCTTCCCTTTCAGTCACCAGAACTGCAGCCTACACCACTGGCACTGGGCCCAGCATTCTGCCAGGCTTCCGCCCAAAACTGAGCTCTCCAGTTGAACTCTGTGAGTTTAAACATGATAAAATAACCCTCAGAGTGAAAATGTCAGAACTGAGAGTTAAAGGATAATGTATCATTCAACAAAAACTTGAAATTATCAAACAAATGAAAAGGGGTAATGCAGTATTGGTTTGATTTAGTCAGTAACAAGTTTAGAGACTACCAGTGTCTGGAGGAATCTATAAAGAACAAGCAAAATTTGTCTCTGAAGCTTTCAAAATAAATTATACTTTCTTGTAACCCTGAACAATGATGACATGTTGAAGTAACTTGCCAGAGAGGAGAAGGATAGTGACAGGGTAATAAGGAAGAGGCTAGTGAGGAAAAAATATGGCTATTTGACAACTACTTTGAATGAGAAAGTATTAGTTATATTATTTAAGTTACATCCTGCTGTCCTATGATTGAATACTTTAACCATAATTTGAAGTTACTTGTAACCTCTTCACACCCAGTTATGGACTGTATATATATATCATATGCATTTTAATTTCTTGGTTGCCCTTCCAAAATATTTTCGTGATTAAGGAAAAATCTTCTTAGCAGCAACCTAACTATAATAATTGTCTTACCATCAGAAAAGAGATGTTCTATTCCAACAAACAGCTGCAAAAGTTTCCCCAACTCGTACTGGGTTCTACACTGCTGCAGCATAAGCTTCAGAAGAAAACACACCTGAGCCTTCAGCCACGCAGCAGGGATGGGAGGGTGAACCCCTGTGGCTGCTGATTCAAGCTATGAGAAAAGAGAGGGTCAAGAACAGCAAATCTAAGAACGTCTAAGAAAACCAAGATGCCATCAAAAGTCATCTCCCTTCACAAAGGGGGATGCTTATTTAGGTCCCTATTTCTCTCTCCTTTCCAAATGGAACGAATTGGTAATGGAGTTCAGAGGAGTGGCAAAAACAAGGCAGCTTTGTACTCTGTCTCTTTGTGGGAAATCCTGATACAGAGCTGCATGTGTAGAAATCATAAATAGAGTCCAAAGACAGAATGTTAATGATGAAGTGAACTGATATAAAGTTCCCATCAGGGACTGCCAAATTAACAGTGCTGTGAGTTTCTGTGAAATTAGTCAGATGTGTTTCACTCACCATCTTCTTCAGACAGGGATCTAGGCCTGCCCTTGAGTCCAGATGACTTTAAATTCACGTATGAGGACCTCTTAGAAGGAATGGCCTAACACCAACACTAGAACCACTGAGCTGGTTCTACTGGTTTGACTGTCGTTTATATTCTCGTTAGAGAAGGATCTCAGAAGCCAGGACTTATGTTTTTATATTTCAATCAAATGCTGAAAATATTAATAGGAAGATCATCCATGATGACAAATAGCAGGTTGTGTGGCAAAGACACCTAAGACACCCCCGGAAAATGCATGTTTTAATGTCTGAGAGGAATGCTGCTTTCTTACTTGATGCTTCTTTTGTCACTTTATCCCTGATTTTTACTTGGCCCCTTGCTTCGTATTATTTTTGGAAGACAAACAGCTCTTAGTCACTGCAGCTCTGTTCATTCCAGACTTCACCCAACACAGTCACAACAAATACTGGGTCTTTCAGTGAAATAGAAACTAATCTTTATGGTTTCAACACTTACATATATTGTGTGTTGCTCAGCAGGCACCAAACACTTATCATCATCAGCTCTGTGCCTAGCACTGGGGAGGACCTAGTCGTGGCTCCTTATTCTAGATACTTCTCACACACTATCAAAGTCTCTCTCAAGATAAATCTAATATACAGTAGGTCTTCTTTGGCTGTGATGTCAATTTTAGAGTGCAACACTCCCTCCAGATGGGATGCTCAAGTCTGCCAAGGACTTAAAGAGGGGCTTAGAGACTCCTCTGTCACGTCACTGTTATCTTCCTGTGCCTACCCACAATTTCCCTCTTTACTCTCCTTCCTGTATCCTATGTGGCCTTCCCTGTCCCTTTATCATCCTCCCTTGAGTTTCAACGGAGATAATTTTGCTTTTGGAGCCTCTCTCTGAGAATTACTGAAGGGATTACTACGACAAGATAGTTATACTGGAAATCAGCTCATGATTAGCTATTTATTTTTGCTTAGATGTTTTTACTGAATGTTTTCTATAACCATCCTGACCAGACTTCAATTTTTAAGAGTCAAACGTTATACAATATTTCTAGTCTTTATTCTCTAGCCTCTTGGGTATCTTTATGAAAATTAGCCTGGATTAGAGCATTAGTTCTTAGTCTCGATTTCCTTACCTGTTTATCTACCTCTGCTGCTCTAAGAAGAGGGACAACAGCAGACAGATGGAACTCGTCAAAGTGAAAAGAAATATGGAAGTAAAAGGGCTGCGGGCAAGGATGGGAGCAGGGGCATCAGACAAGAAGAGGATATGTGGGAAGGCCCCAGCCATACAGAGAGGAATAGGCAGAGGACAGGAACATGCCTTATTGTCTGTGACTTAGGAATCTCGGGCATATTTGAAGAACCAAGTCAGTATTTTTCACATAAGATAACATAAGATAACTTAAATTTTCATTACAGTTAAGAACAATGAAATTGCAACCAAAGACTGACGCTCTGCTGGGATGTACTTGTTGGGTAGAACAGGTATAAAATTTTGTCTCATTTACCATGGAGCCCTTTAGGAGTAGAAAAGGAAAAAGCACTGAAAACCCTAAGCAGGACTAAGGCCCATTCCCTCTCCTTTCGTATAACTGTTTTTCAGAGGGCTAATATGTTTCACATGATAAACAGGCCCTAAACAAGCAAGTGATTAGGTAAAGCCTGAAAATTACCACAAGGCTTATTAGCATCATTTGGACAGAAGTCACCAGAAGTGTTGATGAGAAAAGCCATTATTTTCTGTCAATGAATAAAGCAGTATTAAACACCCTTCACACTCAAAACTGCTAGTTACCCTGGACTGGCAAATCATGGCCCATGTGCCACCACTCGCTGCTCTAGCTCCACAGTTACCCTTAATCCCTCTGACCCTGAGCTCGGCTGCAGCATCGGATGCTGGTAACAGCACACTTTTCACAAAACCTCTCTGTCATCCCTGGCAACTGAGAAGCTGCTGTGAGAGAGGCCACTCCAACTCCTGCGCTGGCCTCCCTGGCTCTGAAATAGTACAAGTAATTCCGTTTGAATTGTGCCACTTAACCACTATGCTGCCACATCCTGATAACTAGCAGGCAACAGGCCACTCCAACCAATTTCAGAACAGAAGGAAAGACCATAATGCCAACTTACAGTTTCCAGACTCTTCTGAAACTCCAAAAGTTTGGCTTTGGCTTCCTTATAATTCTTGAAGAACATACACAGTTCATACGTCTCCATCATCAATAGTAACGGGGAATCCTTTGAAGAAATTACAAAATCCTGAACTTAAACAATATTTTTTCAATGAATAGTGACAATATAACAGAGGGCTAAAATAAAAAACAAATGCTATTAACAGCTCCATAGTAGAACTAACTCATATAGGATAAAATGGAAAGAAATTAAATTTATATTTCCTCTTCCTTTAGTAAGATACTCAGGCTAGGCGGGTAGACCTACTCAACCATCCATTCCATGTACATGCTTTATTTGGTCCATCGCATGTGAGCAGGAAATGTTCCACCAGGTGGTGCTATGACACCTCTAAAATACACTCCTGGACAGTTAGCTCCACTGACCCACCCTAACTACTGTTGTCTGGCATCAGTCCGTACATTTCTGTGGGAGTCATTTGATCAGAGGAAGCTATATAGTGCAATGGTTAAGAACAGGAGTTTTGAAATTAGAAAGTATGGATTTGAATTATTAGTACACATCTTACTAAAGTACTTCAAGACCTTGGACGTGTTAAGTTCTGTAAGCCTTGATTTCTTTGTAAAATGAGAATAAAACCAATTCCTAACATCCTCATATATTATTATCTTTGTATAGGACTTTTGTGAGAATTGACTAAAGGAATGTAGATAAAGCATTTGCTAAGTAAATAGTAGCTCTATTTCCATTATCATCATCTACGTTGACTCAAAAAAAAAAAAAAAAAAAAAAAAAAAAAAAAAAAA
>JAKSZT010054394.1:3256744-3268785 GCA_026826555.1 Tolypeutes matacus | reverse complement strand
TTTTTTTTTTTAATAACTTAATTTTTTTAAATCATTTGTTTTTTAATTAATTTTTTTTTTTTTTTCAAAAAAAAAAACTTTGAAAAAAAAAAAAAAAAAAAAAAAAAAAAAAAAAAAAATCCAGGAAAAAAAATAAGAAAAAGCCAACTGGGAATATTCAAAAGTAATCCTTTTAAACTCTGGAAAGCAATGAAGTGACTACCACTACCTTAAAGAAAAGCTGGAAGCCTCTGATGAGGGTTTTGCTCTTCTGCCTTGTTAATAGTGTTCTCCAGATAACTGAGAGGTCCTCAAGGTGCCAGGCGTGGTCCTCCATTAAGCCTGGAATTTGTCCCATTGCTTCAGCTGCAACACTGGCCTCCACAGAAGCAATGATCCAAACACAGAAACAAGGAATAGCCTTGGCATCCTGCCAGGGGATAAGAATTTTCAAAAGAAAGTTACAGCTAGGTTTGGATTACCCAACAGAGAAAGTTTCCAGCAATACTACAATCACAGATGGAGATTTCCTGTTTAGAACAAGTCACCTCACTAAATTGGTGAAAATAGCTTGAAAAGTCTTCAAAGATGGAAAAAACTCTAACCTCCAAGGGACTATTATAAACTGTTCCGGAGAGTGTGGCAGGTCTAAAGGCCAAGAAGACTGAGGGGGTATATGTGGAAATCAGGGAAGGACTAAGGATAAGAGAGCAGGACTGCCTGTCACCAACATGCTGATTAAGGCACTGGCCAGAACGTCCATCTTCCCTGCTGAAGAAGGTGCTAAAGAAGTGCATCCTTCTCTACTACTGCCAATCAAGAGCCAAGGCATTGACAACTTGAGTTCATTGAATGCCAAGGCACAAGGGAGTGCACTAAGTGGGCCAGAGACTAAGCCAGAAAGGCACCAAGTTGTTGACGTGACCTTGGAAATACATGCTAGTGACCCATATAGCATCTCCTACCTGACCAAGGATTGACCACCTCCCTGCCCCCGCCTCAGCATCTCTCCCTGTAACTCCCTGGAAGCACGCGCAGTTTTGGCTGCTGTAACCCTGAACACTGCCCACCTCAAGAGCATCTTGCTTTAAGGAAAGAATGAATACCAAGGTGTAGTCCCAAAACTTGCACACAAGACCCTGGCATTTAGCCTCTTTTGTTCCCCAACTATATACAATCTGTGGAGTGGTTGCCATAGGTGTAGATATACTTAAATGAACTTCTTGCCAGGCTTGGTGTCTGTCATGAGGTAGCTCAGTTCTCTGTAAGCAAATTCCCCTAATAAATGCTTCTGGACTGGCATTTAATATTTCTTCCTTTGGAATTCCCATCAGTCCTGTAATAGGGCAGTTTGGGACAATCCCACCTGGGTCTTCCCCTATTTCTTCTTTTGGAGTGAGTCCTGCCGCTGGTTCAGTGGGACACAGATGGAACCTCACTTGTCATCATCACCCTACTTTCACTCTGATTATCAGCCTTCCCCATCCCACACCACTTTTTCTATTGCTCTCTGGGTTCTTCCCATGATCCTCACCTGGAGACATGAGGCCAGGACACTAAGGATAGGAGCCTGTTGTTTCACTGCTTCAGCCAGGAGCCAGCACCAGGAATTTGGTTCCTCTGAACACTGGAGCAGAATTTCAAAGAAATCAGTTTGCTGCTCTTTGTTTCTCCGTAGCTGCTGGGAGCACTTGCTGCAGGCCTGATCACTGTCCATTCTGGAGTTGGACATTGAAGACAAATTCTCGAAAGCCAGCCTTAAGTGGTCTTGAAGGACTGGGCTAAAATACTGGAGAAGGGATTTCACCTAGAAAACATACTAGCTGATTAAAAGAGATGCCAACTTTCAATTCTAGTTAGAGCTGAAAACGTTAAACAAACGCATAGGCAAAAATTTTCTCATTCAGAACTGTATCAGACTGTATAACTTTGCAGAGTTGTTTGTTGCTTTTGAGTAAACTTCCAATTTAATCTGGAGCCACAAAAACTCTTCAGCCCTTTAGTACTAAGTCCTCTTATTGGGAGCCAATCCTCTTAGTAAAAATCTTAGTAAAAATAATAGCATCTAATCAAAGAAAAACCTATGTCTACTCAACAGAAAACACTATTTTGAGAAATGTTCCAATTTCTTCTTTTTGAAAAGCTGCCAACAATCAGTGGCTTACCTCCTCTGAATGGTAGTTATGGAGTTGGCTGTGAATAATGAACTGCAGCCAGTCATTTGCTTTGGCACATTCTCTGAGGTAAGACGTGCTCAGTTTCACGTTGTGGAGCCTGCAAAACTGTA
This sequence comes from Tolypeutes matacus, assembly GCA_026826555.1. Classification (NCBI taxonomy): domain Eukaryota; kingdom Metazoa; phylum Chordata; class Mammalia; order Cingulata; family Chlamyphoridae; genus Tolypeutes; species Tolypeutes matacus. The sequence goes on along the minus strand of JAKSZT010054394.1, from coordinate 3,266,519 downwards.
CCACTAATGCCCACTGGTTGCCTGACTCACTCGACAGCCTGTAATTAGAATTGGTAGAGGGGGTAGTAGAGAGAAAAATTTATTAAAATATAGTTTTAGATTGAAACTGGAAAATTAGTAAAATTAAATAAATTTAACCACACTATAGCATCTAAAAAGCCTTTCAACAACTACCACATATTAACTAGACTACTTAAAAAAAAAAAAAAAAAAATTGGACTCTTTTCTTCTAAATGTCTTCTTATAAATGTGACAAACTCCATCTGAGGTCAGAGGAAAACTCTCTGGAAAGAGGTTGCTAAATTGAATGTCATCTGTAATTATGGATGATTTATAACTCGCGGAAGCCCTTGCTGGAAGTTATGTGCTTTGGTTCCAGCTGGGGATAGAAAATAGCATTCCCTTTGATTCGCCCATCTTTTTCAAGTGAAATCTCTACCCCATTATCCCTAAGCTTTCTTTTTTATTTTTTAAAATTTTTACAAATACTTCCCCTTCCCCCATGCCACCATAACCTCTAATTTGATATCTCTGTGAAAATACTATTTCTAGTCATCTCTTATAACTGATATCATATAATTTTTGTCCTTATGTGACTTGCTTATTTCACTGAGCATAATGTTTTCAAGATTCTTCCATGTTGTAGCATGTCTCATAACTTTATTCTTTCTTATGGCCAAATAATATTCCATTGTATGTTTGTACCACATTTTGTTTATCCATTCATTTGTTAATGGATTTTCGGGTTGTTTCCACTTTTTGGCTATTGTGAAATAACAGCTATAGCCATTGGTGTACAAGTATCTGTTTCAGACTCAATTTTCACTTTCTTTGGGTATATATCAAAGTGGATTGATCCTTGAATATATAAAGTACTTCTACAACTCAACAACAAAAAGACAATCTACCCAATTAAAAAATGGGCAAAGAACTTGAACAGATATTTCTCCACAGAAGATATACAAATGGCCAATAAGCAAATGTAAAGATGCTCAACATCTTTAGCTGTTAGGGAAATGCAAATCAAAACCACAATGAGATATCACTTTATACCCATTAGAACAGCTATTATTTTAAAAATGGGAAAATAAGTGTTGGTAAGGATGCTGAGAAATGGGAACCGTCAAGCACTGTTGGTGGGAAAGTAAAATGGTGCAGTCGCCGTAGAAAACAGTTTGTTTTATATAGAACTAACAAAGTTAAATATAGACTTACCATATGACTTGGCAATACCACTTCTAGGTACACATTCAGAAGAACTGAAAGCAAGGACCCAAATAGATATATGTCTAACAGTATTCATCATAGCATTATTCACAATTGCAAAAGGTGGAAACAACCCAAGTGTCCATCAAGAGATAAATGGATAAACAAAATGTGGTACATACATATAATGGAATATTATTCAACTGTGAAAGGAATGAAGTTCTGATACATGTGACAAAAGGATGAACCTTGAAGACATCATGTTGAATGAAATAAGCCAGACACAAAAGGACAGATATTGTATGATTCCACTTGTGTGAAATAATTAGAATATGCAAGTTCAGAGAGATAGAAAGTAGAATACAGGTTATCAGAGGTGAGGGATAGGGAATAAGGAGTTAATGCCTAATGGGTACAGAATTTCTATTTTCCATCTGGGGTGATAGAAGTAGTTTTGTAATGGATGGTGTTGAGGGCAGCACAACTGAGTTGTATGCTTAAGAATGGTTGAGATGAGAAATTTTATGTTGTATATGTTTCCACAATTAAAAAGAGAGAGAGGAAGAGACTAAAAGGACAATGACAATTAAATGCAATACATGATCCTGGACTGATCTAATAACGGAAAGGAAATGCCCAAAAGGACATTATTTGGACAATTGGGGGGAAAAAAAAGAATATAGATGGTATGCTTTATATCAATGTTAAATTTCTTGAACTTGGATTACAGGAAGATGGCAGAGTAGGAAGCTCCAAGATTCATTCATTCCACAAGAACAACTATTAAACAAGGCAGGAACTGTCTGAAACAACTATTTTGAAACTCTGGAGGCCAGTAGAACACTGTACAATATCCAGGGAAGAGTGGAAGGAAGTGGCTGGTAAAATTAAGGTAAAGACCAGTAAATTGTTCTCTCTGTGCAGCAGTAACTAGTCTATCCCCCACTCTTGGGGCAGGCCACCATGGGGTACAGCCCCTGACTGGTGACAAAAAGGGACATAAAATTCCTCTTCCCCAGGAGAGAGGTAGGCATGGACTATTGTTGATCATAGCTTTTCATTAGCGACTTTGGATCACTGGGGACCGGCTCTGAGGATGCCCATTGTTCCAACCCTCCTGGAGACAAAGGCAGCGGCAGCAGAGACTTAAAAACACTATGCTTCCTCAGGGCTATGGGGGACAGTTAGTTGAAGGGCTGCATTTGCTGGGCAGGTCAAGCAGCTCAGCTTTGGGGAGCAGGGGAAGACGCTGCTGGTGCCCTTCCCGATCTCCTCCCCAGGGCCGATCAGAGCCGGTCTGTGCCCCTTTTGTTGATCCCTGGCCCTATTTCTGGCTGGGAAAGACTGACTTGGGAAACTTCTCCCAGAATTTTTGGTCCATGGTAAAGCAGCTTTCATTGTCATGAAAGGAATGTAAGAAACTATAGAGGCAGATAGTCTGAGGCAAAGGCTTTCCTGCTTTAAACATCTGGGAGAGGAAGGTCTGTCTTCTGGGAAACAGAGGGGGTGTTCAAACTCCTGTAAACAGGCCAATGACAAATCAACTAAAGAGCACAAGTCCAGGACAAGACACAGGCCCAAAAAAGACAGAGAGGATCCAGCACTCTGCATTCAGCTTGGGAAGAACTTCCTCATAGGAGAGGTGATGTTCAAGAAAATCTCTGTCATACAGCCAGCTGGTTACAAAATCAAGAAGCAGACATCTCAGGGAATAAATTAAAACATTAAAATGTACAGTGTGCAACAAGAGTACAAGACAAATATGAAATAATAGCCCATCCAAAGAGGATGAAAATCCAAAAAATACCAATGAAGACCAGAATGTAAATATACCAAACAAGGCCTTTAAAAAAAATGATCTTAAAAATGCTCAAGGAGATGAAAGAAACCACAGAGAAAGAATAAAAGGTTATCAAGAAAACAATGAATGAGCAATATGAGAATCTTAGTAAAGAGATAGAAATTTTAAAATGCAACCAAGCAGAACTATTGGAGAAGACCACAGTAACTGAAATGAAGAATTCCCCAGAGGGTATCAAAAGCAGATTGTAGCAGGCAGAAGAAAGAATCATCAAACTCGAGGACAAGACACTTGAAATGAGTCAGGCTGAGAAACAGAAAGAAAAATAAGAATTATAAGACGTGAAAAGAACCTAGGACACCTCTGGGACAACAGCAAGTATACCAATATATACATATGGGAGTCCCAGAAGGAGAAGAAAGAGGGAAAAGGGCAGAAAGATTAGTCAAAGAAATAATGACAGAGAACTTCTTAAATTCCCAAAAGATTTGAATATGCACATCTAAGCAGCTCAGATAACACCAAATAGGATAAACATAAAGAAACATATATATATACCCCATCATATACTGATTACAATATCAAATGCAAAGGACAAGGAGAGAGTTCAGAAGCTGCAAGAGAAAAGCAATGTGTTTTGTACAAGGGAATTCCTATTAGACAGAGTGCCAATTTCTAATCAGAAACCATGGAGGTAAGAAGGCAGTGGGTTGAAAAACTTAAAGTGCTAAAAAAAAAAAAAAAAATCTGCCAGCCAAGAATTTTATATCCAGCAAGACTTTCTTTCAAAAATGAGGGGGAGATTAACACATTCCAAGATAAACAAAATCTGAGAGAGCTCATCACCACTAGACCAGCCCTACAAGCAATGCTATTAGGAATTCTTCAGATTGAAAGGAAAGGACACTAGACAGTGGTTCAAAGTGGCATAAAGAAATAACCTCAGATAAAGGTAACCACTTGGGTAATTATAAATGTCACTATTATTGTACTGTATTGTTTGGTATGTAACTCCACTTCTTACTTCCTACAAGTGCTAACATGCAAATGCATAAAAAGTAATGGTAACACTATGGTTTTAGATATACAGTGTACAAAGTTCTACGTGGTAACAAGTACCAAAAAAGGTGGGGAGATGGAAGAGTATAGGAAAACTATATGTGTATGCTATTGAAGTCAAGTTGGTATCAAACCAAATATAGTTGTTATATATTTACATCATTAAATTTTAACCCCATGGTAACCATAAGGAAAATATATGAAAATCATATCCAAATAGAAAAAAGAAGATACTCAATATGGTACAACATAGAAAATCAAATAAATATAAAAGTAGGTATTAATGGAAGAATTGTGAAACAAAAAAAGGTATAAGACTTGCAAAGTCTTCATTGCAAAATGGCAGAAGAAAGTCCTGCATTATCAGTAGTGACTTTAAATATTAAACAAACTAAACTCTCCAATCAAAGGGTAGAGATTGGCAGAAGGGATAAAAAAAGCATGAGCCAGGTAGGACTTCTGGGAAGATGGTGTCAGAGTAGGGCAGGAGTGCTCAACCTCTTAAAAAAAGCAATGGACAAAGGGCAAAAAGCTGTCTGAGGGAGCTGCTTTGGGGGTCTGCAGATCAGGAGAGTGCTGTGCACCGTCCAGGAGGGAGAGGGACAGAAAGAAGAAGAGCCAAAGTGAAAAATGTGAGTTGTTAGCCCCTATGGCTGGGAACAGCACCCTCACCCACTCTCAAGACAAACAGCCTGGGTAAAACTCATGGCTCACTGCAGCCAACTGAGTGGGTAACACTGCTATTTTCAATAGAAGGGACTGCGTGATCTGGTGCTACAAAGGAGAAACACATCTCTCAGTGAGAAGGTGATTTATTGTGAGTGCACAAGCAAGGAACTGGGGGAATCTTCCCAAAACAGTTCAAAGTGAAAATGGGAGCTAGGGTTTTTAAGCAGAACTGCGGTCTGGGTTATTGCCCTTCTAGGAACTAAAAACAAAGAGTATTAGATTAATAGAAAACTTGTTCAACTAGATCTGGGGAATGTATTAAAAATTTTCAGAACTTTTCAGGACTTTGTCAAGAAGGTAAAAAGGTACCCTACTCAATGGGAGAACATTTTCAGAAATCACATATCCAATAATGGTTTGATTTCCTTGTCATATAAAGAGATCATATAACTCAATGATAAAAAGACAAGTAACTCCTTTAAAAAGTGGGTAGAAGACTTGAATAGCCATTTCTCCAAAGAGGAAATACAAATGGCCAGAAAAACACATGAAAAGATGCTCAACATCACTAGCTATTAGGGAAATGCAGATCAAAACTATAGTGAGAAATCACTTCACGCTTACCCAAAGTGATTTACAGATTCAATGCAAATCCAATTAAAATTCCAACAACCTTCTTTGCAGAAATGGAAAGGCCAATATAGAAAGATAAGGGATCCGAAATAGCTAAAGCCATCATGAAATCATTAGCCATCAGGGAAATGCAAATCAAAACCACAATTAGATACCATTTCACACCCAATAAAATGGCTGCTATTTAAAAAATGGAAAATTACTATGTTAGAGAGGATGCAGACAAATAGGAACACTCATTCATTGCTGGTGGCAATGTAAAATGGTGCAGCCACTGTGTAGAGGACAGTTTAGTGGCTCCTCAGAGAGCTGAATATAGAAATACCATATTACCTAGCAATCCCACTACCTGGTATACACCCAAAAGAAATGGAAGCAGGGACTTGAAGAAATATTTGCACATCGATGTTCACAGGGGCATTATTCACAATCGCCAAGAGATGGAAGCAACCCAAGTATCCATCAACTGATGAATGGATAAACAAAATGTGGCATATGCACAAAATGGAATATTATTTGGCCATAAAAAGGAATGAAGTCCCAACACATGCAAAAACATGGATGAATAATGAAGATATCATGTTGAGTGAAATAAGCCAGACACAAAAGGACAAATATTGTATGATCTCACTGATTTAAAACAATTAGAATAAACAAACTGATAGAGTCAGACTCTAAACTATAGATTACCAGGGGATGCAGTGGGGATAGGGAATGAGAAGTTAAGGCTTACCATGTACAGCATTCCTATTTGAACGATGGAAATGTTTTGGTAATGGATGGTGGTGATGGTAGCACAACATTGTGAACACAATTAACAGCACTGAAATATATATCTGAATGTGATTAAAAGGGGAAATGTTAGCTTGTATATAAGGTAAGAGAATAAGTATTTTTTTTTAATCCATGGAACTACACTACACAGTGATTCCTAGGTTAAACCATGGACTTTAATTAAGAGTACAATTATAAGAATGTGCTATCATCAGTTGTAACAAATGTTCCACACCAATGCAAGATGTTGGTGGTGGGAGGGTATATGGGAATCCTGTATTTTATGGATGATTGTTCTTTAAATACATAACTTCTCTAAGAAAGATTAAAAAAAAAAAAAAGAAATAACATATCAAATTACCATATGATCTGGCAACCCCACTACTAGATATATACCCAGAATTAAGAGCAGGGACTTGAACAGTTATTTGCACACCCAATATCAGCAGGGACAGAGTGGGGGGTAAGGAATGGGAGGTTAAGGCTTAAAATACACCAGATTCCTGTTTGGAACAACAGAAATGTTTTGGTAATGGATGGTGGTGAGGGTGGCACAACACTGTAAATGTAATAAACAGCACTGAATTATATATCTGAATGTTGTTAAAAGGGGGAAATGTTAGGTTGTATATATGGTAACAGAATAAAACTTTTTAAAAAAAAATTCATGGAACTACATTACAGAGTGAATGTTAAGTTAAACTATGGACTATAGTTAATAGTACAATTATAAAATTGTGCTTTCATCAGTTGTAACCAATGTTCCACACCAATGCAAGGTGTTAATAATAAGGGATGTATATCGAAATCCTGTATTTTATGCAGGGTTGTTGTGTAAACCCACAACTTCTCTAATAAGGAAAAAAAAAATAAAAAATTTATTGAACTTGGTAACTACTTAACAAGATTACATAAGTGAGTGTCTTTGTTCTTAGGATATATATATGGAAGTATTAAGTATTCAAGGTGCATGATGTATGCACCTATTCTCAAATGTTCAGAAAATTGACGGATGGACAGATGGAAGGAAGGCAGGCAGGAAGATATAACAAATATGGCACAATGTTAAAAGTGAGTAAATCTGGGTATTGGGATAGAGGTATATTAGAGGTCTCTATATTGGTTTTCTATTATTTTTGCAACAATCCTGTAAGTTAGAAATTATTTTAAAATAAAAAGTTTAAAAATAATTATAATCATATTGATTCATCAGCTATAACAAACGTACCACACTAATGCAAAATGTTAGTAATAGGAAAAACTGGAGGGAGGGCATATGGGAACTCTTTACTTTCTGTGTAATTTTTCTGCAAACCTATAACTGCTCTAACAAAGTCCATTATAAACATAAATCAAAAACAAAAACCAAACTGGAGTCTTTCATCCATAATATACAATAGATTTCTTAGCATACTGACACAATTCATCCCTGCCCCAAGATATCAAACAAGTATCTATTTATAAAACTGCTTTAAAAATACTGTGGGTCAGAAATCAAAAGCAAATGTCAGAGCTATGTAACCAAAAGACAGTTGGTGAAAAGAGTCCTAAGCATGTTTAGCCCAAGAGGAATAAGGAAGAGAGTGCTGGTTTTAATTGCCAGTGCTGGTGCCTCCTGTCTCAGAGAGATGGAGATTCTGAGACATATGACTGGATGATCTGAGGTAGGTATTTTCTTTTTCCTAAACTGAAAATAAGTTTGTTTTTTCTAATTAGAAAAGTAATACATACTTATAAAACAACCCAGAAAATACAGAAAGTTTAAAGAAGGAAAAATTACCCATAATGTCAATACCTGTATCTTTACGAAAGATTTTTTAGATATATGTATATGAGTTATATATGTGTATGCAAGTATCTATACAATTATTCTTCTCATCTGATCTCATTTTGTTAAAATGGGGACCTATTATATAATCTACTTCACTCACTTAAGTAGGCATTTTATTCTGGCATGAATGCCTCCACTCAAGCACAAATGGGAGAAAGGTCCTCAAACTAATGTGTAGATGCTATTCCAGCCCCTCTTAACCTGTTCCAGGAGAGAACACCATAAGGCAGCCCTTTCTGCTATGAATTAACATCTCACTGTTGCATCTAGAATGATACTAGCTATGTACCATCCTCAGGAGAATTTCCCGAGTACCTAATTCTCTTGCGCTATGCACTGTAGAGTAATCAGAGTCCTGACAGGGCCAGGGCCTCCTACTTAGGAAAGGCCTATGTTCCTGTTGAAAACAGGATACTGATGAGAACAGGGTCAGTGACAGTCGGTCCAGAAGAATGGCAGGTTCTCAGTGTCTGGCACGAATGTTTAAGGTAAGGTGAGGTGCTTTTGTGGACAGTCGCCCCAACTTCCTTCATCAACTGATATAGATTAGGAAGAAAAAATTAAGGACATCACTTGGAGATAACTTTCTGAGACCCACCCCCTATCTTCCAAAAGGATTTCAACATGTAACACTTACAAGACTTCTCTGTACAGCAAGGCAATGGAAAGGACAAAGCTCCTCTCTATCGCTTGGTAACTCCATCTCTAAGAAGGGAATCACTACCTTCACCCTCCTCTCACTGATACCAAGATGCAATTAAAATCATTACCCAGTTACTGAGTATCTGCTTGATGGTGCATGAATAAGAAGATAAGATTTGAGGGGGATTGGTGGAAATATCGGAGGTGGCTGGAAGACAAACAAAGTAAACATAGGTTGACACACTAAAGCTTGCTGGAAGAGGCTGGGATCACAACTCACAAACCTCTTTATTTCCTGCTGCTGAATGCTGTTCCATAGACCTTCTTCTAAGAGAACAAGCAATTCTTCTATGGTTGCTTTTTCACCATCAGCCAGTTTAGATAGTTTTTCAGCTATAAGAAATATAAAGAACAAAATATAGTCAAGAATAAAGAGAAAACACTCTTCAGGGAAAGGACTTAACAGAAAGAATAATTGTTTCCTCCCCAACTAGGCTCACAATTCAATGCTTTAGACCCATTCATCCCTCCTCCTCTGTACAAAACCACAGAAAGAAAAGGTGCTGTACCTAGAGACTCTCTGATGAAACTATGCTGAGCATCTTCATTTCTACACTTGTAGTTCAAAATTATATTGGCCACTTTCATATCAACCCTGAGCTTGAGGCTGTCGAGGCCAAGCAATTCTAAGAAACAAACACAGGCAGCTCCTATGGAAGGTACATGGAAGGAGGAGAGCCCTAAAACATAGGCTTCATTGCCTACTTGCTGGATCCTGGAAAAGAAAGGAATAAAAATTACATCAGCACATGAAAATGGTTTCTCACCAGGAAAAGCAGATGGAATTACATCAGTGATACATGGAGTGCCAAACAGACACATGTAATCTTTGGCTTCCTCCTCCTTCCCTTCTGGCGTCCCTTGCACATATCCATTTAAGTTCCTGGAAGCTTTTTAGTTGTCTTCTAGCTACCATTCCCTTAGAATTATCTTCTCCTAAAATACCAATTCATAGTACAAATTATTCTTGCCTCCAACCTCATCCAGGTATGGACTAGAACTTCCAAAAAACTGCCAACTTGTGATTTTTTTTTTTTTTTTTAAAGATTTATTTATATCTGATAGGAGCCTAATATCCTGCATATATAAAGAAATCCTTC